>OY294051.1:37293750-37466961 GCA_958510825.1 Brachypterus glaber | reverse complement strand
ATAAAAAATATTAAAAAAAAATGTTTTTGCAAAAATAAAATAAAGGTTTCACGAAAAAATTAAACTAAATATTTGAGTATGTAACTCGAAAAAGTTGTAAATTTCATGGTTGGGAACGTTTTTTTTTCTTTAACTATTTTTTCGAGGGAATAAAATTTGTAATTTAGATAAAAAGTTGTAATTTTCGACCTTCTCCCCCCCCACACTAATTATTCTTCGCTACAGCCCTTAGGGTAATTTATTTACCCCCATGGGGGTGCACAGATGCAGTAAAAATAAAAATCTCTAAAAAAATAACATAAAAGTCATAATTCAGTTGTTTTAAACTAAAAATTTCTAAAAAAAAAATGGCTGCGGCGTTAAACTACATTAACTAGGCACGTACAAATTTTAATAAAAATTTTAAATCGTTAAAATATTTAATTATACCTATTATGCAAATTGCAAAAAAAGCATTTGATCTTAAAAAGCGAAAAAATCTGACAGCATGCGGCGCATTTTTGTGTTTCTATAGAAACTCACAAAAATTCGCCGGGATTTAACAGTTAGTTATAACTTATAACTGTTAAATCCCAAATAAAAAATTAACTAAGCATTTGTACATTTCTGTTTGTTAATATCTCAAAAATCAACAAATTTATACCTATTTATATCATTTAACATTTTGCAAAAAGAAAAAAAAAGAATTTATAAATTATAAAATATATTTTATAAAATTTTTAATTATAAAATATATTTTATTCAATACATACAGTTAATGAGACAATTACCAGCTTTATTTTAAATAGACAAACTCAATAATAACCCCCGTGTGGCTTTTACTTTATTGAGTGGATAATTATTTATTTTACTCACTCAACTGTCACTTGTCAAATTATTTTCTTGTAAATGTCATTAAAATTTTTAATAAAAATATGAATTTCTAAGCTATTTATTGGATAAAACCTTGTATGGCACTTATGTATAAACCGATATTTCCCTCTCGAAAATTAACCTGCTTGGCTGACGCCTCGCAGGTTAATTTTCTCATGGGCAATATCTTACTTTACCCACTAGTACCATAAATACTATTAAACCATTTACAATTTTGGCGAATGCGCCGTATCCTTTGCTGAGTGAAAAAAAAAGAGTCTCTGGCTAAGACGTCCGTTAATGATGTCTCTAAAACCACGTCTGAAATGTACAAATGTTGAAACCCTTTTTTTTAAATGGATATTTAATGGATATATATCCGAAAATCATAATCATAGGATGTCTATTTGATATTCTGTGCTGAGTGGGAGACAATATTTACCCAAGGTTGTGAGCAAACTATAAAACAGGATTCCAAACAGGCTGTTAGGATGATAAAATATACTTCCTTCTTTAAAAATTCCAAATCCTTTTCCATACCTAAAACAAAACAAAAACAATATATGTTGATTATTTTTGTTTAATAAAAAATATCGTAACTTACTCTGACGAAAAGGCTTTTGAACAGCTCATATGCTCGTTTATATCACACATTGGCTGATAACTTCTATCCTGTTCCAGATATTTTTCAACTATAAAAGCGTATATGGATAATCCAAGGCCAGAAAAGCAAAAACACGTCAAAAGTGCATTTAATGCATTTAATTTTGCCATTTTAAACACTTAAAAAACAAAATTAATACTAAAAATCACAAAATTACGTCAAAAAACACTTAAATTTTGACAATTTATCTATGCAAATAATCTGATTGGTTCAGAAAACATCCCTTTATCAATTTATCTCTTTTTACAGTGTTGTCAGTTGCAAAATCACTTTAAAACCATCTAAGACTTAATAAAAACACTTTATTTATACCCTTTTATTGCTATATTTTAGAATACTTGTTATGTACTAGTTCTGTGAAGTAATAATTATTTTATAACCTGTCTTTTATGAATACATACTTGCAAGCTTTTATTGACTTGGCAACGTCGTACCGCTCGATATCCTGCGTAATTTGTTTTGTACTATTGGCGCCATCTTTTAAAGAGAGAGCGAATAAAAGTGCTGGAGTGGTATTTCTATTATAGTTATCTATGACTATTATGTTTTTTTATTTTTTGGTTGGTAGTAAGTGAATTTAAATGTTTGTAAATATAAACAACTGCGTTTATTTGTTTTTCGTTGTTTGATGTGTTAATTTTACAAATTGTAGGGATTATTATACCTATACTTACAAAAGTTTTGTAATAAAAAATAAATATTATTTTTTGATTGTTTAAGCTTTAATTAATTTAATAATTCATTCAATTGAATTTAATCAATTTATTAGGCATACCTACAGCTGTATAATTTTAATATTTAAAAACACGAAACGAAAAAATAAAGTCATAATTTTTTCTCGATAAAATCTTAGTATGTACTTTATACATACGTATATCAATAAAGCTTTCAATTCCGATTCTAAAGATATGTCACAACCCTACTTTATTTTCAATTTTTTACTGACCCAAATAACTTGAGAACCATTGAAGATAGACTAGTCGTGTGACACCTCGTTAGATCCGGAATAAGTAGCTCTATCCAATTTTTTAATAATATAATGATAATTTCGTAAAAGAACAGAGAACCGTTTTAGTATTCTTATGGTTGAAGAATGAGTTCTATTATTTGAGAAAATATTGTAAACTGATTTTATATATGCTACAAAATTTAATAAAATAGAATATCGCTATTAAATGGCTAAATAATGACATTTATAGTATTACTGCCAAATAACTCTAGAACTATTGAAGATAGACTAGTCTTGTGACACCTCGTTACAACCAGGATAAGTAGCTCTACACAAATTTTTAATAATATAAAGAAACTTTTGTTGAATAGCTAATATCAGTTTTTCCATGTTTATTTTCCAAGAAAGAGTTATATAATTTGAGAAAATTTAGTAAATTGATTTTATATTTTCCATAAAATTTAATCTAATACAATCCCTCTAATGAATGGCTGAATAAAGGCATTTATTGTATTTATAGGTGTCAAAATGAATTAAACAAGGGGTGTTGTTTTGTCTAATTAGGTTTGTTTGTGTTAGGGTTGCTTTCTGTTACAATATGTGGAAAAGAGGGTTTTATTTTACTTTTGCTCGTGTGAAAATATTGTCAAATTTAAATTTACGATCTAGATTTTAATATATTTTACTACTTTTTATATTTATCATCATAATTGTTATTATCATCATCATTTTAATCAACATTAAAGTTTTTAATTTTTATTTATCGATATCTTTTTTTCCCACCTTACTCGTTTAAATGGAATCATTAAAAAAAATCAAGATAAAAAGAAATAAAAATGTAAATATTTAAAAACTCGCGTCAGCGCTAGAGTCGACGCGGTGCCTATGCGAGTACTGGAAATATAATATAATAATTTTTATCCAATACATACAGATAATGAGACAATTACCAGCTTTATTTTAAATAGATAAACTCAATAATAACCCCGCTTGGCTTTTACTTTATTGAGTGGATAATTATTTATTTTACCCACTCAACTGTCACTTGTCAAATTATTTTCTTGTAAATGTCATTAAAATTTTTAATAAAAATATGAATTCCTAAGCTATTTATTGGATAAAACCTTGTATGGCACTCATGGGTAAACCGATATTGCCTTGGCTGACGCCTCGCAGGTTAATTTTCTCATGGGCAACATCTTACTTTACCCACTAGTACCATAAATAACTATTATTAAATATCTACTATTTATTTTTAAGAAGACATTAATTAAAATGGCAGACTAACATCTCTACTCTAAATTTCTCTATTCCCTAACATCCCTACTCCATAACATCTCTACTCCACAACAACTCTACTCCGTAACATCTCTACTCCATAACATCTCTACTCCGTAACAACTCTACTCCACACTATAGACACTCGATTAGCCACTTGTCTTAACTCAAAAGAATATTTGTCATGCTAAGTCACTGTCAAAAATGAATTTAGTTTATTAATTACTTACATATTAGTGCATGTTAAGAGTACGCGGTCATTGTTGCTTTTAGAATAATTCATTTATGATTGTTCTAGATTTACATTTAAAGATAAACGTTTTCTAGGAAAAAAATAAAATAATCTAGAAGAAGAAGATTCTTTGTTCTTTGAACTGCTCATTTATTATTAAGTGGCTAATAAAGTGCATATAGTGTGGAGTAGAGTTGTTACGGAGTAGAGATGTTATGGAGTAGAGATGTTACGGAATAGAGTTGTTGTGGAGTAGGGATGTTAGGGAGTAGAGAAATTTAGAGTAGAGATGTTAGTCTGCCTTATTTAAAATTAACCGATACCTAATTAAAATTTAGTGATAGAAAGAGAAATTAATTATGTATGCTTTATGCTATTTTATTATTTATGGCTTTCGGAAATACCAGGGAATACGCTTGCATACAAAAGGCTATTAAAACGATTTTTTGAAATGTTTGTCTTTCGTAAAAAAATACCATAATCAAATATGTGCCAAATTTTAGATTAAAATACTGCTGCCAACAAAATAATACTTTCCCTATGGGCCTAGGTTCATTAAAATCAAAAACAAAAAAAAAATAAATAAAAAATTCATTTTTTTTGTTAAACCAAGATGTTCAAAAAAAAAGTTTTTTTTTAACAAAGTTTCTTTTTTCGTAAAATAAAAAATAAAATGAAAAAGATATGCTTTTGAAAAAAATTGTTTTTATCCACAACCGTGATTAGAGGAAAGTCGCCTAATTTCGGATACCATTTACAATGTATTCAATATTTAATACTCGGTATTACTTTTTGATATTTTTTTTATATAACCAGATACAACTTATTATAGCGCACCATGATTTATTATAAAAGCAATTTTATCACAGTTTATTTTTTCCAAAAAACACGGTTAAAAAAAATCAGCGCATTTTTGTGCATTTGAAAAAGGGCTACTAATTTCGGACATATTCGAAAAAAATTTTTCAAGAGTAGATCTGGATCCCATTGCTTATGTTTCTTGTTATTCCTTCACATTTAAGACGTAATTTAATCATTAAGCGATTTTCTACGAAATACTATAGGAACTATAATTTTAGATTCCCAATTTCGAATATCTTAGTATCTTAGGTAATTTTCGTTTTTTCAAAATTGTTTATCTTAGTTTGTTGTATCATTATAAAAATAATAATTAATGGTTGGTTCTCCTGAATAATAATTACCTTGCGGATATCCGAAATTGGGAATCAAATGCACAAAAATGGTCTATCCGAAATTAGGCAACTTTCTGCTTTTTAGATTAGAAATTTGTAGAATGTTTACGTTTTCAAATTGCTTAATTATGAATAGTGGATCAACTTAACTAACATCATAACTTACCCAAGACAGAATCACGAACTTTTATAACGATTATTTATAAAATAAACAAGCATAATAATGCAACTGAGCACAAAACTGCCATTTGCAATATAAACAATTTGTGCTGCCATTTAAAGGGGAGAAGCTCTACCGTTATCATATTACAGGACGGATTTAGTTTGACTTTTGGCTTCACATAAAAGTAGGTTTCTGTTTACCTTTGCAGACAGTATCTTAAATACACTACTATCCGAAATTTGGAAACCATCCGAAATTAGGCGCATTTCCTCTAATAGGCCTAATAATCACGGGTCTGTAAAAAAAAACAGTTTAAACTTCAAAACAGCCGTGGATAAAGTATAGTATTCTACTCGTGTATAATAGCTATTAATCATTCGGGTGATTAGACCACTCGCCTATCGGCTCGTATCACAATTTACCCTCATTGGTTAATAGCAAATATTATACACTCAATGAATAATATACTATTACCCCATTTTGCCCGCTTAAGTAAGGGGGTAATTACCCCAACCCGATTTTTACGAAAAACAATCCCAGCCTAGAACTTTGGATAATCAACCTGTGGTCCAAATTTTAAGTCTTTAGCCCGAAGCGTTCTTGAGTTATCGTGGTCATTACCACAAGTTTGTGCACAAACTTACCGGACACACAGACCGCAAGACAGATTTTTTTTTTTACGGAAATCATATTTTTTGGATAGAAAACGTCCAGAAACGTAAAAAAAGCAATAACAATTTTTCGATTTTTTTACGGACTTTCCTTGGGGAAAGCAAAATAAATTATATATTTTTTATAAGGTACTATTTATGCAGGGGTAAAGCTTTTTTCAGAGGAAGTTTTTAGTAAAAAAATCTTCTCTACAAATTTCCCACAGTAGTTTTTCCCAACTCGAGCGTGATTTGGGAGGTGGTGCCCCCTACCTCCCCCCTAACCCGCATTAAATTATTCTTTCTTAATTTTTTTAATTTATTTCCCTGGGTATCCTTGATTTTGATAAAAATCAAGCGACACAATTTTCTTAATTGCTAGGTACACTGTATATTAAACGTCGTTAGGGCTGAAATGAAATAAGCCGGCAGTTGTTGTCGAAAAAGTACCTAAAAACCGATAGGGGGTAGAAACTGTAATAAGGGTTTGCGAAACACAATAGCGCATTGTTCAAAAATACGCGCAAACTGGGGTATTTGTCGGCCTCAAGTTGGCTGCGACTGCCTAGTTCACATATCCTCCGCCAGATCGCGCTGTGGCATCGCGACATTTTGTGTTGTATTGACTAGCCGTTTCGCGTTAAGAAATATCGGGTTTTGCGTGGTTTATAGAGTGTTATGTGTTAAAAAATGTATGGTGTAAGTGCTAGAAGGTGTTGTGGACTGATGTGAAATGTTTAAAATACCGAAAGGTTGATTTAAACGGGAAAATACACTGGCCGACGGCCATAGGTAAAATATACAGTGCCTGCTCGGTGTTTTAAAACAAGAGAATGTCGGTATGTAGGATCCGGCAATTTTTGTTCGAAGATGTGTGAAACATGGAATTAGAATTGAAAAAGAGAATAAGGAGACGAATCCGCGCTAAGCGTATGCAGTCAGAAGCGAAAATTTGCGCAAAGGATAGCGGAGATGATGACATTGTCTTGGAGAAGCCCCCGCGGCCCCCGAATCGTAGAAA
The DNA here is from genome assembly GCA_958510825.1 of Brachypterus glaber. Classification (NCBI taxonomy): domain Eukaryota; kingdom Metazoa; phylum Arthropoda; class Insecta; order Coleoptera; family Kateretidae; genus Brachypterus; species Brachypterus glaber. Next base: position 37,459,959 of record OY294051.1, on the reverse strand, counting down.
AAAGGCAGCAGCTAAGGCAGAGCCCCTTTGCGAAGAAGATATTATAGAAGGCTTCTCAATTCTACAATTTAAATCCTATGAAGACCTAGAGGTAAGTCCCTAAATTCCCCCAAACTTCATTTATTCCCCAAAAATCAAGTAAGCTTTTTTCCGAAAAAAACTCAGGTTCAAAACACTTAAAAACAATACACTTAGTTGGACCTTAGTTCAAAAAACCAATTGAACACGTTTACGACATAGTTTCTTTGTTTAGGTTTTGACTTACACGCCTTTTGACAGCGAAATAATTAATTAAATAATAATAATACAACTTATTATCACTTAAACCTATATTATTATTAATCTATCTATGTTGTTAATTAATTTTTACGTCAATACTTTGATTAAATCACTGCAGAAATTAATGTGTTGATATTACATACATTATTATAATTAAAAACTTGTATAATATACATGTTTTTAGTATTATTATTATTAATTATAAGCTATAATTGTATTATATTATAATTTACAACAGTAAAATTTGTTAAATATTAGTAAAAGTAACCGCATATGGAAGAAAGTCTTTAATCTTGTCAGTCAAAGTATGGAATACCTAGCCAGTCAGTTTTATTTTATTCTTTTTAGATAAAATTCTTTTTAGATTAAATTCTTTTTTTACCAAAAATTTACCAGTTTTTTTAGAACCTGGCCATTTGGAAATTTGTGTTTTATTTAAAGCTTATAAAATTCTCTATTTGACCACATATTTTTTAATTTATTTCGAGCAACTTTTGGGGGTTTATAATAGGGTTAAAAATAGTTTTTTTTGTCAAAATTTCTTAAAAAAAATCAAAACTTTTTTGAAAAATGGTTTATTTCATGATACAAATGCGTCAGTTATACTTTTAAACTAATATTGAATGATATAATTAAAGTTTTACAAAAAAAAAATCTTGAAAATCGGACTTTTTAGCAAAAAATGGAAATTTGAAAACCTTAAAAAAAGCTTAAAAAATTAAAAATATATTTCGTCATATAGAGAATTTTATGAGCTTTAAAATGATGTATCACACGACCCCCCTAAGGGGCCCCCTTTCCGTTTGGACTTTTTCCTGTCTTTATTGCGTCCCCTAAGCATATCAAAATTTGATATATACCAAAAAATGATTTGGGTTATGTTATTTACGAATTATCAATTTTAAGTTGATATCTTACATAGAAAAAACGGATTCCTTGAACCAAGGACACGTGTCTTTGTATATGTTCAAAGCCATATTCTCTTGTTTCAAGGCTGGCGCGGATTTTTATTCCAAAACCCGTGCTCTTCATTCAAGGAAATTGACTTTGGTTCAAGAAAATGTCAGCCTTGAAACAAGAGAATATGGCTTTGAACATATCCAAAGACATGTGTCCTTGGTTCAAGGAATCCGTTTTTTTCTATGTAACTGAAGCTTAAGATTCTTAAGCCGCTCAAAAGGGGGGCGGACTTTTGACACGCTCTGTATATAATATATATTTTAGTATATCTTGGCCACCGTTGATTTTTATTGTTTTTCTCTTTTATTTTGTACAGGAAGGTAAATCTTTGAAACAGGTTTTTCAAAATGGGTATGTACTGTGAAATAAAGTTGTTAAATTAACAAAAAAAAAATTACCACGTTTTATATTTTTAAATTAACTGGATCGAAAAGTTTAAACATCAATTTGTTACGCTTTTTAAATTTTTTATTGCCCAATTTTATTATACAGGGTGATCCGTAAAAGTCAATTTTTATTTATGATTTATGAAGAAAAAGTGAATATGAAAAAAATAAATATTGAAGGTTTTAGTTGTCAGCGCAATCCAACTAACCAAACTATAAATAACTTTTTCTTTTTGTCGATTTATTTTACTTGTACTAAAACAAAATGGTAAAGATGTACTAACCTCGCCTCAAAAAAGTGGGACAAGAAGTTAGCAACGAACCCTACATATTTTCAATATTTGAATTTGACTCTTAATATTAGGTTATGTCATGCTTGACAGTAATTTTGACGCAAAGAAAAAGCAAGGCTATCCTGTCTTAGATGTACATATCTTGATAGTGCGTTGCTCATTAAATGAGGGTATATTATTTAAGGTTATGTCGAGTTGTGTCATTTATTGACAATCGACGTTGCCTATTGCAAAAACGAATAAAAATTGCTTTTGACATCATTGCATGCAGCAGAAGTAGAAGAAGACACGTATATTTACGTCATTAAAAAAGCCGGTGTCCTACTTTTTTTTTGACGCAGATAGTAGGTTTGAATTACGTCAAATTTGACATACACATGTGTTTTGAGAACTTGAGTCAGGTAATTAGTACTTCACTGTCAATTGAGGAGGTGAAAATCAAAACCCAGGGTTTGCCCCTTTGTGACATAGTATCTTTTCACTTAGTAAACAATACAATTTAATTGTCAAGTAAGCTGCTATGTCACAAAGGCAAAAACTGCGTTTTGTTTTATTTTAAAAATCCTTGGCAAATCCTTGCATTAAATGGAATAATTAAAATTTTGTTAACTTACTTTTCAGATTTTTTTTAAAAAAACTACGTTTTTTAATTCGTACCCGTACTCGTTCGTACCGAAAACAAATCTATTTAAAAAAATCAATTAAAACTCAATTTAAATCTACCTATGTTTTTTTTATATAATTACTTAAATGTTACAATGTTACAAAAAAAGTATTATTGACATTTGTACCCAAAAAAAATACTGTAAGTAATTCAGTTAATGAGTAATTATAAATTTAATTGATTTCTGGTCTTTTAAGCATTTAAATATCTAAGAAGCCGGGTTGTAAAGCTGAAGTTTGCAACGTTTTTTTGCATCGAAAATTCAAATAGTGTATTAAATAAAGCACTTGTTCCATATCGCGTCTTTAGCGCACTAGTACTTTAGAAAACTCGCCGCAAGCGGCTTGTTTTCTGAACTTGTACTCGTGCGCTAAAAACGTATGTTATGAAACTAGTACTTTAATATACTATTTGAATTTTCGATGCAAAAAAACGTTGCAAACTTCAGCTTCATGCCGGGTTAATTAAAACTAATTAAAAAACTATAATGGTATACGGTATATTTTATGGGAGGATTGGTGTAGTGGACTACCGCGTCGTACTTGTCGAGTTTACTACCCAAATAGCGTGAGTTCGATTCTCACCGGCGCCGATTTGCCTTTTTCAGTTAATTAATAATTGAAATTTGGCAAAGGCGTAAGTGAAGCGGACACTCCCTATAAATTGGTTCGAAAGTCAATTAAAGCCGGTGGTTCCCTCTACCACTAGCCCACACAAGTCCTGGACTTAGGGGATGCTTAATTAAGTAGAATAGTACGAGGTTAAACAAAAATGTAATGCAATGTAAATGTATATATAAACTATAAATGTAAGGAAACGTTCAATTATCACGTAACGCAAATTGTATCAAAATTCATACACTTCATACCCTGTTTCTGGCGTTATTAAAGGCTGTAGAGATTTCATGTTTTGGTTACCCCCCCTAACGGGGGGAGTGTTAGGGGGGTAGCCAAAATATAAAATCTCTAGTCTTTAATAACGCTACAATTTGCGTTACGTGATACTTGAACGTTTCCTAATATTAAAACATAAATTTCACAATGAATGTTTTGGCGCACGCGTACAACGTACAACAAAAGAGCAGCTTGTTTTTATACAAAAAAGTACGTTTTTTTTTTACATAAAATTTGTTTTTTTGGAATAGTGGTTTTTACCCTACCCCGATATTTACCAAAAACAATCGCAACCAAGAACTTTTATTAAGGAGCCTATGTTCCAACAAGTATTTATCTCAAAGCGTTCTCAAGTTATTGTGGTCACAAGTTTTCCGTACAAAAATAGATCGACATATGAAAAAAACGTGAAAAAAAAAATTCTTACAAGACATTCCTGGGCAATTCCAATTTCCCTCAGTTCTTTATTTTGGAGTAATATTTTGTCTACGCATAGATACTATCTCTGTATGATTCAGGAATAAATTTTAAACCTCTATCTGTAGTCTTGGAGATATCCGGTTTTTAAATTTTCAAAATAATGCCAAAAACACCCTTCAGTGATCTACTTAAATGACAATATCTAGAAAACTATAAAAGTTAGATATTTTGTTCTAATCACATTTTTAAGCTAACAAATTGCCTTTTTAAATAAATAAAAGTTAGATATTTTGTTCTAATCACATTTTTAAGCTAACAAATTGCCTTTTTAAATAAATATTAAAACATATGGATTCGGGTCAAAAACATGTCAAGTCCAATATAAAATATTTTTAAGCCGCTTATTACACCAAAAAGGTGAACTTGCCATGTTTTTGAACTTAATCCTATTTTTTAAATATTTTTTTAAAACAGGGAGTAATTAGCTTAAAAATAACAATTTTGATGACTAAAAATAAAAAGTTCGATGAATTCTATTTTGCCGACTGACCTACAGTTTTGCCGACTCGGTCGTTTCGTGTAAGTATGTTACTTGTACGGTACAAGTTGAACCTACTTACAAAAAAATGGACGACTAAATAATTAGATTAAATACATTATTAATTATTAACTAAGTACTGCCTGCACCTTTTTGATTCAGCTGTATAATTTTTTATAGTTATTGCTTATATAATTATATTATAATATAATATAAATATAAAGGCACATGTGCTTTTACGATTTTTTTGCAAAACTTAAAATCCGTTAAAATATACCTAATTATATTACTATAATTTATGCGGTTTTTTATTTTTTAACTATTATCTATTAACCTCGATTTTGCTGAGGGTATTTTAATTAGGAGAAAAAAATTGCAAAAATATGTTTAAACTTGATGAAACGTTGCAAGCACCCTGTCAAAACATCAGCACTATTGTACACTAGAGCCATCTATTAAAATATAATTTTTTGAAATCGGGTTATAAATATGTGAGATATGCTAAAAAAACATTTTACTGCTTTAAACGCCAATATCTCGAAAACAATGCGTTTTAGGAAAACGTTGTTCATAACATTCTTTGACCAATTTAAAATTATCTTTTATATAAGTGCTAAATTAACCAAATACAATAATAATTGCCTTAATTATAAACAAAAAAACGCTAAAAATAGGAGTTTTACCCTATTTTTACCCCTTACCCCCAATCGTTTACCCCCAAAATCTAATCAGCTCTTCGGAATACGATAAGAAACAATATGCAAAAAACCGTCGATATCTCATGTAGAAATGGAGTTTGGACTTTTTAACTTTACACCCAGACAGACGGACGCAAAAATTTTTTTTACTGATTTCGACGAATGATCTAAAACGTCGAGAAATGTGAAAAAAATGTGGTCAAAGATTTTGACTTTTCGGCGAAGATTTCAATACATCGGCACTCTTAGTAGCACTAAGTGCCGATGTAATAAATTAATGTTAATTTGGTATAAATACCTAAATTAATTTTGACTTACACGTGTATTACAATTTTACATGTGGCGGTTTTTATAATCAACTATTCGCAAATCAACATAAATTTTGTGTTTTTAATTGAATTATTAATATGTATTAAGATATATATTTATTTGGATATCGTCTTGTAAATTTCAGAACGTCGTATCTCAAAAAGCCAACTTTACAGGTTGAATATGTACTTTTTTATTATAAACTTAATACATGATTAACTTAAGGTAAGTTAATAGTTTAGCACCAGTGCTAAAAGTAAACTACTTTTAACACCAGTGCCTTAAAATTACGTTTTAGACACATGCGTTAAAAAGTATACTTTAACTGACGTTTGTAGAAAAATATATTTTTAAAACTTTATACTCGTTTACTACTTTTTGCAATAGTTTTTTTAATTTGTAAAACTTACTGTAAAATGTAAGGCAATAACATTTTTACAGATTGATACGGGCATATTTTTTTTATTATTACTAATAATTCTATAATTGATTATTATAGGTAATTAAGCTATGAAAAAATACTACAGTTCCTGTAGGCCAATAATTTCCAGAATTTCCACAGATTTTCCCTAATATTTCCTATTTTATGTCAATTTTCAATTCACTTTTCTTACATTTAGCCACCTGTCCTCTTTTCTCATTTCTTCTTCTCTTTGGTGTTACTTAATCACTTAATATGTGATGACCAGGTATATTTTTGGTCGATATATACACCTAAAAACTTAACGGATCTTTATTGACATGGCTTGATTTATTATTTATTTTCAAAAAAAAAGGTTAAGTACTATTATATTTTAGTATATGTGAATGTATAATATATTTATATATTATTGTATAATTTATACTATACTAAAAAAAAAATAGTAAAAATAAATACCTATGCATTTTTTTGCTAAAGTTATAAAACAGGTGTTTAAAATGTTTGGCTTATAAGCATTTTTTTAATGAATACTTCTATCATATTTTGTGTACCACCCAAGATGCCTTAAATTATTAAGGTTCTGGTCAAAAATAGAAAAAAAAACTCGTCATCTGATAATAATCTTATGTTCCTTTTTTAGTAAAAAAAGAAAGTACTTAAAAGTCCTGTTTTATAAAATAATAGGTAAAAGCTGAATTTTGCGACATCATCAGTACGTAGGTACGTACGTACTCGATTTAAAACTCGAGTTTAAATGTCGAAAGTTTATTTAATCTAAATAAAGCAAGCCGGGCAAATTAAATACACACCTTGTTTGTTTTTTCATTAAAATTCTAGCGACAATATATCGTTCCAGTTAAAATTACCATAAATTAAGGTTAAGATTGTTTCTTGACGCAGCGTGTGGCTTATTAACTAACAAAACTCGGATAAATCTAGATTTAATTTAAATCTGGTTACTTGGGACCAAAAGGACCTTAATTACACCGGCACACAAAAAAAAAATCTCGAGTGCGGCAGACCAGACTAGTCAATTCTTATCTATTTTGGGTTTCTGAATCTGAATCCGAGGTCACAATTTAAAAGTTAGCGTTTAGAATGGCGGATCCAATATAGCGGATTAGATTTTTTAAAGTTGTTCGGATTTGCTTGAAACTTGGCACTCGGGGGTTTTTGGGGTCTCTGATTACGAATCTGTTGTCAGTTTTCCAAAATTTAAAATGGCGGATCCAATGTGGCGGATTAGATTTTTTAAAGTTGCTCGGATTTACTTGGAACTTGGTACTCGGTTTTTTTTTTGGATCACAGCGACCACAAATACCCCCAGTTCCAAGTTTTAAGCGAATAGGATCAATTTAAAAAAAAAAACGCCATTTTTTGTCCGCCATATTAGATCCTCCATTTGGAATTTTAAGGAAATAGTCATTTGTTATTTTATTAAAACTTCTGCATCTGAATTCACTGTAAGAATTTCGAAACTAACTCGAGTTTTTTCATTATAGCACAAAATTTAGCAAAAAAGTATGTTTTTTGAGGTTAGAAAAAAAGTGAACGCTACTTTTAAATTCTGATCTCGGATTCAGATTCAGCGACCCAAAATACGTAAGAATTGACTAGTCTGGTCTACCGCACTCGAGATTTTTTTTTGTGTGCCGGTGTTATATTCGTACAAAATTTTGTATGAACATATAACCAAATGTTCTTATAGTGGTAGAAAGCATAATTAGAACTTGTAATAGTTCCTGATAAAAAGCCTGGAAAAGTCAGTTATACATTTTAAGTCGTTTAATTTTGACGTGTGATGTGTGACCTATATATGGATATGGGTCGATTAAAAAAAAGCATAATACCTATGTATACATATGTATATATACATACATACATGTATATATACATATATGTATATGGTTTGTTTAATATAGAAGAGACGGTTTAATAAACAAACAATGCCCTTTCTAGCGTTAGTAATCTAATCTAGACTTAATTTTTATCTTTATACAGATTAAAATAAGGTAAATCCTCGCGTTAATTGTTAATCTGAGAACTCTTAATCTACATTGGGTATAACCTAATATATTTTTGATTACTAAGTTAAAGTAAGGAAATTTTGAAACATTTAAAACTAAAACAAAGTTTTGAACCTATAGGGTATTTTAGGAGTTCTGCCAACTTATTAGATAATAGCTTAATTCTTCTTGTTCTGCCTTTGTCTTCTTTTAATTCTTCTTCTCCATTAGAGACCATGCTCCCATATTACTTATTATTATTTGATTTTTCGCCACTATTAATTAGAATTCGTGTTAGAACTTCTAATTTATGTCTGTTTTTTTATAGATTAGATTATTAGATTAATTAAGATCAATTTAAAAAAAAAATTAAAAAAAATCCGCCATTTTTTGCCCCCCATATTGGATCCTCCATTTTGAATTTTAAGCAAATAGTCAATTATTATGTAATTTAAACTTCTGCATCTAAATTCACTGAAAGAATTTCGAAACTAACAAACGCGAGTTTTTTCATTACAGCACAAAATTGACCAAAAAAGTATGGTTTTTGAGGTTAGAAAAAAAGTGAACGCTAACTTTTAAATCTAATTTATGTCTGTTTGGACTCTTTATAGATTTTCATGGTGTTCTAGATAAAAAATCCAATGTTTTTGGAAAGTTTTTTACATCTAGTATGTATAGTTTTTCATGTTGAATATGTAATTAACTTTAACACAGATAATTATTTATTTAAATCGAAATAATGTTAATAAGCTAAATTAACATCACCGCGATAGTGCTAAATAAATACGTCGCAAATACCTAGATGAATTTGTAAATACATATATTTATATACTTATATTTTAAACATGACTGATTTAAAATTTTAAATGCACGGTTTTTTTATGATTTGGCATAACTAACCAACATTGACCTAAAAAAATCTGCTGACAGTGGCCTATGACAGGGTCACTAGGTTTTCATGCGTTTTGTTTTGGTGGTTGGTCAGTTTGGATGTTTTAAAAGTTCTTTTTAGACGCCCAAGTCTACCAAAGCAAAACATACATACTACTCAACATACTAAGAGTTTTTCAGGTTAGGTTTTTGGGGTATCGGGGGATCTTCAATTAAAAAACTTCTCTTCTTCAAATTGTGACGTTTCGACAAAATTTTTCTTTGTTTTCGAACAAAATAAAATTCAAATGAGAAACTTTGAATTTTAATTTGTTCAAGAATGACGGAAAATTCCTGTCGAAACGTCACAGTTTAAAGAAAAAAAAGTTTTTTAATTGTATACTCCCGATACCCCAAATACCTAACCTAAAATATTATACTACGACAGCGCCTACGCAACGAAAATCTCATCCTGTCGTGCGGACTATACATATAGGTACCCCGAAACGGATTAAAGAAGGTTCGGATTAAAAAGGTTGTACTGTACATAGTTCATTTCTTAAAGAAAAAACTTAACGGTAAAAATTTTATTTAAATTTAATAAAATTATTTGATTTTCACTTTCTTCATGTATGATGTATACATCATTTTAAAATTAAGTACATACAAATTTATTAATGTTTACAGATGAATTTGATTTATGTTAGAATGCGTACGATTCTCATGTATAATTTTATTAATAGACCTCGTAATAATATAGGCTATTTGTAAATACATCAAAAATAAATTTTAATATAAATTGAAAAGATTTATCTTATTCAAATAAACTAGCAAATTGACTAAGAATAAATATTTATATATTTAATATAAACAATCTAGAATTTATTCGTAACCTCTTATTATACACCTCGACACCTATGATATAAGAGTCTTATATCATACGTGTTCACGGAAAGAAATTAGTGGGTTCTGCGCTATACATTATAAGATATTTGGTAACAGTGGCAAATTATAGTGATTTAAGCTATAGATTATAAGGGACACAATAACTAATAATGTTAAAAATAAATTGGAAACGATTATATATATTACAGACACGATTATATTTATTACAGGCACTATTATAAATTTACAGAAATTTTATTATATTATAAAAATTATTAGCACGGACAATAATTAAATCTATTTAAGCTATAAATGCCATACTATTTGTTATATTTTATTATTCACTAAACAATTAAAGTATTTCATATAAATTTTTACACTGACTGCCATAATTGTAAGAGAAAGCCTTGTATTTATATAATAAGCGATTATAATTTGCTTGGTATGTGTGTTATAGCGCTCCTAGCTATAATTTTGTTTTTCCGTGTTGAGGTGTTGATTTTTCTCCATCCTTTGCTTACTTCTTAGGGGCTGTCCATATATTACGTAACGCAATTTTTCAAAAAAAAAAAACCCTCCCCCCTGTGTAACAAACTGTCACATTTAACAACCCCCCCCCCTGTGTAACGCGTAACAATAAAAAAAATTTGTTTCGCAATAAATTTAACTGTATTCTCACTATTGATTCGTTTTTCTCGACAAAACAAACATGAACCTAAAATATAGTATAACATAACCTTAAAAAAAATTTACACGAAAAAATCACTCAAACTTAAAAAAAATATTCATAATCAATATCACACAGGGAAAAAAATACTACGTACCTCTTTTTACACTGAGTGTCACATATAACACGTATATTGTTTATGCACAGGTATACAAAATAGTACACACATTAGTGTTCTGTGAGTACACATTTCGCGCGAAAATGTATCATCGCCGATGATTCATCGGCAATATCACGCAAGAACAGGGCCGTAAGGTTTTTTCTTAATATCAATGTCAACAATTTTTTTACTAATTAAAATATTATTTTACTTAAATATGCATAGTTTCGTCAATTTTTGTGTGGAAAAGGGAATTATGGGCCACTAAATAGTAATTTATGTTCAAATAAAAATACATCTACCAAGCTTAGGAAATAAACATTAAATTATAAAGAACTTTCACTTTCGGGTTTAGACCGTGTTAATGGATTTTCACTTTCCGACGTTTCGTCTCTTACTACTAGAGACATCTTCAGGGATTAATCTGATTAATCCCTGAAGATGTCTCTAGTAGTAAGAGACGAAACGTCGGAAAGTGAAAATCCATTAACACGGTCTAAACCCGAAAGTGAAAGTTCTTTATATCTTAATGGCCGTGAAAGCTTAAAATCTAAAAAACATTAAATTTATTAAATTCCGTTACGTAACGATTACCTAGACCCCCCTCCCCCCTGTCACAAACTGTAACAATTTCTCTGACCCCCCCTAGGCGCGTTACGTAATATATGGACAGCCCCTTACTATCGGTGACAAATGAACTGACACGTGTGTTTCAGATCTAATCGCTAAAAAGTTAGTACTGTTTTTGGTGGATAAATTGTAGAAATAAATGTTCTATCGATTAAATTTAGTTTCATTAAAATTGATCAAGTATATTATAAAATTAGACACACGTGTCAATTCATGAAAGCCTTTTTCACTCTAGATAGTAGATATGAATATTTAATATAAAAATCACAATAAAATAAATAGTTTCAGTGTCCCACCAGTAACTATAGACGTGCCCTTATAAGCAATACAATGTTAATTTTAGTGATATTAATAATACTAACCCTATCAGGATTCGTCAAAATATATGATTCGGAAAGGACAGAAATATTATAGAAAAGGATAGAAATACTTACTATGCGAACAAACCACCTAGGGGTATATGGTTACTAAGAATAGTAAGTGTGACGTCATTGTTCGTTGTAGTTAAATAATAAAATGTGTGCAGTATGCTGTTCTTCATACTAGTATGTTATAGTTTCGATAATAAAATTTGGTTAATGATTACACATCCAACATTAAAGATTCATCAGCTATACTGACTTAAACTAACAGAAAACATCTATGATCTCTACTTAAATTAAGTACTTACAACTTGAGGTTGTCTAGCCATCTTTATTGGCATTTGATATAATCAGATTGATAATATTAAAAATTTATATTATTATTATTTATATTATTCAAAATTTGTGCAAAATAGAAACAAAACAAAAAAAGAACATTTTTTTTCTACGACTGCTTTAGAATGTAAGCAAATATACACACTTTTCCAACACAGAATGAATCCATTCTAACTCTAGATACGGTATGAATATTCCGTATCAAGTGTTAGAATCAGCACCTGTAGTGCCATCTCTTGTTTATAAAAGTAAAGAAAACTTTAGCAAAATTAGCAAAAATATGTATATTTTACCATGAAATATTGAATAATTTAATGCAATTTAAAGTTTTGAGTTAAAATTAGATGAAGTTTATTAGCTTTTCTTAATATATGACCAGTTTTTTTATCAATTTAGTTCAAAAAATTAAACTCCTCTATCTATTGTTAAATATTTAAACCTGATATCTGTCACAACAATCTGACATAACCTTCAATTTTTGCATTATAATTTGTAAATATGTGCTAAAATTAAATAAAAATCTTTTTTAAGTACTGATTTGATAAAATTATTAAATAAAATTAATTGCTTTATTTAAAAATATGTGTTTTGTTGCATTTACAATGTCGAGTCACAAAAAACATTGTTTTTAACCTTGTTCGCAGTTTAAAACCATACAGTGTTTCATATGTGCAGTCGAAGAAAAAGTATAGTCTACAACACGTATGGAATAGTCATTCCGCGCTCGCTATTCCATACTAGTTATAGAATATACTATTTTTATTAATAGATTTGTCAGATGACATTTTTAGACAAAAAAAAAGGCACTGCGGAGAGCAGAGTTTCTATAAATAAGAACTTGAATAAGAACAAAAAAAGGGCTATAAATAGACAGGGACGGATATATTCCACGTCCCGCATAAATAATTGCTTATAGAACTGTCATCTTTCAACACTTTGTTTTATTTCTTGTTTACCGATTTTTATTATAAAATCACTCATGATTTTATAAATAAACATAAATAAACCCAAAACATTGCAAAACTGAATGAGTTTTTTGGGCTTTAAAGTTCTAGAAAAACTATTTTAAAGAAAAACAAATATTCATACTGCCAACTTTTCCAAAACTCTTATAGTCGGGGAGCTGGTAACCATTTTTATTTAATTATTTGCTCCCGGCTATATTTTATATATGTCTTAAAGTACATTCAAATTAAGCTATTTTCAAAATGCTAGACTCCGGATCCGGTTCCTTTGGGTGCTAGAAGCTTCAAAAGCTATGGCAATGAGCTACCAAAAAATCTATTTTTAACTTGCCGAATCATATACATTTCATTTAATACATTCAGATTAAGCTATTTCCATAGTTATACATAATAATTCTGATGAGAAGGGGTGAGAACAGTCTTTAAAAGTGCCTTTAAAATATGTAAGGCCTAATTTTTTAAAGAAATGAGAATTTATAAAATGACATTTTGATTAAATGAAAATTAAAGAGAGTTCTTAGTGTTGACATGGGAGGCATAGCGTAGTGGCTAGCGCGTATGCATAGCAAGTCTACTATCGTGAGTTCGATTCTCACTGGCGCCGATTTGCCTTTTTCAGTTAATTAATAATTGAAATTTGGCGAAGGCGATAAGTGAAACGGACACTCCCTAGAAACTGGTTCGAAAGTCAGTATAAGCCGGTGGTTCCCTCTACTACTAGCCCACACAAGTCCTGGACTTAGGGGATTCTTAATTAAGTAGAATAGTACGAGGTTAAATAAACATGTAAACATATGTCAAATAAAGTTCTTAACGTCTCTTTTTAACTCTTAGCCTAGTTAATAATTGTGTAAAACTGTGAAAATAGACTAAACTAAATGTAATAAATGTAATTGGTTTGACTCGGTAAGTTAAAAATATATTTTTCGGGGACCCCATTTCACCACCTTTTCGAGGCTTCTGGCATCCAAAGGAACCCGATCCAGGACCTGGCGATTTGCAAGTAGCTTAATTTGAATGTACTTATATACATACAGAGCGGTCCAAAAGTCACCCCCCGCCTCTTAACTTTTGAACCAGTTGAGATATCGACTTCAAATTTGGAACTTTTAAATAAGACAACTTAAATTATCTTTTAGCATATATTTAATACTTTCAGCTCTTAAAATGTGGGCAGGGGGGCATGGGGGCACATTTTTTTAAATGGAAAGGGGGCCGTACAGCATTTTAAAGCTTATGAAATTCTCAATTTAACTTCATATTTTTAAATAAAAAAAAAATGGGTTTAAAATTGGGTTGAAAATGGGTATTAATGTCAAAATTCCTCTAAAAAAAAACAAATAATTTTTTAAAAATGCCTAATTTCATCATAAAAAAATGTTAATTATACTTTTAAACTAATTTTAGTTGACATAAATAAAAATTTATAAAAAAAAACTTAAAAAATCGAATGTTTTATCACAAAAAATTGAAAAATCAAAACATTTTTAAAAAATTTAAAAATGTTGGTTTAAATAGAGAATTTTATAAGCTTTAAAATGATGTATCACACGACCCCCTTTCCATTAAAAAAAAGTCCCCCCATGCCCCCCTGCCTACATTTTAAGAGCTGAAAATATCAAATATATGCTAAAAGATATTTTAAGTTGTCTTATTTAAGAGTTATAAATTTTAAGTTTATATCTCAACTCGTTCAAAAGTTAAAAGGGGGGGTGACTTTTGGACCGCACTGTATTTAAAATACAGCTGGGAGCAAATAATGAAATAAAAATGGTCAACAGCTCTTAGACTATTATGCCAACTGAACCAAAACTATTGTTGCACCCTAAAAAATGGCACTAGTTCTTAAATATTTTTAAAATTACGATAATTTCCGAAACACTCTGTATTTTATTATATTTTTTTGACTCGTTTTTATTGAATTAAGTAATTAATTAATTTCTAATTATGATTGAACCATAAACAAATAATTACCGTGTTTACGCTTTCAATTATGATAATCGCGGCCATTTTACGGTTCAAAAAATATCCACTTACGAGTTAGTACTACCTAACCCTTTTTTTTTCGAATAAATCTTTAAAAACATGCTCATTAATAAAAAAGAACAAAAGAGCGATCTGTTCTACAGATAACACTCGTTTTATAAGGTGACTAGACTTTATATTTAAATTTTAATTAAGTTGGCTGTACTGTCGTACAATCAATGATTGCCAATCATGCAAGCATGATATTTCCTTTCGCTTTCCCTAATCTTAAGAGAGAAACTTTCGAGCTGAAGGGAGGCGATATCTTTACATCCGTATATCTCGGAAACTAATAGACCGACGATAATAGTTATTTATGGTACTAGTGGGTAAAGTAAGATATTGCCCATGAGAAAATTAATTAACCGCCAGCCAAGCAGGTTAATTTTCGAGAGGGCCATATCGGTTTACCCATGAGTGCCATACAAGGTTTTATCCAATAAATAGCTTAGAAATTCATATTTTTATTAAAAATTTTAATGACATTTACAAGAAAATAATTTAACTAAAGACAGTTGAGTGGGTAAAATAAATAATTATCCACTCAATAAAGTAAAAGCCACGCGGGGGTTATTATTGAGTTTATCTATTTAAAATAAAGCTGGTAATTGTCTCATTATCTGTATGTATTGGATAAAAATGTTTTTTTGAATGATCGGGACTTAAACGTTATTTGCTCCCTCGTTTGCGGGACTAAGCCTACTGTTTTACTCCCGCATCTGTATCATGTTATCCATGATAGCTGTACACTTTCATTTTGATATTTGGATGGCAGTAAATTTTAAATCGCCTGCTGCCTGTTTCTTAATAACCATCATGGGGTGTTTCGATAGGCTTCAGCATTATTTCATCAACATCCATATTTTTTATTGCTTTTTCTTGAAAACTTTGTTCTAAGGGAACGTTCAAGTATTACGTAACGCAAATTTTGATCATTTTGGTTGGAACAATTATGAAGCTCATGACCTTTATTTTTTAGTCATTAATTTTGCACCCCCCCCCCAAATTGTAGCGGCAACACTGCTGAATATACAAATAAATAATCGTTTTCGGTCGATTTCAATTTTAAGGGTGTGGTTAGGGAACGTTCAAGTATTACGTAACGCAAAATGTAGCAAAATTCATACTCTTCGTACCTCGGTTGTCGCGTTATTCAAGGCTGTAGAGATTTCATATTTTGGCTACCCCCCCTAACACACCCCCTATTAGGGGGGTAGCCAAAATAGGACATCTCTATAATCTATAATACTTGAACGTTCCCTTACCCGTAAAATAAATAGTTTCCGAAGATTTGGTATAATCATACAATTATTTTCAAATAATAACAACGCCAATATGTCATTATATGTGTCTTTTTTACACATGACAGCTGATGCGTAACCTGAAAACACAAAGATTAACATTAAAATTTAATATTTAACATTACAATCAAAAATTGTTTTACAACAACAAGCTGTTACCTAACACTTAATAATAATTATTATTATGATATATTTTATCACAATGAAAATTATTACCTTTATAATTTTATCATACATTACTCAATAAATAATATAAATTGTTCATTATTCTATATTTATCAGATTTGTTAATATTTTACGTCTATTTTATTGTCAATAAAATTATTATTTCATAGCTAAGAATAATGTGTAATTTTGATATCGGCTTTAATTTTAATTATTATTAAAGTTTAATCACTATTTTAATATTAAACAATTAATCGATATATATATAAATATATATATATATATATATATATATATATATATATATATATATATATATATAATAGTTATAAATAATAAATTTAATATTGTCCCACTTAAACGAAAGGTCTTAATTTTAAATTAATACTTTTCTTATACAAGCTGTTACAATTTATACAAAGAACCTTATTCTTCTCTCGCTAGACTCTTCATTTTTAGAAAACTAAGTTTAAATTTTTGCATTTAACTAGTAATACATACAGGTTTTATTTGTATTACAAGAACCAAAACAAATCTTTAAATTCGACATTGGTATGAAGTGCGGATACTACATATGGTTATTTTTGGAGATAAAGCCTAGTCACAATTAGATTTAATGATAACTTTAAATGGAGATTTAAATGCTCTACATATGTTTCTGTGACACTTTATTTAATGAGTACCTATTTAATTTAATTTTAGATGTTTACCCACAAAGAAAAAAACGACATTCGATTTTTATTTTTTAAGAATACGAAAGTTTTTAATTTTTATTTGTCGATAGCTTTTTTTCCCACCTTACTCGTTTAAATAGAATCATTAAAAAAAATCAATATAAAAAGAAATAAAAAAGTAAATATTTAAAACATCGCGTCAACGCTAGAGTCGACGCGTCGCCTATGCGAGTACTGGAAATTCGCCGAGTACTGATTATTACGTGAGACCTTGGGGAAGGCGAGGTGTTAGTAAATGTGACAGCTTGTGCCACACGGAGGGGAGGGGGCGAAAAATTTCGAAAAATTGCGTTACGTAACTTATTGACACCCCGTTAAACATATTAATATCAATAAAATTGACATCGTATAGCTGCATTATTAATACAATATACACTAAATATTATAATCCAAACATGTTCAAATTGATTTATCAGCATGCTAGATTATAATTAGTTATTAATTGAATATTTATCGATCGAGTGATACAGCCTGTTCCAGAACTCGCGTACCGAAATTTGAGGGTATATTAAAAACCCTCTGGAAAATATGAAAAAAATTTCAAAAAAAATCCTTCTTCGTTCAATTCAAAAATAAGAACGCTTTAAGTGGACCAATACTGTTGCTGATTGTAAATTACCATTAAAGGTTGAATTTGTAGCTATGGAAGCAAATTTAATTATTACAGGTACATATTCTGTAGGTTGACATGGTGATTAATGTGACATAAATATTTATTAATGTCATAAAAAAATATCAAAACTTTCATGATGTTTACTTCAGAAGAGTATTGCGAAATGCTAATTTTATATGGCGAGTGTGGCCGGAGTGCTTCAGCTACATCTGTAGAATATTCTATTCGTTTTCCCAATAGAGAACATCCTAGCAGAAATGTTATTTTAAGATTGGTGCAAAGGGCAAGAAATTCTGGAAATTTAACTCCAAAAAAGAGATTGGAGGCGCTCCGCGAACTGCAAGAACTGTTGATAATGAAGAAGCTGTCATTCAGGCTTTTGAAGAAGAACCTGAAACAAGCCTTAGTATCGTGGCTAGAAATCTTGATATGTTTAAGACCTCTGTTCAACGAATTCTAAAAGATGAAAAAATGCATCCCTTTCATTACACTCGAGTACAATGCTTGACACCGGAGGACTATCCTTTACGAGTCGAATTTTGCACATGGCTGTTGCAGAAACATCGAGAAAATGAAAACTTTGTAAAAAGCATTCTTTTTACGGATGAGTCTGGGTTTCAAAGAGATGGTTTTTTTAATTCAAGGAATTCAGTTATTGTATTTTTATTTTATTAATTTGTATTAAGAATTTATAGCCAGTAAATCAATTAAAAGATCTGAGTTTCTAATAAAAAAAAACACTACATTCAGCGCGCTGAATGGAGTTGCAGCGGCAGTTTGTTGCTGCCGTCTAAGACGGGTATCATAAAACCACCGCCGGATGGAGTGACCCTATAAAAATAGAATATTTGATAGCCTCTGTCGGTTTTGTCAAAATATAATAACCTAAAAAGATTCTAAAGTTGAAAGTCTTAAACAATGCACGAGTCAACCATTAAAATGCAACCATAGTTACTAATAAGTAGGGAAAAACTAATTTTTAGGTAATTTAACATCAGCAACAGGATTGGTCAGATTAAATAGCTTCCTTTTTAATTAGTATTGAAGATGGATTTTTTTTTTTTAATTTTTTTCATATTTTCCAGAGGGTTTTTAATATACCCTCAAATTTCGGTACGCGAGTTCTGGAATAGGCTGTATATCTACGAATAATTTACCATTTAATTATAAAGTGGTATTTGCCTAATTTACCGATAAAATTAAACCATTATAACGTATTATACACAAATTCCAAATAATCCATTTAATTACATTTTTTTTTACATTACATTTTGTATAACCTCGTACTATTCTACTTAATGGAGATTTCTCCATTTAGATTAGAAAGGGACAAAAGTTCTACCCAAAAAGGATAGAAGTAATATCACCAACATAAAGAAAAAAAAATCTCCTAGGTTTTATGTTGGCTGCACTGTCTGTAACGCCATTTTCTTTAGCCACTGTCATTGTGTGAGCTGCGTTTGATATTGTTTTGATTTCAGTTTTTTGTGTGTTTTAATAAATATTGTGTTTTTATTGACTATTATAGTACTTTTACGAGTTTTGATATTTAAATATTGTTTACCAAAGGTAAGTTCTTTCTTTATACCTTAGATCTAGAGCCAAGGCGAAATTCGTTTCGACTTTTGCAACCCTTGTAAAAACATCTTGGTATTTTGGTAGCTATAACAGAAATAACGCTCATCATAAAATTAATTTCTTGAAATTTAGAAACTGGTAACGTTATTAAAATATATAATAATAATATATAGTTAATAATAAATATGCTAAACATTAAATAAATTCATATTTACCTTTTCATGTTTGAGGTTATGTTTTGTAAATAAATAAACGGATTAAGCAACCAACCTAAGAACAATTAATAGGATTTATATTTCATTCTTTATTTTACTATTAAATCATCAGTTTTATTTCTTAGCAAAAAATATTCATTTCTTTAGCTTTATTTACAAAAATCAACGGTAATTGTTGATAAAAATTGAAAAAAATGCAATATTTTTTTAATTTATTTAAGTTGGTAGTGGCGTGCCGTGCAAAAATGAGATAGATATAGTATAGACGTCTTCTGTTTCATAATTCTAGTTGTACAGAGCTCTATTAAGCATCCCCTAAGTCCAGGACTTGTGTGGGCTAGTAGTAGAGGGAACCACCGGCTTATACTGACTTTCGAACCAATTTATAGGGAGTGTCCGCTTCACTTACGCCTTCGCCAAATTTAAATTATTAATTAACTGAAAACGGCAAATCGGCGCCGGTGAGAATCGAACTCACGCTATTTGTGTAGTAAACTCGCCAAGTACGACGTGGTAGTCCACTACACCAATCCTCCCATCTACACCAATCCTCCCAATTAAAATTACTTTTGAGATAATGGCGTGACGCTTCAAAATTTCCCTTTTGAGTAAGCAGAGATTTTCAGATGAAAAATTTATGAGGTAATGTCCCATCGATTTTCGTAAAAACTATTGCCATTTTTTAGGGTGTTATAGATCTCATTATAATTTTGTTGCTTGTACCAAATTATTTGAAACAAGTAGTACCTTATGTTTGAACAGATAGTAAGCTGTGTGTAATATTATTATTATTAAAAAGTTATTATTATTGTTGTTATTATTATATTAGCACTAAGCTATTGGATGAATTATTTGGTACCATAAGTACTACTACTTAAATATTACCATTTACAGGTACCTAGGTATTAAACGTCTTACAATCCTTATTTTATATCATAATATCCGGTATTCCATGAATATGTACTTTATAAAAATATTTAAGTACTACATAGTAATGGTACTTATATTATTATTGAAAGTAACAATTTAACATTTCTCTCGATATCTGTTTGTACAATTAGGTAGTACCTCTCCTAAACAAACCTTTTATAGAAAAGAAGGCAAGGTACTACCCACTGTGATTATTTTCTTTTTGCCGGATCTATATCGAGAAGGAACTACCCGAGTACCTAACCACCATCGAGCTACTCGTCTTCTAAGTACTGCTCACATCGTGTGGTACCCACAGTACGTTGATCTCTCGATATATTATATCGCCTTCTCTCTCGTCCTCTGGTAGTACCTCAAGCGTTGGAATCCAGTGTTTTTTACTCGTCCTTCTTATCTCAGAACATGCTCGAGCAATAAGATATTTTAACTATTTCCCCTTCTTATGGACGTACCAACATACCTACGAGTTGTCGAAGAAAGTAGTACTTAGTACTACTATTATAATAAATTAATCTATATAATAATTAAATAAACACTTAATTAAAGTCAATATATAATAATTTGGGACCGTAACAAATATATATGCAGGTGGTACAAGTGGTACAAGTAACTAGTACTAATTTAATAGTTAAAATAAATAAACAATTGTATAAAGTGTCAATATATTATAAATTATTATTACTTTAAAATAATACCTATTTAAAATATCTTTATATAAGATTATGCTCTCGCAATAAATATTTTAACTATTCTTATAGACGTAAAACGAATCGTTAAAGAAAGTAGTACTTAGACTAAAAGTACTACTTATAGTTAATCTGTATAATAAATAAAGATTTAAATAAATTTACTCTAGTATAGTATCAATATTTAATAATATTAATTAATATTTATTTTTGATATAACAAATAACCTACAGGTCGTTGGATAAAGTAGTACCATTAATATAATAAATTGTTCTATATAATAAATGGATAAAAACTTGTCAATGTATAAATTATTACATATTTAAGTACGATAACTACCAGGTAAACAGTAGTAGTACTGTGCTACCTTTGAAATAAGTACCCACCTATCTAATAATATCTGTTATTTATGGTCCTTTTAGTTGTCTATTTAATGAATGGAATGAATTATTGAAAGAAAGATAATAAACTAGACTGATATTGTAAAAAAAAAATAATGATACCTGGCAATTTGGTGGATATTTATTTTTCTTTTTTGTTTAGGTGTGTTTTAAAAAAAATCATATTAGATATTTTTTAACTCTAAAATAAGGTTTGATTTGTTTAATATTTTCCATGCAGTAGGTACTAAAATATAGCACTACCTATTTATCGAAAATATGACGTGGTAAAGTGTTATGTAAAATTTATCTATCTATCTATGTAACTGAATTTGAATTCTACACAAAAAATACTCTAGAAAATATACAAAACTCGTTTGGGGATATCTTCAAAAATGTAATTTTTACCCGGTCTATTAGACATTCATACTATCAAGCAAAATTTTCCTAATGACCAAGTTTTTAGTCCCTCCTGATGCTTCGGATATAACTAATGAAAAAATATCATCAATCTGTACTAATAACAATAAAATAAGAGCAACGCGATCGTAAAAAGCTTGGCGAGCGCTTTTAAACCACGCCGACTGTGTGATTTGATTAACGAGTTGAAAACGACAACGTTTATAACGACCGTCATTTGTTATAAGCCGTGTAAATACGAGGCGAGATTAACTACTCTTTGTCATCGAGATACATCTTATTTTATTCATTTTTTTCGTCTCGTCTTTTTTTAGTTGTTTGTTGTTGCGAGTCTTTCTTTTTTGGTTATTCTTTATGGTTTTTAAAATGTTAATGGAGTATATAAGAATATATGATCGTACACGCAGGGAAAGATACCTTTAGTTCAAATAAACATACTTACTTTGTATTCGGAGCTCGCCTTACGTGATTTTGCAGGTCACTTACAAGGATTAAAAAAAAAAAACGGTCCAAAAACAGAGCCTTGAGGAACACCGAGCCTAAATTTAGACTTGATTTTATGAGCTTGTTTAAAGTTATAATTAATTTTCTTTGCATTACATAGCTTAGACAATATTGTTGTAAATATTGCTAGGAATGCTAATTTTTAACAGTTCTGGACGATAGTATCAAAAGCCTTTGAGATATCGAGTTGAAGACAAATTACAAAGTTTAGATTAAAAAAACTTATACGTCTTATTTTATTCATTTTTTCGCCTCGTCTTTTCTTAGTTGTGATTCTTTCTTTTTTGATTATTTTTTATGGGTTCTAAATGTTAATGGACTGATCTTACACACAGAAAAGGATATACTTAATTTAAATAAACAAACTTCAGAGCTGGTCTTATGTAATATGGTAGGTCACTTATAAACATTAAAAAAGTAACGGTCCAATAACGGAGCATTGAGGACTCCAAATTTAAAGATTTTTAATGTTATGACCTGTTTTAATTTACATTTAACTTTCTTTGTATTAAATAAAACATTATACAGTTGAAAATATTGCTAGGAATGACAATTTTGTTTAATTTTACATTTAACAGTTCTGGACAATAGTATCAAATGCCTTTGATATATCGAATTTTCAAATTACACAGTGATCTAAATCTATTTTATTGTAAACAAAACTAAGAATATAATAATACTGATTTAGTAGATCTATTTTAACAAAAAGTTAAACACAGCTACTCGCCCAATGTTCTAAAATCCTATTTTTCAAACGTGTTATACAACATACTATTTCTTTATTGATATCTTACGACACTTCAAAGTTTGTAAAAGAAAACAAATAGGTTACAGGTTAGATCACATAATAAAATATCCTATATCTGGTAATTTAAAGGAAACTTTTTCTCCCATTTGAAGTTTTTCCAGTTTTGTCATATTGTTAAGAAAGTTTTCCTTTAACATCTATAAATTCGTATAAATTGTGTAGATCCTTAAATTTATGAACGAATCGAGAAAATAAATTTTCGTATTTACAGATTTTACTGAGAAAAAAAGTTTTTTTTTGTTACTATTTAATAAAAGTTTATTTTTGATAACTGAGTTTAGTATTTTATACACGCAGAAAAATAAAGTTCTGATATTTACCAGTGCTTGCAGTAGTTATAATTAAACAACGATCTTTATTGTAGCCAATATATTAAATGTTAGTCTGTGTGTACGTCTGTAAACCTTATAAGCTATAACTTATGAACGGAAAGTGCGATTTTAATTTTTTTTTTCACCAAAAGATTCAGGACCTTTGTAGTTAGCGTCAAATTAAATAAGTTAATGTTGGTGTGGGGTAAGGGGTCAAAAGGAGCATAAATTAATATTTTTGGCAATATCTTGCTTAGTATTTATTGCAAATCAAAAATTGCACGGAGCATTTTCATTTCCTTCAACTTTCTCATTAATTTTTGTCATAGGTTGCGATTTAAATATATTGCCACGCGTCCAGAAAGGGTATCCGCTTCGACTTGTTACGCCACTGTTTCTGTGATAAAAAACAAACTGATTGTACCACATTTCTAGCAAATGGGTTTATTGTCTCTTCAATGGCGTATCCCACCCATAAGGAGATACCAACAGCAAAGTTTTAAAATAAAAAACCACCAAAGGCATTCTTTCGCTTAAAATAGTTATACGGCAATTACAATAAAATACAATGCCATCGCATATTTACAATTATAGTGTATGGGGTGTACCAAAACATACGAAGCAGCGTATGTTCTATTTATTTATTTATTTTATTCAACACTTTTTTAATAACACTAGGCAACACGGTTTCTTGCCCTTATTGGAGTCATATGTTTTTTAACTAATTTTGGGTCGCTGAAACCGAATCTGGCCTCAGAATATTTCTATTACCTAAGTTTTCTGAGAAAAATGAGATAAAAATGTAAAAAAATCATTATTTTTCCCTCTTTTGTTCTAAAATCATGGGAGATAAAAATATTCCGAGGACAAATTTAGATTT
This sequence comes from Brachypterus glaber, assembly GCA_958510825.1. Classification (NCBI taxonomy): domain Eukaryota; kingdom Metazoa; phylum Arthropoda; class Insecta; order Coleoptera; family Kateretidae; genus Brachypterus; species Brachypterus glaber. The sequence goes on along the minus strand of OY294051.1, from coordinate 37,435,664 downwards.
GGCGACTCAATATTAGTTAAAAAATACCCAACTTAAAACATGGAAACTTTAAATTCATAGGTAGAATAAATAGGGATATTATAAAAAAATATATTTAAAAAAATGGATAATGTGACAAAACTAAGTAGGGGTGGAGGGTAAGGAGAAGGGTGCATAAGGAGACAATCAATCAAATCATCAATTTTATAGTTAGTACTATACTTATGTTTGTTTATGTTTATGTTTGTTTTTTAACCTCGTACTATTCTACTTAATTAAGCATCCCCTAAGTCCAGGACTTGTGTGGGCTAGTAGTAGAGGGAACCACCGGCTTTAATTGACTTTCGAACCAATATATCTAGGGAGTACGCCTTCGCCAAATTTCAATTATTAATTAACTGAAAAAGGCAATCGGCGCCAGTGAGGTACTATAGTACAATTTGTGGTTGGCGCATATATAACACTATGTTGTTGTATTAATAACGCTATCAGTGATCATAACTTCCTATCCATTTGTAAGTAAATATTCAGTTACAAATGGATTATGATCCTATACAAATGTACTTTAATTTTTGTTAAAAACACTATAGTTCTGAAGTCACGTACTTTAATATTTAAGGACGGACATGAAATGTTGCGTGTTTTTAACAAAAATTAAAGTACAATTGTATAGGATCATAACTAACAAAAATTAAAGTACAATTCTATAGGATCATAACTTCCGATTTCTTATCCATTTGTAACTGAATCTTCAGTTTACTTTTTACAGTGTTACATTTTAAAATTAGTGCACCTACTTTTTACCTCAATAAATTAAAGTATTGTAATAAATTCAGCTTGTTTAGCATTTGCAATATAATGCTGACATTTTTCTTCCGAAGCATGAGTTTTTCGACCCATATATCCACATATGGTTGTTTATATTTTATAAATAATTGTGTCACACTTTTAATTACTTGCAATAATAAAGGTAATTTTTAAAATATATATTTTTGTTAAGTCAGAATGTCTAGTAACCTCAATTTCGAAATATATAATAACAAACTTTGAGGTGCTATCATGCTCTGCTCAAATTGTATTGTTTTTTAATATTTTTTTTCTTCAAGCGTACTAAAATATTCATTTTATAACTGAACACAGTAGTTAGAAGTGTTCTATTTTTTTACAGTAAAAAAATGAGTTCATTGTTGTACGCCGTAAAAAAATGTTAGCAAACCACCACTGGCGGCAGCACTCTTTGACTTTGATGACAGCCATACTTCAAACTTGTTTGTTTATTATGTAAACAGGTGGTTGACTCGAGATTCTGTGCAAAAACCTTGTGTGAAATTGATTAAAAATGATTGAAGAGGAATATATCTTCGGCTTACAAGTAAAAGGCACTAAGTCACTTTTTTGCAAAAATGGGATATTTAGGGTACTGTAATTAATTTTTGATGATCTATGTACAGGTAAACCGAACTAACTTCTAGGTGGACTGCCAAGAGAGTTACCCACTATACAAAACGCACCAGTTTGATTTTGAATAAAATTTTATCTGGCAATAGGCACTAAGTCACTTAGTGCGTTTTACTTGTAGATTATTTCAAATGTTTCTGCACGAAGCGACTGAGTGTTTGTTTGGCGAAACGTGCATTTTTGTAACAATTATTACAAAAATTAAAAAACAACAGTGAAAGTTAAATTTGTCAATATCTCAAAACCATGTTTTTGGACTTAGTGCTCTTTACTTGTAAGCCACGGTTCACCTGGGCGATTTTAAATAAAAATTTCGTGGACCCCTACATTTTTTGGACTAAAACATTCCTGATGACATAAGAAATCAATTTCCATTTGAAAGAAAATCGTAAAAGATACAATTTTTTAGAAAGATAAAAAAACGTTTTTTTGAGTAATAGGGTGTGTCAAAAAATTCCGATTTGCGAAATCGAAAACGCTCTCTGGCTCAAAAGTTTCTCCTTAGTAAAAAACTGTGGCCACTCAAAAATGAGCCAAATCGATTAATGTTTAGAGGTAGCTCAAAGCACTCAAACTTTGAAAAATATCGGTAACTGTTTTTCGGATAAAAATTGATTGTATATAAAATTAAGGAAATTTTGGAGGGTTTCTTTGATAATATTTAGAAACAATACTAATTGTCAGAAAACTAAAAAAATATATATTTCCCCTTCCCTTAAGTTAGAACATAAAAAAATCGTCAATTATTTAAAGATTTTGCGAAAATTTATTGAAAATGGGCATATTTAAAAGGACATTACTTCCTTAGGTATGATTTTTTGACCAAGGTGCATATAAACCTTTTCTATGTTTTTAATGTTAAATAACCACTAATTACTAAAATATTTGTTTTTTGCTTTATATTTTTTAATTTTTTTATTTTTGGTTCTTCATGCGTAAAAATTTACTTTTAAATGCATTTATCTTTAAAACGGTTTAACCTGCGATGTTAAACCACAGAAACTTTTTTGTGTATTTTTACATAAAAAAGTAGTATTCCAACCAAAAAATCAAAAAAAAGTACACCGAAAAAAGTTTTAGGCAAAAAACAGAAAATCCACCCGGTTTCTAATCGAAATTAAATTTTTTTACTCAACTTGACGGAAAAAATTATGTTTTCTGTATAGTCATGTAGGTTAATATGTATATATTCTTATATACTAATATATAATTTTGCAGATTTTTTATTTAAAACAATTTTTTATGCACTTTTAAAAACTTGCAAAAATGAAATTTTCGCGAAATCTTCAAATAATTGGCGATTTTTTTATGTTCTAACTTAAAAGGGGAGGGGGGATATAATTGTTTTAGTTCTTAAATTTAGTATTGTTTCTAAATATTACCAAAGAAACCCTCCAAAATTTCCTCAATTTTTATCGGTATCAGTTTTTATCAAAAAAACAGGTACCGATTTTTTTTTAAGTTTGAGTGCTTTGAGCTACCTCTAAACATTTATCGATTTGGCTAATTTTTGAGTGGGCACTGTTTTTTACTAAGGAGCAACTTTTAACCCAGAGAGCGTTTTTGATTTTGAAAACCGCGATTTTTTGACACACCTTATTACTCAAAAAAACGTTTTTTTATCTGTCTAAAAAAGTGTATCTTTTAAGATTTTCTTTCAAATGGGAATTGATTTCTGATGTCATCAGTTATGTTTTAGTCCAAAAAATGTAGGGGTCCACAAAATTTTTATTTAAAATCGCCCAAGTGAACCGTGAAGCCGACGATATGGTTTATACACCTACAAATCTCTCCGAAATTGCAACATTACACAAGTTACCATCGAAAAGTTTACGATTTAGCATACGAAAAAAAAAATTAAAATGAGCTAAGGAAGGTTTAAGTTTATTTTGAAAGTGTTTTATTGGCCTATTTTAATTAAAAAAAAAAACATACTTTATTACTGAATAAATTAAATTCAAAAATTAATATTTAAAAAAATATATATAGGATGCTTGAAGAAAAAATAGTATGTTTCACTCAGAGGAAAAGTGCTTTTTTACTCGTCTGTAGTTTCCGGACTCCGCTTCGTGTCGACCGTAAATTCTACAGACTAGTAAAAAAAAGCTTCACCTGTTATGATCCGTATAATTTTAAAATTTTATTTTAATATACATAGCCTATAAGATCTAATTCTTAAAAGTAAGCATGAGTAACGTCGGATATTTTCGGGTTTTGTTCGGACCCCTCTAAGTAAAAATCGTTGAACTTTGGTAGTGGGGAATTCACACCCAGAAACATTAGCGCGTGTGACCTAAATATGCCTCATTTTAATTTATGGATTTATGAAGAGAATAAATAGAGCTCCAAATTTTAGAGGTGATCATTCTTGAATAGTTTTTTGTCTTGTTAGTTAAAAAGTATCCAGTAGTGTCAAAAGTGAAAATGTAGTTTCTGTGAGAAATAATTTTTGAGAATTATTTTCGAATTAAAAAATAGTTTTTAAACTTAGAAAAATTTTGAGACTTGTATTATCCGACATGAAAATAATTGGACACTTATAAATATTGTTAGCATGAACACTGATAGAAATTTTGACGAATATTAATTAACTTTGAAAAGTATTTTGTAAAATAATTTGAATGACTTATACGAACCAGTTCTAATATTTACACTAAGAAAAATGTGGACAATAATTTGGGATTTGAAAATGATTTCGAATAGTTGGAATTTCAAACATAGAATGTTTTAATTTAGAAGTATTTAATGGAAAATAATATATAATGGAAATTAGAATTTAAGGGCTTTGCATAGAAATAGGACTTAGAAGTAAGAATTGATCTTTCATGTTCTCGAAGAATTTATTCACATTTATTTAATATATTATTCTTAAGTTAAGAAGAAATCGTTTTATGTTTCCAAAGCGCCGTCTCCTAGAATACCCGCTCCCGAATAAAGTGATAAGTGGTTAAGTATATTCTCCGCTCGGGTATACTTTAAATACGATGGAAGATTGTATGGCCAACCTGACTGAGTAAGTTATAATAAAAGTTATAATTAACTGCTGGGCTATAACCGAATTATATACCACTATCACAACATTAGTGATCGAATTTTCAACTTCACTACACACCTTTCCTCTTAGTAAAACGATATACTATTTTTTAAATAACCTTACTGTTACACTAATTTTGAATTAATACGTAGTTCCCTTTTTCACTGAATTCAAAATAATAAGATACACAGGGTGTTTCATTTCGAAAAGCCGAACGGTTAAAAGTTAACAAAAGTTTTACGAAAATAAATATGTAAATCTACATGCAGAATCATAGTTAATGTGTTACCATGCAGGCACAAGAGTTACGAGATTTTACATGTAATTTTACGATTTTATATGAATATTACATTTAAATTACATGTATATTCATGTAAAATTGTAAAATTACATGTAAAATCTCGGAAATTTTACTTGTACCTGCATTGGCAACATATTACCTATGATTTTATTTTATTTTTAACCGTACTCATAAGTGGCGGCCCCTGTAACATTTTTATTTATGAATTGATTATATTTAAAATTGGTATCAATATTTCGAGGGATATTTTTATCAATCACAGTATTGTTTTTTGGAGTTTATCGGCCCTTTTCCTTCAATTTTTACTTTTATTTATATTTTTTTAAAGAGATATTTTTTCAAAAACAATGGTTCTTGTACAACTTGATTTTTCCTGAGTTTAAGGTGCTGTACGACATGTATAGTTTATTGTCTGTTAATATAATTCTGGTATCTGCGGTTTACCTAAAATGGATTTCGAGTATCACAGTCGAGTATTTGGGGCAGAATTTCAAGTAGATACCTAAATCCTTCCTAAGTTGAATTGAATTTATTTACAGTGGGTCACAGAAAAAAACGTCAAAGAGATATGGAATAAGATTTTTCCCATATTTTTATCAAATCTTTATGACTATCCGTTAAAAAACGAAATATATTTCCTTTAAATGGATTCCCTTTATATCGAGGGGCGATTCACTCGTCGAAAAAGTACATCTACTTACAATTTTTATAAGTAGGTACTTACTAATTTATTTTAAGTTCTTCCAAATATTTTCAAATACTTTCACATAATTCGAAAGTATTTATCCAATACATACAGATAATGAGACAATTACCAGCTTTATTTTAAATAGATAAACTCAATAATAACCCCCTAGTGGCTTTTACTTTATTGAGTGGATAATTATTTATTTTACCCACTCAACTGTCACTTGTCAAATTATTTTCTTGCAAATGTCATTAAAATTTTTAATAAAAATATGAATTCCTAAGCTATTTATTGGATAAAACTTTGTATGGCACTCATGGGTAAACCGATATTGCCCTCTCGAAAATTAACCTGCTTGGCTGACGCCTCGCAGGTTAATTTTCTCATGGGCAATATCTTACTTTACCCACTAGTACCATAAATAACTATTGTCAGGTGTAATTCGCCCCTCGTTTTATATACGGCTTTAATTACCCTTTGGTAATTTTTTAACCTGAAGATATTAGCTTTAAGCTAACTATATCCCGAATATTAATCAAATAGACCTAGAAGCAGCGGAGATATAGAGATTAGTCTTGTGAGATAATAAGGTCAAGCGCTAAAATTTCCCTCGTGACTTCCTTAAAATTTGGGTAATGTCTCCCAGAAAACATATACATATTTAAAACCGTTTTGATTATAATTCTGCACTTTTAGAAAAAAATATGCCTATCAGTTATATCTACGAATATAAGAATAATTGTTAACATAATTTAGGGTGACCATGTTCTGGAAAAATCAGAGAAATATCAGGGTAAAATCAGGAAAAATACTAGATATTTTTTAAAAAGGATTTCCTTCTTTATCTGGAATTTTGATGAATCAGAATAGAAGTGACACAATAAAGTAGGTAGTTTAGTTTAGTTTAGTTAACAATTTTGATTTTTTTTTAAATATTTGTAGAAAAAGTATGACCTTTTTGAAAAAAATAAAAAAGAAAGCAAAATTTCGATTTACTATAAATTTTTTGTACAAATTAAAATAACTATTAAAAAAATACACGAAAAAGTACCGGGAATATTTGAAATACAGGGAAATTGACAACAAAAATGTGTGGCCACCCTGAAATTCTTAAAAAAATAAAAGAGGAAGAATTGTTTAAAACAATTTCCTCTTTTTCCCTCTAGTTTTCCATTGCAATGGAATTTATCTATAGATACTTCAGTAAAGTGTCTAAACTTAAATTACTAGTATAATACAATAAACATTGGGGTGGCCCTTATTTCTTTAGGAAGTTACTGGCAACAAACAAAAAAAAATCAAAATTATATCTTGTTAAAGTAATACCAAGAGTAATACTCAACAAAAAGTATTGAACTGTTTTATAGTAGAGCACTAGATAAACAAATATTGGCTTAAATCAAGAATATGGTGATTTGTATATAACGAAGTTTTTTTTTTATGCATACCATATTTTTATCATATTTAAAGCACAATTTTGCTTTAAAGGAGAATATATTCTCTTCGTTATACCGAAGTCACAAATTGTTGATAATATTTTTTTTCTATGTAGGTAGGTTTGTAAGGCTAGGCGGGTAGTTGGCTTGGTTTTGCAGAAAACTACATAACTATCCTAACAAACCTACCTAACCAGTGCTCTATAGAGCACTATAGTGTCGATAACACTTCCAACTTCCACTTTCAATCTCTATAAAAGGAGGAAACCTACCAGTTGAGGTTAGAATAGGGACCACTTTTAGAATTGTTGGACAAAAATTGTATCTGTGCCTTGCAAACAGTGGTTCGGAAGTCACTATAAGCCGGTGGTTCACAAAAGGTAGTATGCACAATGGGTATTTTGCCAGAGTGCAAGTAATATTACCATGCATTAATGTGGTATTATCCCCCTTCAATGTAACTTTGCCAACTCATCATGTTCATAAACAATATTGACGAGAAAATGGGCTCACCCTAATGATAATAAATTATTTAAACTAGACTTCCAGTATAATGTTTCCTTATTATAGGAAAAGCAAACAAAAAACAAATACAAACTTTAACTAAGTAAGTATAAAGTCTTTCGATGCTAGGAGTATAAAATATTTAATGTACCATAATTTAACTTGAATACCATTACATTGCGTACATCCAGACAGTTTGATTATTTGATAATGTTTGTCTATAAATTTTATTACAATGTAATTTAATATAGTGGAATTACATCATAAAGTCTTTTGGCCTAAAGAGTGACCGCAAAAAAAAGAGGTTTTTTAGCCTCTTTTTCAAACATCTGTAACTTCGATTGGAATTGATAAAATGTAATGTATAAGTGCTCAAAATTTTTGTCTGATCATGAATTTGTGCAAAAAGCAAGATTTATTGTTCTATAAGCTAAACATCTCCTTAAACAAAGGGTTAATTAGGGGTACTTGAATTGATTTTTTTTTACCAAACTTTCTCACATTTTATTAAACATAAGTGACTGGATCTCTTTAACTCGATTTTTCTTGGGATACTTTATGATTTACTACTTTTTTTGGTGCTTGGGGGGTAGTTTAACCCTCTTTGTGGTGATGGATTTTCATCAAATCCAAGGGTGATACCCCTTTACGTATTTTTTATGTTTTATATTACAGAAAAATATTTAAAAAACACATTTTTCTGTGATATAAAACATAAAAAACACGTAAAGGGGTATTACCCTTGGATTTGATGAAAATCCATCCCCACAAAGAGGGTTAAACTACCCCCCAAGCACCAAAAAAAGCAGTAAATCATAAAGTATCTCAAGAAAAATCGAGTTAAAGGGATCCAGTCAGTTATGTTTAAAAAAATGTGAGAAAGTTTGGTAAAAAAATTCAATTCAAGTACCACTAGTTAACCCTTTGTTTAAGGGGATGTTTAGCTTCTAGAACAATAAATCTTGCTTTTTGCACAAGTTCATGACCAGACAAAAATTTTGAGCACTTGTACATTACATTTTATCAATTCCAATCGAAGTTACAGATGTTTGAAAAAGAGGCTAATTTTTCAGTCACTCTTTGATTAGACTTTTTAAATGTTGTTTTTCCAAGTATAATGTTTTGCCTCATTTTTTTGAGCGTCATATCCGTGTGCCAAACATTATAATGTGATGTTATTTGCGATATGTGTGGTACACCTTTTAACTAAATAAGACTATCAGAAAAATAAATATTTATTTTTCTTTAAAATCATAATTATAATAATTAGGTATTATATTAATAATATATAATTAATATTATTACAATTACGAAAAATATATAATTGTAGCGAGTGACGAGTTATAAATAATATTTATAATTATTGTAATTTTTATGTGTAGGCCTCAAGCTCAGTAAATTAATAAATGTAGTACCCCCACTTTACTTTAGCCTGCTAGGTATAATTCATATTCTTTAATCTGTCACTTTATCGGACTATTGTTTATGCTTGTCTGTACCGTTTAAACCTTAATATTTATAATTCTATATTAAAAAATAAAAGGTATACTTATTTTTTCAATAAAGAATTAAAGATGTTTTACGCAACATATGAAATTTAATATTTATTTTGCTATATTATACAAAAACGAAAGCAAAGCAGACCAAAAAAATGTGTTCATGCACCTTTTACACTATATTTTACAAAACCAGCTGTTCTATGTGAAGGTAATAATTTACTCATATTGGGTGGTGCCACAAAACCTTACACCCTGTTCAAAAAAATAAGTATGAAAATTTATAATATTTAAAAATAAATTGTTTATTTTATTTTTAGATAAGTTTAAAATAAAATTGATTTACTTTTAGTCTAAAGAACGTGTATACTTTCTAACAAAGTAAACTTTCTAAGATTTTTTTGGTTTGGTAGACTTTATAACGAAACTAAAAAATACTAATTAATGTATTTATTTTTAGTTTAGATGTCTAGGCAAACAAAGAAAGCCAAAAATAGTGCTTCAAAAAAACGGATAAATAATCCGGAGAAATATGGTTTTATTTTAGTAAGATATTACTTTTCAAGCACTTCGTAACCTTTCTAACACATTTTGTTTTATTTTTGTTTTTCTCTATTTATTATATTTATTCTGATTTAAATATATCATATTATTAATACATCAACCAACAATCCATACAAAAATCCATGTTTCTTGATTGGCATTTTTGACTGAGTTTAGAGAAAATTAAAAAAAATAGAAAGTCTACATTCGAATTAGAAAAAATAAACGTTTACATATCGCTGGGTTAAAATTATAAGGTTCTATGTTCTATAGAAACCCCATATAACATAGAACCTTATAATTTTAACCCAGCGATATGTAAATATGGGAATTTTGGTTATTTTACATAATATAGCGGCATAACCATAATAAAAAGAGCTAAAAATATTAAACATGAACCTTTACTGTATGTCAGTATTAGTATGCGTTAGAAAGTCTACAGAATTTTTCAAAATTACTCAAAAATATTTAAAAAAAATGCAAAAAGTGCGCTGCTGATCACTGTTACTTATTTCTCAGAGAATCTACAATGGAGCTCTCTACAACTAGAGTTATGAAACAAAAGACGTCTACCCTATCTCTATCTCATTTGTGCTACACTTTCAAGCCAACCAAATAAATACTGTATTTGTTGCATGAAAAACAAATACGGTATTTATTTGGTTGGCCGGAAAGTGTAGCACTGAGCGGCACGAACGAACATAGCTAATGTGAATCTGTAGAATAAGATAATTCTACTAAAATTTAGATGGCGCCAGTAATTTCTTTAATAAAAATAATATAGTTACACTTTTCGCGCGGCCAAGTAAATATTGTATTTGTTCAACAAAGAACAAATACAGAATTTGTTTGGTTGGGAGTGTATGTATGTCTTCTGTCCTTTTTGGGTAGAACTTTTGTCCCTGTCTAATCTAACGGGAGAAATCGCCATTCTATATAATATTGCACCAGCCTGCCCTTCCCAAAATGATAATTGATCTAGTGAAAATGCCACCTTTTCGTAGAATGACCGTTAACTGTGGCATCAACCGATTGCAATTTTTCACAGTCCGTTAAGTAGCCTGTAGTGATACACGAAGTTTAAATCATAATTTTCGATATTCGTATTAATAAGACACGATACATAACCTGTTATAAATTAATATCGGCCATTTATTATGTCTAGTCGAGATACCTGGTGAAATTAATTTTATATAATCTTACAAATTGTTTTTTTTTCCTACACTAAAAAAAAAACAAAACAGAATTAAACTGACTATTACTATCAAGTTTTTATGAATTTATTTGATATAAATCAATTTAAGCTCCCCCTTTTTTGGACTTTTTAACCATTTGCGCTTTGCATTATTTCTCAAACCTTACATAGAAAAAACGGATTCCTTGAACTAAGGACACGTTTCTTTGGATATGTTCAAATCCATATTCCCTTTCAAGGCTGGCATTTTCTTGAACCAAAGTCAATGTCCTTGAATAAAGAGCGCGGATTTTTATTCCAAAACCCGTGCTTTTCATTCAAGGACATTGACTTTGGTTCAAGAAAATGCCAGCCTTGAAACAAGAGAATATGGCTTTGAACATATACAAAGACACGTGTCCTTGGTTCAAGGAATCCGTTTTTTCTATGTAATCATTAATATACATTTGTGACTAGTTTACGACAAAAATTATTTTAAAAATGTTTTTAAGGAACTTTAAAATGCAAGATTTTAAGAACTACGATCAACAACAGGCAAGTTATCGTCAAAAATATTTTTTGCCCCGTTTTTCCCCTTGCCCCACTTCATTTTTAACTATACTGGACGTGACGCAAACTGCAAAGGTCCTAAATCGGACCTTCAGTTCAAAAGATTTACATACAGACAGACGGACACCGACAACGTGACATTTCCTTTATACCATTTGCCTCGGGGTGTTACTTTCAAAACTGTTTCGAATAAAAGTTTTGATTGCAAAATAAGGTTTCCTTGATTTTAACTTTCTAATCTAACCAATCCTAGTTTAAAAAATTTGAAACGGGTACCTTTTCTGGAAAAATGAGGAAGTTTATAAAATAAGATATCAAATTGACTTGACTTATCCTGTATTTTTGGACCATATCCTTTTGTTTTTTCTTTGTAGCTTTATCGGATTGTTTTTCTGGCCGCACCATTATCAGAAATTTATTAAAAGAAAAATTAATTGAAATTGATTTTACTTATAATTGAAATTTTACTAGTGTCAGAATTCGACATTTAAAAATGTAAAAATGTTTCAAAATTTATTAAATTGCCTATATCTCGGAAACTAATAGTCCTACGATAAAAATGATAACACATGTTTTTGTAGGGAATTGAACATTATTTTAATTTATACAAAAAATATATCCTACTATAAATAATAAGTGAGATTTCGCTAAAAATTATAGTTTTTTGTCCATTTTATCATCCTTGCCCTGCGCTAATTTTAACCATATTGGTTGTGACGCAAACAGAAAAGGTCCTGAATCGTTTGGTGAAAAAAATCTTCAATTCGGACATTCCGTTCAAAAGTTATAAGGTTTACATATAGATCGATAGACAGACGTATTTTTTAACACCCACTTTTTTCATATTTTATCAACGTTTCATGACATTCTTAAGCCGAAAATGCAAATAAAAATGAATTTTTCGGTCGATTTTAATAACGGATGTTTCCACCCGTAAAAATCTACTTTCAACACACACAAAAAACAAACTTTTTGTTTTTGTTGCTCAAGTTAATTAATTAAACTTATTAATTTTCATTTAATTCCTAATGAATCAATTGCTTTGAGATTAATAATTAAGTTCCATTGACTTTAATTACCCAGTCGATAAATCTCAGTTTGCCATGTAATCGAGCTAATTTAGATCTCTATCTCTCGACAAATTAAAATCTCTTGAACAACTGAAGTTTTTATATATTTTTTTTTATAGCGAGAGCCTTAATTGAATAACTTTTAAATATTTTTTTTTTCTTAAGTCAAGTAAAGTTTAAGAACCAGAAGAAATATTGGCAGCTTTTAAAAAGATTCAGGAAGATATCGGAAATTTTTACATTTTTATAATCAAAATTAATGGAGAGCCCCTAGCACAGGCATAGGCTTATTTGGGACTCTCCATGACACAGTACGTAGGTATTGTACGAATAAATAAATAATAATTTTTTTAAGAAATAAAACTTTCGTTTTTAACCCAATTTTTTTCGTCTGCTAGCGTTACGTTTATAAAGGGGGTAAGTTTAATGGATCAATCGACTTATAGTTCGTGAACCCACGTCCAGTAGAATTTTTTTTATAGCCTCACCGTTGAGACTTTGTATCATATATGTGTTCTTTATGTCCAGTCAAACAACTTCTTACACGGGCGTTTTTTTTTGGACTAACTCTTAACTTTAGGACGTCCGACAACGGTATTGCCCGAAAATTTTAGTCGGACAATGTTACCATGTAAGGTTAGTTATGACGTCATAACATTTAGCACTTCGCAGCTGATTTTTTCAGGATCGGTTAACAAAAATATTTAAAATCAAGTGGTAACCTTGTCCGACTAACATTTTTGGGCAATACCATTGTCGGACGCCCTAAAGTTAATGGTTGGTCAAAAAAAAAGCCGAGAATTTTCTTATGTAAGAAGTTTGACTGGACGTAAAGAACACATATACAAAGTCTCAACGCTGAGGTAATAAAAAATATTCTACTGGGCGTGGGCTCCCTGACTCTTACCTGTAGGAAGATCGATCCTATTATGTGAAGTAACTTCTTACTACAGCTTAACCATAGCTATATAGACGATATAATTACTGAGCTGGGTACAAACCATAATGAACTAATCGGAGTTTGGCCGGAGACATATATTTGTCCACGTGCCTATGCTAAACGTTTATTTGTTTTACACCGACTCGGAGACAAAATAATTGACTACACGGCATGGAAATGGTGGAGAAGCTTATGAAGCATAATTCAGCCTTGTAAAAATGTTGCGTTACGTGTTTAAAGTATGACCCGTTAGTAGTTTAATAACAGAAAAAAATATGGAAAATTAAATTATTCTGTAAATTGTTGAAAAAAGGCTATAATAAAGTAAATGTTAATGTAATAAGAGTGTTTTATTATCGGGAGCATAAAGCATGTAAAAAGCCGTTTATTTAATTCAGTCAACATGCTCTGTATATAAATATGATGATTTGAAATGATAATAAAACGGATAAATAACAAAATCAAGCCTTAATTATATTAAATGCTTCGCATTCCGTACTATACACTTCACAGTGGACAATATATTGCTTTTTTACTTGATATACTCCCAAAATATGATCTATTTAACCTCTTCAGGGACGATTTTTTTGTTTAAATTAATTTATTAGCAAAGTTTAAGAATGCTTTTTATTGTCAAAACAAGTAAACAACTGAAGATGTGCGAATCTTGGCCATTGGCAAAATGGCAACAGCTATAGCTACTGAGTAATAAGAAATTCGGTGATTTTCATTTTGCGGAGTTTATTTTTAAACGAACATGTGCCTATGTCCCTGAAGACGTTAAACCGCTGAATCGCGCTTTTTTATACACCGAATTAAAAGTGTACATAATACCAATAAAAATTACATTAACTTTGGGTCTATGAATGTTTTTAATTGTAGCAAAGAAATCCTTATATCAATGCGTAATTAATAATAATAAATTAATTTGTAACCTAATTTATTATAATTGTGTAATGTCCTTTGTGTTATTTATGACTAGAAAGTAAAAGATGTCCCATTATATGTATCATTCATCAAATATTCCTACAACATGTTATTTAAGTCCGTAAATGCTATCTCTATAATAGCGAAACCGCGGTCACACTAATTGTTTTTAACAATAAAATTAACGTGAAGGTGATTATAAGCATTTTTATTTATTTTATTTTATAATAAAATTTCTTTAATATTATGATTTTATTCATGAAGACAATGCATTTCAAGCATTTTGACTACAAAATCGATCATAGGCCTAAAAATAAATGAAGGGTACAGGGGAAAAACCGGCTGTCACTTTCTGTTGCTTTTGATCTGAAGGCATTTTAAAGGTTATATTCACTTTTTTGAGGACACGTGATGGTATATTGTATACACGGAAAGAAATTAGTGGGCTCTGCGCTATACATTATAAGATATTTGGTAACAGTGGCAAATTATAGTGATTTAAGCTATAGATTATAAGGGACACAATAACTAATAATGTTAAAAATAAATTGGAAACGATTATATATATTACAGACACGATTATATTTATTACAGGCACTATTATAAATTTACAGAAATTTTATTATATTATAAAAATTATTAGCACGGACAATAATTAAATCTATTTAAGCTATACATGCCATACTATTTGTTATATTTTATTATTCACTAAACAATTAAAGTATTTCATATAAATTTTTACACTGACTGCCATAATTGTAAGAGAAAGCCTTGTATTTATATAATAAGCGATTATAATTTGCTTGGTATGTGTGTTATAGCGCTCCTAGCTATAATTTTTTTTTCCATGTACTTTGACGCACGGATCTGTGGCTACGGGAAACATGTTTGTAGTGTGTGTGCAAGGGGGAGATCCGTAGTAAGCACGCACGCCTTATAACGCTCTTGACGGAAAGAAGAGAACGCCAATGATTCCTCCCCCTTGCGTCGGAGACTTTCTTTCATGCGGAGAACTATACTACTGGAATTTGACTTTTTAAATTGTTTAGCGTGTGTGTGCTAATCTGTAAAATAATGAAATATTCCTTGCACAATATTTTTTTTGAAAAAACGATAAAAACACCCTGACTTGGCCTTTTTTCCCCAGCACAGTGTATAATACTGTTCTAGCTCGAAGGGTGTGAAGAGTATTATAAAACACCGTGTTGTAATGCAGTACCGCAGTGGCGTTAACAAAACTGCACAGGTTGCCAAATATTTTTAAAATACCATAAATATTTTAAGAAATTGCCATGTTCAGTGGCCATTTTTTCGCATACTAGCCAAACTTTGAGCACCTAGGCCGGGCTCTAGGTCCTAGGGGTCATACTTCAAATACGTAACGCAATTTTTGTTGTAAATTTTAACCCCTCCCCCATCTAAGGGTTCGTAACGCTGAGACCTACAATCCCCCCCATAAAAACGTAACTCTAGCAGCGAAGATCCCCCTATTTTTTTTTAACATCATAAAGAACGTACGCAACGCTAAATCAATCCCCAAACTTTTTCACTTCAGGTTTTACCAAAAATAAGCCCACCATACATTTTTTTAAATGTTGAAACGAGAATAAAACTCAAAACAAAAATATAAATAATTTTCAAGTAAATAACTTTTTATATATAGATATATGATACTACTTGCTTCCTATTTTGACACAGGATGCTTCAAAACCAAAAATTATCGAGTTTCGTTACAAAAACCACAAAAGATCTGAAAAATTAAACCAGTTTTGAAAAATTCACTAAACTTAAAATCTAGTGGTTTTGTTCAATAAGGAAAATGGGAAAAATTTTAGGATGTAGTCGATGCCAGAGTTATAAGAGGATTTTTTTTTAATAACGAGTATTTTTATCTGGCGCGTTTCAAACTGTTCGTCCAATCGGGACGTTGCATAATTTTAGACTCATTTAAACTTTTTTTTATGCAGTCGACGTGGACTGATCTAGCCAGTTAAAGTTTGACCCTATCCAATAATATTTCACAAAAGATTTAGCCACACCCACAAGGCTTTTGAGGCAATAAATATTTAGGTACTGGACCGGATTTAATTTGTTTTATTTGTGCTCTGGCATCGAGCTATATAAGATAAATACGTTTTTAATATAATAAAATTTAAGTATGTCCCTGTCTCACATTATTCAGGTTAAATGTAAACATTCTACTATAAATGTGTATCGGCATTACAATCTCCAAAAACCTGACGTGGGATCAGCACGTCAAAAACACCCTCCAAATAGCAAACTGCCGCTTCTCCAAACTCTACCCCTTAATAGGTAGAAAGAGTCCCCTATCCATTAAAAACAAACTACTTCTTTACTTCTCTACGGAGCCCCAGCCTGGAACAAAATCACCCTTAACAAAGCGCTCTCAGCAAAACTTCAGGCCTTCCAAAACAAGGCACTCAGAATATGCCTCGATGCCCCCTGGTTCATGAGGAACAACCATATACACAGAGATCTCGAAATGCCCCTCCTAAAAACGGAAATCATCCGCTACAGCACGTCTTTTATACAAGACAATTTAGATCACACAAACCCCCTCATTTCAAACTTTCTAGATTACGATCACGAAATACACAACACCCACAAAAAGATCAAAAACGTTCTCAACCAGTAATGGTACCCACTAATACAGGACAGATGCATTCCCAGCATCAGTGAGCTAGTCTCACTCCTCCCGCACATCCCTCCTCTCCTTATCCCATCCCTGCCCATCCCCCTCCCACCCACTCCCCAGCGCCAAATTATGACAGATGCTACTCGCATCAGTGAGCAGAGACTCACTCCCCAATAAATTATGACAGATGCAACTCGCATCAGTGAGCATAGACTCACTGCCCCAAACTTCAATTCAGATCAAGTATTTTTTTAGATAAATGAGCCATAGGCTGCGCCTGTCTCTTAAAGACCCAAACAAACTATTGATGATGACTATAAATGTGACACCGACTATAATTGAATCCCTAATGTTTACAAAGATTGTCACTATCTTTCCAAAATCATTCAGTATATAACACGGTAACAAATTTTTAGTTTATAAAAATTGGCAACGCTGTAAATATGAAGGTTATAACCGTGAAAAAGATATAAAAACACGATTTGAAAAACACACGAAGTTTCATGTTAAAGAAACTGGCAGCAGATATATATGTTTTATTTCGTAATGTTGTTAACATGCATTTTTCCATATAGGATAATCCGAGATTTTTCTTTGCGAGCTTTGAAGATATTCATGAAATTTTAGTAAGCCGTATTAAATATTGATCTATATACCTCCGTAGAGTAATAACTAGAGAACGCCCCCACCTAGATGTATAGAATAGAATGTTTTCGATAGATATATGATAGAACCAAGAACCCAAAAGGAAATTTCTTTTCGGCAAGCGGTTCTTTTTCCAAACTTGGACACGTGCGGGCCAGATCAGTACCGTCAAGTGGGATAACTTGAACCTCACAACTTGTGCACATAACCCCACAACGTGCACGCGTGCTTTGGTTCAGAGAGTTTTTCGGAAAAGTGTCCGAAGTCACCCACACCGTCCGAAGTCACCCCACTTGACGGTAGTTAAAAACATCCATTTTGTTAAGTTGCTGAAACCACAAATCTGGTAAGGGTAACAAGACAAATTGTAGTACCTACTAGATCCTTTCTGCCTATGGTAACCACGACAAGTTGTGTTGTTGCCCTTGCCAGATTTCTGGTTAAAATCACCTTCTATATAAATATGTATAAAAACATAACAATACAACGACCCCAACTCGATCTAATATAAAACAATAGTTATCTACATAAATTTAATTGTTTAACTATTTATAATCTAAGATTAATGCTAGTAGACTGTCACGCGATTAAATTTATTCTATTTATAGAAAAAAAAACTCGAAAAGGCTATTAGCCTATTAACTTTTTATAAATTAGCCCGAGGCTAAATGCTTAGGAACGACGGTAAAAAACGTGGTTTACACATAACTCGTATTATGCAAAAGAAACTGGTAGAATTTATAATAACATAGAAAAGGAAAGTACAAAAAAGTACTTAACAAGTCTATCTAACGTCCCATTGAATGGATGTATGCAGTATATTATACAAATCGACGTCTTCGTCTGCAGTGAATGTCCAACATATAAATGTTCATAAATAACTTGTCATTCTTCTTCATCCTGTTTAATTCATAGAACCAATGAGGTTCTTAATTTAAGGATGGTATAGTGGGCTAGCGCGTCGCCATGACAACCCTGCTAATGTGAGTTCGATTCTCACTGGCGCCGATTTGCCTTTTTCAGTTGATTAATAATTGAAATTTGGCGTATAAACTGGTTCGAAAGTCAGTTAAAGCCGGTGGTTCCCTCTACTACTAGCCCACACAAGTCATGGACTTGGGGGATGCTTAATTAAGTAGAATAGTACGAGGTTAAACAAACATGTAATGTTAGGTAATGTTTACCCAATATTTAACACTAACTAAGAATATAACCAATTAACTAAAATGTAACAAATAAATCTGACATTTCATTGACCAAATTCTTAGTTATTAGATAACGTCACTATAAATTTCAACTAAATAATAATTTAAATAAGTGGCTCGTTATTGTTTCCTATTATCAGTCTCGGTGTAAACCATATAATATATAAATAAATATTATATCTTATTGTTTTTTCGTAGAAATAAACAAAAATGTTAGGTTATTTTATTCGCAAACTTCCGCTGTTTACAGAGAAAGCGAATGTTTCGCCATCTATGAGGTATAACCAAAAGCTAAAAAACAGGTTAGATATGAATTCATTTCTAACCTTGGTTAAATATGAAAATCTTTTTTAACTTTAAAAGAAGTAAACATAAATGATACATTTTGCAAATTTTTATAATGCATAAAAAGGACGTTTTTCTGTATGCTTGTGAATAAACACGTTTTTTTTATTACTACACGCTTGGCACCCAACGTATTCCAGAGACTGTTAACAAAATCATGATATCATACTCAATCAATGACAGATATAGGGAGATACGTAGAATATTTGATAAAAAGACAATTGGAAATTGGAAATCGACAATGGCGATTTCTCCCGTTAGATTAGACAGGGACAAAAGTTCTACCCAAAAAAGGATAGAAGACATACATACACTCCCACTTCCACCCAACCAAACAAATTCTGTATTTGTTCTTTGTTGAACAAATACAATATTTACTTGGCCGAGCGAAAAGTGTAACTATATTATTTTTATTAACGAAATTACTGGCGCCATCTAAATTTTAGTAGAATTATCTTATTCTACAGATTCACATTAGCTATGTTCGTTCGTGCCGCTCAGTGCTACACTTTCCGGCCAACCAAATAAATACTGTATTTTTTGTATGAAAAACAAATACAGTATTTATTTGGTTGGCTGGAAAGTGTAGCACAAATGAGATGGAGATAGGGTAGACGTCTTTTGTTTCATAATTCTAGTTGTAGAGAGCTCCATTGGACTAGAAAAATTTGGAAACAACTTACTAACCAAAAGAAAGGGAAATTATTATTTAAACATGAGTGGCGCCCGCACAATTATGGCAGTTGTAGTGTTAAGTGAGGATATATCGTTGACATCTTTATTAATTATCTGTTTAATTAGTTGTCTACACAACTAACATATGGCTTGTCTGTTCAACAAGTATCAAGTGACGGGTAACATAAGGCTCTATAGATAATAAAATGGTGCGAGGTTTACCCTTATGAGTAGTTTACATTTAACATACATTTATGCTTTACTAAAACTACTTTAATGTCATTATCCTTTTTTAAACAATAGATTATTAATCTATCGATAATAATTATTTATTGAAAATGGTGCAACATTGTCAAACATTCTAAAAATAATAAAAATAGGATTCAAGCGATCCTTATTAAGGCAACTATAGACAGCTATGAACAATCAATGGAGCTCTCTACAACTAGAATTATGAAACAAAAGACGTCTACCCTATCTCTATCTCATTTGTGCTACACTTTCCAGCCAACCAAATAAATACTGTATTTGTTTTTCATACAACAAATACAGTATTTATTTGGTTGGCCGCAAAGTGTAGCACTGAGCGGCACGAACGAACATAGCTAATGTGAATCTGTAGAATAAGATAATTCTACTAAAATTTAGATGGCGCCAGTAATTTCTTTAATAAAAATAATATAGTTACACTTTTCGCCCAGCCAAGTAAATATTGTATTTGTTCAACAAAGAAAAAATACAGAATTTATTTGGTTGGGTGGAAGTGGGAGTGTATGAATGTCTTCTATCCTTTTTGGGTAGAACTTTTGCCCCTGTCTAATCTAAAGGGAGAAATCGCCATTAAATGTTTAAATTATTATTTAGTTGTAGAAAAAATATTATTTAATGCATGTTTTAACTTTTTGCAGAGTTGCAAATCTGTCCCATTTATAATATAAAACCTCACTCCATAATTCGTTATTAAATTAATTTTTAAATAACTTTTATTGTCAAAGCAAAAGTTAATTCAATATAAATCTGTAAAATAAACGCGTATCGTTTTGTTTTTGTTTGACAATTTCATTATTATTTGTATTTGACCAATTTTCACGATTTTAAAGCGAACTCGAAAATATTTTTGCATAGTATTTATTTGTTTGAATTTAAAACAGTTTTGCTTGAATTCAATTAGCAGACAAATAAAAAGTCGATAATAATAAAATTGACAATTCCAAATTATTTGAAATAAAATAAAATTTTATACTCAATTATAAAGAAATAAACTGCACAATAAAATTTATAAACTGATTTTGTAGTGAAAAACGTGGATTTTTTTAATTCTATTTTTTTGGCGATTTTATATGATTAAAATGAAATAAAAACATTTGTTTTTAGTTCTGCACGACTCCTAATAAAATCAAAATATCATAATTTAGCGCAAAAGTCATTTTTTATTTTATGTATTTAGAGCCTTTAAATTCAGCACGTTTTTTTTACTTATATTTTAGAACTCTAAAATAAAAAGTATTGAAATACACTTTTTTCTACGACTGGTTTAGAATGTAAGCAAATACACACACTTTTCAAACACAGAATGAATCCATTCTAGCTCTAGATACGGTGTGAATATTCCGTATCAAGTGTTAGAATGAGCACATGTAGTGCCATCTCTTGTTTATAAAAGTAAAGGAAACTGTAGCAAAATTAGCAAAAATATATTTATTTTACCATGAAATATTGAATAATTTAATGCAATTTAAAGTTTATTGGTTTTTCTTAATGTTTGGCCAGTTTTTTATCAATTTAGTTTAACTAATTAAAACTGCTCCATCTATTGTTAAATATTTAAACCTGATATATGTCACAACAATATGACATAACCTTCAAATTTTGCATTATAATTTGTAAATATGTGCTAAAATTAAATAAAAATCTTTTTTAACTACTGATTTGATAAAATTATTAAATAACATTAATTGGTTTATTTAAAAATATGTGTTTTATTGCATTTACAATGTCGAGTCACAAAAAACATTGTTTTTAACCTTGTCCGAAGTTTAAAGCCATACAGTGTTTCATATTTGCATTCGAAGAAAAAGTATAGTCTACAACACGTATGGAATAGTAATTCCGCGCTCGCGTTACAATAAAGTGGACTTTTTAAATAAAATTTGTTGATTGAATATGATTGAAATGGAATAAAAATGTTTTTTAGTTATACACGATTGGCGCTCAACGTATTCGATAGCCTGTTAATAAAATCAAGATATCTTACTTTATTCTGGAGAATAGGAGAGGTATGAGTAGTTGTCTACATCTAGAAATAGATGGCGCACAAGTCTACATCAATCTAATGGCTATATTCCTTTTGCGAGTAAAGTCTAAAAACGTTTTCTTAATCAGCGTGCAGAGTTGACTCTTGGTACTGAAGAGGGCCAGCAGCCCGAAACTGTCAGTCTACCAATATCACTCTGTACGATGATTAGAAAATAGATCGATGGAATAATAAATCTTACTTTATTTTAGTGCAAAAGTGATTTTTTATTTCATGTATTTAAGGGCTTTAAATTTCGTTTGTAGCACTTTTTTTTTTGTAAATCTTTTCACGCATGATATAAAACCTTACCCCATAATTCGTTGTTAAATTAATTTTTACTTTTATATTTAAATAACTTTTATTGTCAAATAAAATATTAATTCATTATAAATTTGTAAAACAAACGCGTTTCGTTTTTATTTGACAATTTCATTATTTGTATTTGACCAATTTTCACGATTTCAAAGCAAACTTTATTTGTTTAAATTTAAATTTTGCTTGAATTTAATTAGCGGATAAATAAAAGGTCGATAATAATAAAATAACAAATTTTAAATTATCCGAAACAAAATTTTATATTCAATTGTTAATAAATAAATGTTCAAATAAAATTTATAATCTGATTTTGTACTAAAAACCGTTTCATAAAAGTGGATTTTTTAATATATTTTTTTTTT
This sequence comes from Brachypterus glaber, assembly GCA_958510825.1. Classification (NCBI taxonomy): domain Eukaryota; kingdom Metazoa; phylum Arthropoda; class Insecta; order Coleoptera; family Kateretidae; genus Brachypterus; species Brachypterus glaber. The sequence goes on along the minus strand of OY294051.1, from coordinate 37,413,045 downwards.
ATTTTATTAGATTAAATTTTTTTATTTAATTAGATTAAAATGGAATAATAGTATATTTCTAACCTAAAAAGAAAATGAAACATTTCCAAGTAGCCTAGGCCAAATTAGCATCTCGAGAGTTGGAAATGTCATTTTCTTATGTGGTTAAAACAGAAATTTATTCACAAGCATAACTAAATAACACATTACCTCGTAAAATTTACCATTTTAAATGATCTACAGAAATTTTGCAAATTTCTAACGTCACTATACATTTCAACTAAATAATAATTTAAATAAGTGGCTCGTTATTATTTCATATTGTCAGTCTCGGTATGAACCATATAATATATAAATAAATATTATTTCTTATTGTTTTTCGTAGAAATAAACAAAAATGTTAGGTTATTTTATTCGCTTCTATGAGGTATAACCAAAAGCTTAAAGACAGGTTAGATATGAATTCATTTCTAACCTTGGTTAAATATGAAAAGCTTTTTTAACTTTAAAAGAAGTATACATAAATTATACATTTTGAAGCTTTTTATAATGCATAAAAAGGACGTTTTTCTGTATGCTTGTGAATAAACACGTTTTTTTTTTAGTACTACACGATTAGCACCCAACGTATTCTGTAAACAAAATCATGATATCATACTTTATTTTTGTTTTAGGAATTTAGGGGTCCTTAATTGGATTTGATGTACGTTTTTATTTTGTTGTGGGGTTCTAAAACCTTCTCACTTATAATATTAAACCATGTATCATAATCCGTTGTAAAATTATTTTTTAAATAATTTTTTCAAAGTAAAACTTTATTCAAATTAATTATGTAAAAAAATGCTTATTTGTTTGCTTTTGTTTGACAATTTGATTATTTGTACATAAAGTTTTCCTATATACTTAGCACCTTTGTACGCTAGACCATCGATTTGGCTAATTTTCACGATTTTTTTCGCATAATATTTATTTGTTTGAATTTAAAACAGTATTGCTTCAATTCAATTATAAGACGAACAAAAGGTCGATAATGATAATAATAAAATTGGCAATTTTAAAATGTTCGGAATAAAATTAAATTTGCTATTCGATAAATAAATATTCAAATTAAATTTATAAACTGATTTTGTCTGAAAAACCTATACACGTAACAATAAAAGTGGATTGTTTAATTAAATTTGTTGATTGAAGGGTTAAAATGGAATAAAATCGTTTTTTTAGTAGTACACAAATGGCGCCCAACACATTGTATGTAAAAAAAAATTACAAATTTTATTAAATTAGGAAAAATGTTTGGAAAAAGGCACGGTTTAGGAGATCTCAGAAAAATTCACATGTCCTGGAATTTTCTGAATGTTTTTTTTTTGCACTGTTAAGGTATGTAGCGATATCTATAATATTGAATTACATCGGCACTTAGTGCTACTAAGAGTGCCGATGTATTGAAATCTTCGCCGAAAAGTCAAAATCTTTGACCACATTTTTTTTTCACATTTCCCGACGTTTTAGACCATTCGAAATCAGTAAAAATAATTTTTGCGTTCGTCTGGGTGTAAACTCTCTAACTCCATTTCTACATGAGATATCGACTTGCGGTTTTTGCATATTGTTTCTTATCGTATTCCGAAGAGCTGATTAGATTTTGGGGGTAAACGATTGGGGGTAAGGGGATAAACGATTTGGAGTAAGGGGGTAAAAATAGGGTAAAACTCCTATTTTTAGCGTTTTTTGTTTATAATTAAGGCAATTATTATTGTATTTGGTTAATTTAGCATTTATATAAAAGATAATTTTAAATTGGTCAAAAAATGTTATAAACAACATTTGCCTAAAACGCATTGTTTTCGTGATATTGTCGTTTAAAGCAGTAAAAGGTTTTTTTAGCATATCTCACATATTTATAACCCGATTTCAAAAAATTATATTTTAAATAAAAGCTCTTTTTAAGCCCTATAAAAAAATGTTATATACAGTTTTTTTGCTAGAATATAATGTTATAAAGATACAGAATTTAAAATCAAACAAAACACCTAGTTTGAAATTTGCAAACTAGATGGCTCTAGTGTACAATAGTGCCGATGTTTTGACAGGGTGCTTGCAACGTTTCATCTAGTTTTACATGAATTTATCCAACCAATTTTATTGAAATAAGAGACTTGTGTGATTTGTGATCAGGTCTATTTATACGATGCGGTTTTTCATATATTTTATTATAAATATTTAAATTTAAATTATGTGGTAATTCCGATTAAATTTAATAACTAAACGTAACGAACAATATTAAAATTGAGATTAAAATATATTTTAATAATAAATAAACTTTGAAATTTAATAGCAGTATATATTTATTTTATTTATTAATTTATTTATAAATGCATTATACATTTATGAATTTACGACGTTTAAATTGCGAATAATTAAAAAAAAATCAGGGGATTTTATGTTTTTATAAATGTTTGATGCCCGTAGCCAAAAAAAAGTACGTATTTTTCAGATCAAGTGGCTTAAAAACTTGTACACCCGCATGCATGTTAAGTACTTAAATCAAGTGTTTTGCTTAACTGAAGTTGAATACGTATATTACGTAGACCAAGCGGTTAAGACTTGAAACAAGTAAAAGTGCTTTGTTTGTAGAATAAAATTTCTTGCATTGAGTTTTAAAGAAACTTAACGTAAATATTTATACTGAATATTTAAAATACTAAAAAAATTAAAAACAGTACTAATACTACTTTCTTTCGGTGCGGTTTTTATTGAACTTGAAACAAATTATTTAATTTTTTAAAATTAGTTAAATATGTTTAAATCAAGGTTTTTTTGTACTTCATATTAGAATATTTTTCTCTCTGTGTTTGCCCATTTTCCTTCTATAAGTACAGTAGTTTAACTTATTTAATGTAGCAAATATACTAGTAGTTTGTTTGTTTGTTTGTTTAACCTCGTACTATTCTACTTAATTAAGCATCCCCTAAGTCCAGGACTTGTGTGGGCTAGTAGTAGAGGGAACCACCGGCTTATACTGACTTTCGAACCAGTTTCTAGGGAGTGTCCGTTTCACTTATCGCCTTCACCAAATTTCAATTATTAATTAACTGAAAAAGGCAAATCGGCGCCAGTGAGAATCGAACTCACGATAGTAGACTTGCTATGCATACGCGCTAGCCACTACGCTATGCCTCCCATAGGTAGGTAGGTACATTCTTAAAAGTTAAGTGAGGTTATGTTACCAAAAAAAAAAAACTACTATAGTAACCTTGGTGCTTTTAATGAGTTGTTAAATAAAGTATTTATTGTGGTTTGATTCCTTTTTGCATAGTTATTAAAAAATGTGGTGTACTAGAAATACTAGACATACTTTTAAAAGGTTTTAAACAATAAAAATTGCTTTACTACAAATTTTCTACTATATTTTTTTTTCGTGGGCGCTTAATCACTGTTTTAATAATAATAATAAGTAATAATCGTAATCTGAGTATCATAATAATTATGATAATTATTATTATTACTGTTGTTTTTTGTTGTTGTCGTTGTCATGTTAATAATAAACTCATAGTGCTGGGTATCAGGCAAACATGAACGCATAGTGGTGGCCAACTATACTTTCCTGCTGTTTCTCCTGCTGAAAACGTAGCAGTAGCACCGCCACTCGAAGACTGTAGGAGGTAACTCGTTTTGGCACAAAATGTATGGTACGTAAGCCTAACGTCGCACAGTAGGGAATATCGACCAAAAATCTATAACTTTTAAATGAGAGAACCGATTTAAGTGATTTTTGGTTGTTTTATAGAATAGTATTATACTAATATAATATTACGCGAACCTAGGTTTTAGTGCACGAGTTTTAAAATCAATATCAAAAGTTATAACGATTGTAGATTTAATAATATTTTCTTAACAAACACATTTTTACATAAATTACTTGATGTAGATGGCGCGAAAAACTTTTTAAATTAAAAAAAAACACTCGATGTGCACTGAAATAGTTTGCGTCGAGGTGCTTATATTACTTTTCCTACGACCTAACACCTGAACAAAAATTATCTTAAAATTAGTTTTTCAATTTGAGGTTATGTGTTTGACGATTACTAACTTTCTGACGATATGTAAAATAAGCTGATAGTCACTTCCCAACCGTTGTCATAGGCATCGGGTGGGAAATAGGAAACTAGGTCGTAATAAAAATATTTTATTTGTAGTTTTGACATGAAAATTAAATCCCAAGTTATTCGAATTATCCTGATTATTCCGGATAAACCGGATAAAAATAAGTAAAAGTTTACAAATTTTCTGAAATTTGGATATTATGTAGATGAAGACTTCCCGATCAAAAGCTAATATATTTATCCTTGACGAGTGTAAAAATTCTTTGTATTTATTAATTTAATAAAAAGCTTTTGACGTCTTGACTTCTGACTGTATTATTTTTCAATATTATTTTCCCAAAATACTATTTTTCTTTGCCGCCTTTATTATTCGGTTGGCAGTAGCAGTGCCGATCGGTCAGCTGATTCTCGGACTCACGGTGCCGTGTGTTTGTAGGGGGTCAATAGCCCCAAGTGCGCCACTGCGAGGGAGACGGCAACACACTGTGGCCCTCTGTGGGGCTATCGGTTCGCAAGCAAGGTCGTCGTCGAGTGGGATACCGGGTGCAGTCGAAAAATACGGAAAATTTAATGGAAATATTGACATATTCGTTTTTTCTTCGTTTTTCTATTGTATACATTTAGATAATATCATGCCATATTAGGGCACTAAAATGCTTAACTCTGGTAGGTATAGGATGTTACATATTACATCACATTACATATTAATGTAATTATAGTTATGGATCTATTAAAAAAAATAACCCAGGAGGCCTCCTAAACATATCAAACGTATACCAAAAAAAAATTTGCGTTATGTTATTTACTTGTTTTAAATTTCAAGTTGATATCCTAAGCCGTTCAAAAGTTTAGGTTAATCTTGTGAGATAATAAGGTCGGGTGCTAGAATTTCCCTTGTACCCTTTCCCATTTTCTTTAACCCCTTACGCTCCAGTCGGTTTTTTAAGGTATATGGACCTATACCAGATTAAAATTTATATAGAAAATCCCGTATTCGAATATCCAACTGTGGATATTGTGTTAAATTTTGCTATACCTAAAAATATCCATACATGGATACAATGGAGCGGGAGGGGTTAAGAGAGCAAAATTTAATTAAAATTTAGGTAGAGCCTGCCAAATGGATGTTTATATTTTGGAAAGAAATAAAAACAAAACGAAATTACCTTAAAAATTAATTATTCTTCCATTAATTAAATTTTTTGTTACAGCTTGTTTTGAAAATATCGACCAAGGATAACATAAAACGATTGACGGAAGTAGAAAGGCCGAAAGTTGACCCTAAGGCCCACCTTACTCACCATATATCGGTTCATAACAACCATGTGGTAAGTCACATTTTTTTTTCAGTACCTACCGAGGGGTATGTAACTCTTCATTTTCGGGACGAAATATCGCCTTTTACAATAATCAATATTGCCCATATCGCCTCAAGATCGCGCGATATCGCCTCGATATTGCCCCCGATATCGCCTCATATCGCCTATCGAAGGTACGAAATACCGCCCCTGTGACATGCCCCTCGGTACCTACTATTCAACTACACTATAAAAATCGATCTGGATATTCACACACATTTGTACTTGAAGCAATATCTACTGTAACAAGAGGACAGTCTGTAAAAAATATTTTCTGCAATTTAACTAGCTGAACAGTTGCAAGCACCTTATTAAAACATCGACACTAGGCACTAATTTGAAACTTTATGTAAAGGAAAGTTGTGTGATCACGTGAATAGGCAACCATTAATACACCTGCATAATTTATTAAAGTTTGAAAGTCTGTGTCTCCAAAACGTTATATTCTAGCAAAAAACTGTATATAGAATTTTTTATAGAGCCCAAAACCAGCTTTCATTTAAAGTACAATTTTTTGAAATCGGGTTAAAATAAGTGAGATATGCTAAAAAAACATTTTACTACTTTAACCGCCAATATTTTGAAAACAATGTATTTTAAGAAAAAATAGTTATCAACATTTTTTGACCAATTTAAAATTATTTTTTATATAAGTTCTAAATTAATAAAATACAATAATAATTGCCTTAATTATACCCAAAAAAAAAACGCTAAAATACCAAAATTTTGATTAATAATAATACAGAGAAAAGTAAAAAAAGGATCGATTATTTTATCAATGTGTAATTGTGTGTGGTTGCAATCTTTATATTATTACTAATCAAAATTTTGGTATTATTTACCGATTGTTAATTTTTCTGAATACTGTAATATACTTTAAATTAGATCAGTTATACAACTTAACACGGAAAGAAATTAGTGGGCTCTGCGCTATACATTATAAGATATTTGGTAACAGTGGCAAATTATAGTGATTTAAGCTATAGATTATAAGGGACACAATAACTAATAATGTTAAAAATAAATTGGAAACGATTATATATATTACAGACACGATTATATTTATTACAGGCACTATTATAAATTTACAGAAATTTTATTATATTATAAAAATTATTAGCACGGACAATAATTAAATCTATTTAAGCTATAAATGCCATACTATTTGTTATATTTTATTATTCACTAAACAATTAAAGTATTTCATATAAATTTTTACACTGACTGCCATAATTGTAAGAGAAAGCCTTGTATTTATATAATAAGCGATTATAATTTGCTTGGTATGTGTGTTATAGCGCTCCTAGCTATAATTTTTTTTTTCCGTGAACAACAACTCAAAGTATACAATACTATAAGTGTGATATGCTTTACCAAAGGTTACATTAATTTTTACTATAACATGCTAGTATTAATAAACACATGTTGCGTGGGATCCAAATGTACCAGCACGGTCTCTATGTTAGTATGACATCATTTTGTATACAATACACACATTGCAGTATTTAATATCACAAGTAAAGTATTAAATACCAATGGTGGCTATATAAATAAAAAATATGCATTAACAAATAAAATTCAGTATTAAAAATACAACGAAATTTTAATAATTTACGTCGTAAATATTTATAGTAACTATAATATAGTATAATATAGTTTAGTCCATTTACTTAAACTAGTTAAGTATTCATAAATTGAGAAATATGTAAACAATTCTGAAAATTCTATTAAACAAGAAAATTGTATAAATTTTCACGGCGTATAAAATTTACGAGACTACATGATGTTTTTCCTTTTATATATAAATTAAGCCATGAAGATTTACAATGCTTCGCTTCCAGCAGATACCTTACCGAAAAAAAATAAACTGCCCAGTAAAAGAGCTGTCCCATTATTCACCTCCGCGCGTGAAAAGGATTTTTTATTATCAGAATTACTTTCAACAACCTTAAAAACACCAATTTTCACGAAAACTACACCCTTCCCCTCAGACTGTGGATTTAGAAAAATGTTATTTAAAGATTCAGGTTTAGCGACCTCAAAAAGTACAATATACCAATTTATACGAAAACTACCCCCCGCCCCTCAGGGGGTGGAGTTAGATTTTTTTATTATTATATTTACTTTCAGCAACCTCAAACACCCCATTATACCAATTTTCACGTAAACTACCCCCCACCCCTCAGGGGGTGGAATTAGCCATATTCGTCTTTATTTTAGCTTGGCCCAAATCTCTTAAAGTGTTAAACATTAATGGGTACTTTTCAAGGCAGACTAACATCTCTACTCTAAATTTCTCTACTCCCTAACATCCCTACTCCATAACATCCCTACTCCAAAACAACTCTACTCCATAACATCTCTACTCCATAACAACTCTACTCCGTAACAACTCTACTCCACACTATATGCACTTTATTAGCCACTTAATAATAAATGAGCGGTTCGCAGAACAAAGAACCTTCTTCTTGTAGATTATTTTATTTTTTTCCTAGAAAACGTTCATCTTTAAATTCAAATCTAGAACAATTACAAATGAATTATTCTAAAAGTCACATTGTCCGCGTACTCTTAACATGCACTAATAAGTAAGTAATTAATACACTAAATTCATATTTGACAGTGATTTAGCATGACAAATATTTTTTTGAGTTAAAACAAGTGGCTTATCGAGTGCATATAGTGCGGAGTAGAGTTGTTACGCAGTAGAGATGTTATGGAGTAGAGATGTTACGGAGTAGAGTTGTTGTGGAGTAGGGATGTTATGGAGTAGGGATGTTAGGGAGTAGAGAAATTTAGAGTAGAGATGTTATTCCTTTTTTAGAGTAGAGATGTTAGCCCTTTTCAAGAGACCATTTAATAAAATTTCTTTTTATAATCCACTATTCCCCCCAATTTTTTGGTTAAATACGTTTTTCGGTTTTAACAGGTTCAGTAAAACAAGTTTTTGTTTCCTGTTAGAACCAGAGTTTTCCTGTTAAATTTGTCATGTTAAAAACCTGTTGTTCTTCCTGTTAAAACTAGATGTTCCTATTAGAATTTAACAGGGAAAAATCTGATTTTAACATAATAAACCTGCCATGATTTAACAGGAAAAACCCACGTTCAACAAGAAAAAACTGGTTTTAACCTGATAAAACCGGAAATTATCTGGTTTTAAAAACAAGGATTTTCTGTTAAAACCAAGGGTTTCCGGTTAAAACCCTTTAAAGTCACTGCTTTTTTTCTGGACCTCGCAAAACTTTACCATAAAGCTTTTGAAAGCTTTTACCAAACGCGTTTCTGAAAAAAAAACCTCAGAAAAATTACCGCTTAAACCTGACTATTTTTTTTTTTAATTATTCTTCTAGTCTAGTGTCGAAGAGTTAAAAACCCATTCTCAATTTTCCCGATGGATTTGCCATTTTTCGCTTGTTCTCGATTTTCCCCCGCTTTTTTTCCGTCGACGCACGCTTTCCAGAATTTTCCTAGCGGAAAAGTTACGAGAGAAAATTCGGAAAAGTTAAGAGAAAATTCTCAACGGATATACTGTGAAGGGTAGATAAAGTGGAAGTGTTTTTCCTGGAAAAAAAGCGTGCTCGAGAAAGAAAAGCTGAAAAAAGAAAATTAAAAAATTGATACTTTTAAAGTTTAAATTTCGTTACTTTATTGTAGTGAGAAACATAAATTTGAAACCAAAACTACCGCAAAATTGAATTACTTTATCCAACAACTTTTTAAATATAATGACGACAAATAATATGATTTATTGGACGTATATGTCACGTTAGGGAACGTTTAAGTATTACATAGCGCAAATTTTGATCATTTTGGACCCCCCACCCCCCAACGCTATTTTCCTATACCATTAACATGGGCGTAACACTCCAAAATGACCCCACCCCCCCTAGGAGCGTTACGTAATACTTGAACGGTCCCTTAGCTGGTAATGTGGACGTAGTTAGGAATTATTTAGGGGCCCCGACAACGTTGTTATCTTTTTCGCGGTCATACGATAGTTTTAAAAATTCCAAGATTGTAAAAAAAAACGCCCAGACTAAATTTTTTTACATGCATACCGGGCGAGTTTAATCCATGGACACTCCGTAAAATTTGGTTGTTTTCAATCTGATCAAAACATCTTTGTTAAAACTTATATTTCTCAACAATGGCTACAAAATGGCATACAATCTTTTTTTTTCACTTCGGTTTCGTCGGAAACTAAGTTATTATTATTTTTTTAATAACATCACCTGTATATTTTTGCACTTTTGGATTCAGAAAACAAATTTAAATTAAAAATAAATCATTTAAAAGTTTTTGATTTTGTTACTACGTTTTTTTTTAATTTTTTTATTAACAATTATTTCAAAAAATTATATAAAATACAAAAAAAAATGTCAGAAAAGCATACTTTGATTAATACAAATATGCCGATTTTGAAAAAAAAAATCCATTTTTAAATAAACGAAGTTAGTGTTACATTCGACCGCGTTTTTGTGATTGAGTAAGCTAAGCAATCTTAAAAAAACATTTTATATGCTTCTAAAAGTTTAATTTAGTGGAAAAACATTTTTTTTTTGTTGAAATACTGATGTAGTTTATTTAAGTAGGGATCCTTTCTTGAATGTTTTACGAAATTACAAAAACATAATACAAAAGAACGATATACATAACAAGCAAGACATAAATAATAAAGCAAAAATGAGACATTTGAAATCCAAAGTAATCATCGTATCGTGCTATCATGTTATATTTTTCATCTTATGTCTTCATATTACTTTATTATTATTTTTATTGTCTTTAAGGTTAGAGCTTTAGAGCTTTTGTGGTGGTAAATTATTTATGTAACCTTTTGTTCATGTGTTAAATTTATTTTATTTTTTATGAAGGAGGGTTGCGTTTGAGGAGGGTGATATATATACATACATACTTACCGTTAATATAAAGTATCGCCAAAATCTCGGTTTGTTTGTAAACAAATAGTAGGTATATTCAGGCCTGAACAATAACAATTACCAGTAACTGTTATTGTTGTCTCTGTTAGAACAAAGCTGTGCGAGTAAGACAAACAAATGTATATGTTGGCTACGTTTTTTTCAGTTTTTACAAATGAAATGCCTATTCTAGAGAGAAGAGTTATTAGTTCGTTGGTGATTATCATTAAGCGGAATAAATTCAGTTATGACTCATCAACGTTGAAAATAAACACAGAAACATAGGCTTACGGAATAATGTTGCCGAATTATGAGGGACATTTTTATAAAGGTCACTAAATCGAAAAATTTGACGACTATTTTGTTACACACAACAATATTGAATATACATATTAACTATAAATATGTAAATATATCGGTGTTTTTCGAAGAAAATAAAAATGTAAATATTTAAAACCTCGCGTCAACGATAGAATCGACGCGGCGCCTATGCGAGCACTGGAAATTCGCCGATGACTGGTGATAATACAATAAAATACAAATAGAGTTGTGAGGCCACATAAAGCCTTTCAAGTCACTGCGACCAATGAGATCTATTGTAAATCCTCTTTATAATTTAGTCCACATCAAACTTTAGGCTTGGGCTTCAAGAGTTTTTTGGGGGCTACTTGGGATATATCTGCAGGTCCAAACCAATTTTGTTAAGGAGGCAATTTCCAACAATTTTTTTTGGATCATTTTTTTAATATATTAATAAAAATCGACTTAATTCAAAAATAGCCATGTTGGAGGTGAAATTGTTTTTTTTTTTTCATTTTCAGCCAAATTATTCATTGGACGATAAAAGTGGTTATAAGCAACTTGTAGCTCTTCAAATTCTCTATAAGTTTCATATATTATAAATTTTCATAGGTACTTTGGTACGGTTACAGAGGGCGCAACTTGACTTTCAGCGCCCACTGTAACCGTAAAAAAATACTTATGAAAATGCATAATATATAAAACTTATAGATAATTTCAAGATCTACAAAAAAAAAAAAAAAGAAAAAAAAAAGGACCGTTTTGTGATTTTGTCACGACCAAGCACGTTCTCCACTAAAATCTACAAAAAAAAAAAGGACTGAATACCGTTTTGTGATTTTGTCACGACCAAGCACGTTCTCCACCAAGAAGGAACTCAGATAGCCCTAAATGGACATTCACCAAACTAGATACTCAAGAAAAAAAAAGGAAAAAATTCAATAAAGGGCAAGAGAGCGTAGCTCTGACCCGGTGCGCCCCGATTTATGACGATGGACGGACGGACAAGATCTACAAGTTTGCTTATAACCACTTTTATCTTCCGATGAATAATTTGGCTGAAAAATCGAAAAAAACAATTTCACCCCCAATATGGCCATTTTTGAATATTTATAACTCGATTTTTATTAATATATTAAAAAAATTATCCAAACAAAAATTGTTGGAACTTTTTTTTCTTAACAAAATTGGTTATATGCATTTTTATCGTAAGATGCATATTTAGCGAGATAACAGCACTCACCCCTAAAATTCAAGATAGCGGACACCCTTTACTCAAATCATCCGGTGAAAAACCAACAGAAGTGTTCTGTTACCATCGATGGTTTGGACTTTTGCGTCCATTTAAAACAGTTTGTAAAATTTACTATTTTTTCAACATTTTATATTATATTTAAAACAGTAGGTTCTGTTTAAACTTAATCGTAGCGAGCCGTGCTTGTTAGACGGAGATAGAACAATTGATTTTCCGCTCTTGTTGTGTTTATTTTCGAAGCAAAATACGAATGTCGCTGTAAACGTATTTTGTTTCGCTATTACTTTGTTTTTTTTTGCCCATTCCACAGTCTACTACATAAAATAGAACAGATATTTACGAAAACATTATTCTTTACGAGAGTGAAAATGCTGTTTATTTATGCATATATTTGCAAGTTTTATCAAACAAGATGACTTTAAGTTTTAAAAGGGTTCTTTATGAATTAAGACGTTTGATCCTAAACAAAAATATCATTTTTCTAGGCTTTCTACTTTCGCACTTGTGTTTTTTTTACGTCGTGGGAAAAATAGTGTACATTACTCAAAAGGAATGTTTCATAAATGATCAATGATCATCTACAATTATCCGTTATTCAGTAAATAAAATTTCTTAAAATTAAGACAGAAATGTTATTAAATATCACAGGTCAACAGCTGGAGAGGTGCCTGGGTTCTGTTCACGGATTCTGACTCTACGTAATGCTTAGTTACTAGTCTAATAACTAAAAGTTTTCTACTACACACCGTTTTCGAGATAATTGATCCCAAACTTGTTAAAATCGACAAATTAGTAGTTACTTTGACAAATAACACAATATTTTTGAAAATTAGTATCCTAGGGTTTTTAAGGTTGCTGAAATCGTATACGATGTTAAAATTTAAAATAGCGGGTCCAATATGGCGTCGAAATTTTTAAAAAATTCAATATTTTTCTGCCGAAACCTAGTGATTAAGAATTTTTAAGGTCGCTGCAACCATTTAGTAAATGCCATATTGTCTTGCCTGTTTCGACGCCATATTGGATCAGTCATTTTGATTTTAAATTTTTGACGTCGGATGCGGTCTCTTAACCCATTAATTAACTGACCCGAATTTATTTTATGTGATATATTTATGAGATATTAGATACTATAATTCTGTGGCTTGGATCTAAAAGGGCCAGTGTCACTTTTCCGTATTTTGAGTTATACCGCCGAACTATTTTTTTTTCAGATCTACAGCCTGTTCCAAAACTCGCGTACAGAAATTTAAGGGTATATTAAAAACCCTCTGGAAAATATGAAAAAAATGTCAAAAAAAATCCATCTTCATTTAATTCAAAAATAAGAACGCTTTAAGTGGACCAATACTGTTGTTGATGTTAAATTACCTTTAAAAGTTGAATTTGTAGCTATGGAAGCAAATTTAATTATTGCAGGTACATATTCTGTAGGTTGACATGGTGATTAATGTGACATAAATATTTATTAATGTCAAAAAACCACCGCCGGATGGAGTGACCCTATAAAAATAGAATATTTGATAGCCTCTGTCGGTTTTGTCAAAATATAATAACCTAAAAAGATTCTAAAGTTGAAAGTCTCAAACAATGCACGCGTCAACAATTAAAATGCAACCATAGTTACTAATAAGGAGGGAAAAACTAATTTGTAGGTAATTTAACATCAGCAACAGGATTGGTCAGATTAAATAGCTTCCTTTTTAATTAGTATTAAAGATGGATTTTGTTTGAAATTTTTTTCATATTTTTCAGAGGGTTTTTAATATACCCTTAAATTTCTGTACGCGAGTTCTGGAACAGGCTGTATATAACCTAAAAAAGCCATTGTCCGTGCTTATCAGATAAATGTAGACTTTAATCGACAAGGGCCGACGTGTATTTTCAATAAATTTTTTTGTTAAACTGCTAAAACGGCCATTGTTTTTGGGCTTTTAGAACCAAGCCACAAAATTGGTCCAATTAAGTTGTTTTTACTAAAAATATTGCAAAAAAATACACCTTTTCGCTTATTAGTCGAGATTATTAATAAAATGTAAACAATTAACACGCTAGAAAATAAAAACCACAAATTCTGAATATGCAACGCCATAAATAAATAAAATGGAAACTACATGCATTTCAAAACACTCATTTCAGAAACCTGTAAATTTGTATGAATTTTGCTAAATATTTAATACATTTTTAAATATTTAAATTATTTTTAACAGTGTACTTTATCCACTTTGTCTTTAAAAACAGATTTTTTCGTATAATTTTCTATGCCACGCTCCCCATTTTATGGAAAATTTACGCGCAGATTTATATGGAAATAATGATTGATGCGAAAATCAACGTTGGCTGATAGAAAGCGATAAAAGCCGTGCCGTTTTTAAATCGGCGCGACAAAGATAGAAATCTCTCGGTTTTTATTGACACATGTGGGGGCTTTATACGAGGTTTTAATGCCGTATCAAGTGTCATGTTTATTTGTAATCCGTTATGATTTATTTTGTTAGCACAGTTTTATTTGAAATCGAGTATGGGGGAGATTAAAATAACAAGTTTCATTGGTTTAATTGATTTTGAAAAAGCATTTAATTTGGTTAATTTAGTTTATTTAATGGCGATTTCTCCCGTTAGATTAGACAGGGACAAAAGTTCTACCCAAAAAGGATAGAAGACATACATACACTCCCACTTCCACCCAACCAAACAAATTCTGTATTAGTTCTTTGTTGAACAAATACAATATTTACTTGGCCGGGCGAAAAGTGTAACTATATTATTTTTGTTAAAGAAATTACTGGCGCCATCTAAATTTTAGTAGAATTATCTTATTCTACAGATTCACATTAGCTATGTTCGTTCGTGCCGCTAAGTGCTACACTTTCCTGCCAACCAAATAAATACAGTATTTATTTGGTTGGCTGGAAAGTGTAGCACAAATGAGATAGAGATAGGGTAGACGTCTTTTGTTTCACAATTCTAGTTTGTAGAGAGCTCCATTGGTATGTTATGTTTCTAATTTTTAAAGCTATCAAATAAAATATAGAAGACATCTATTAAAAAAAACTTCGATTCACTTTTATGATTTCAAAGGTACGTTTGATAGGGTAAAATTAATGAAAAAACAAACTTTATATTCTAGAAACATATAAAACCTATGTTTTTAAATCTTGCACTTTTTTGACACTTTTGAGGCTTTATACCAAGTTTTAATACCAAGTTTCATGTTTATTAGTAATTCTTTATTTGAAATCGAGCATCGAGATTAAAATAGCAAGTTTAATTGATTTAGAAAAAGCGTTTGATTTGGTTAATTTAATTCATATAATTTCACTGAGTTTTTGTTACCGTTATTAAATACAAGTTTTTACAGTAAAACATAACGTTGTTGTGTTATGTTTATGTTTAAAAATCCTTACTGATTTCAGAAAAGCGTTTAATGCGGTAAAATTAATAAAAAATATTCTAGGAAAATAAAAAATATAAAAACCAACTAATACACAAAATTACTAACTAAATAAGCTAATATAAAAACAAGAAAGTGTAAAAAGGGAATAAAAAATACTCTCGATAATAAATTTGCAATTTTGGCGAAGGCGCCTCGACTAATCTCAATAATTTCCAGTTATTAGGGAAATTATAGTAAATTCTGCGTGTAATGCCAACCAGTTTTTCATAATTACAAAACGCTGCCATTAATTTCGGCGAAATATGAATTTGTTAGCCGTAAAAGCCTGGCGTTAAAATGAAATCCACTCATCGTCGGAAAAATGGTCCGGGAAAAGTAAAAACATCATATACAGGGTGTTTTAAGGGTCCGTACCCAGGGCTACATTTTTCAGTTTCCTATTAGGCAATTGCCTAGGGCGGAATATTTTAGGGGACAAATTTTTGGTCGAAGGTCTTTTTTTATTGCTCATCAAGCATCTGCCATTGTTTTAGAAAAATACTACGAAAAAAAAAACGAAATAATCATTTTTAAAAAGTCCAAACCTAAATTATCCATATACAATTCCCGCCGAGATATTTTTACCAGAGTTAAAAGAGGGGGAAAGGGTCAAAAGTTATTGTGTCCACCAACTGACATTTTTATAACTTTTTACTTTCGAGTGACCTGGGAGGGAAGAAAATATTCAAATTTTGTACGATAATAGTAATTTACAAACATTACAAGATGCTATTGCTAGTTTTCCCGGAAAAATCGCATAAGGACAGAATAGTATATTCTATAACTAGTATGGAATAGACAATATTCCGCGCGAGCGGAAAATTTGTCATACGAGCCGGCAGGCGAGTATGACGGACCCGCTAGCGCGGAATGACTATTCCATACGTGTTTTAGACTATACTTTTTCTTCGACTGCAAATATGAAACACTGTATGGCTTTAAACTGCGGACAAGGTTAAAAACAATGTTTTTTGTGACTCGACATTGTAAATGCAACAAAACACATATTTTTTAATTAAGCAATTAATCTTATTTATTAATTTTATCAAATTAGTACTTAAAAAAGATTTTTATTTAATTTTAGCACATATTTACAAATTATAATGCAAAAATTGAAGGTTATGTCAAATTGTTGTGACATATATCAGGTTAAAATATTTAACAATAGATGGAGCAGTTTTAATTTTTTGAACTAAATTGATAAAAAACTGGTCAAATATTAAGAAAAACTAATAAACTTTATGTAATTTTAACGCAAAACTTTAAATTGCATTACATTATTCAATATTTCATGGTAAAATAAATATATTTTTGCTAATTTTGCTACAGTTTTCTTTACTTTTATAAACAAGAGATGGCACTACTCATTCTAACACTTGATACGGAATATTCATACCGTATCTAGAGCTAGAATGAATTCATTCTGTGTTGGAAAAGTGTGTGTATTTGCTTACATTCTAAAGCAGTCGTAGAAAAAATTCTTTTTTGAAATTTCGGCGAATCAAAATTTACATTTGCAGGTTACATTTTTATAATAACCGAAAAAGGATGAAAATTGATTATAAAAATTCTATTTAAAACCTTAAACTGATCCGAACCTTTTCGCGAGAATGTAACTGCGGCGGAAAAAAATGAAATTTTAGGTGGAATACAATACTTCATCATCTTTAGAAGAAAGTAATAGAATATTACTTAACTAGTGTGGAAAGTGACATATTTTACGCGAGTGGGAAGGTTTACGAACGAGCCGTCAGGCGAGTGAGGAAACCCCACGAGTTTAAGAAATACACTTTCCAACGAGTTATGTACACTTTTTTTCCTACGATCCCGAAAAAATATAATGTTTAAACTTTAAGAATTTCTTAATTTAATATTTTCTAATTTTTATTACTTATTCCGAGAATTTTTGAGAAAAGCCAAACACAAAATAGCATACAAATTTATATATGTATGTAAACAGGAAATATGTTTTTTATTTACCTTTAGTTTTCTTGGTTTCATATTTAATACAACATATTATTATGGAAGCTCAACACTGTTTAATGGGTTGCCTAACCGCAAGCAAGGAAAATTTGAGAGTTTATTAATTAAATTTGAATTCTGTGGATATGCTACCATATAAGACTGTAAAATTCTACAATATTTTACATTTCATGAGGAAATATTGATGTTTTCTATAAAATGTAAGGTAACTGAATCACAAATGAAGTAATAAAAACATAAACATAAAAGACATCAAAAAAGTCTGTAATGAAAGGTGGAAAATGGCATATAAAACGAGGTGAGTAAAATTCGTAGAATTTACAACGTAAATATCTAAACATAATTAGGCAAACCTACATACATAAATATCAAACTAGGGTGATATGAAAATATCAAACAAGTGTGATATAAGGCGTTTTCTAAAGAACAAAAGAATGTGCTAAATGTCATTTTCATAGAGGATCGTAGGAAAAAATATTTTTATACATATATCCCGGACCAAATTAAATCTAGTCGTCGTCGGAACAAGTCGTTTATTTAACCGCCGGCAGAGGGGGCGGACGGGTGGGCGCTCGACGGCGCCCCTATCGCTATCGCTCTATTGTTTCGCCCTCGATCGTCCGTTTACACGACGGGGCTATTAATATTAAATTAGCCCGCTCGATCCCAACCACTCAATTAATTAATTTTTTTCTACTTTGTAAGACTTACTTTTTTTTGGTTATTTTATTTTTTTTATATTAATAAAATTATAAATTTTATGTTATATCTATTATTGTAAGAAGGTTTTTTTTTTGCTTCTACTAAACAGAAGTCTTACAAAAGTAATATCATTCGAAGTTTCTTTTCTTTTACACATAGAGAATAGTATATTCTATAATTAGTATGGAATGGACGATATTCCGCGCGAGCGAAAAGTTTGTCATACGAGCCAGCAGGCGAGTATGACGGTCCCGCGAGCGCGGAATCACTATTTCATACGTGTTGTAGACTATACTTTTTCTTCGACTGCAAATATGAAACACTGTATGGCTTTAAACTGCGGACAAGGTTAAAAACAATGTTTTTTATGACTCGATATTGTAAATGCAACAAAAAACATATTTTTAAATAAAGCAATTAATGTTAATTAATTATTTTATCAAATCAGTACTTGAAAAATATTTTTTTTTAATTTTAGCACATATTTACAAATATTAATGCAAAAATTGAAGGTTATGTCAGATTGTTGTGACAGATATCAGGTTTAAATATTTAACAATAGATGGAGCAGTTTTAATTTTTTGAACTAAATTGATAAAAAACTGGTCAAATATTAAGAAACACTAATAACCTTTATGTAATTTTAACGCAAAACTTTAAATTGCATTAAATTATTCAATATTATATGGTAAAATATATATATTTTTGCTAATTTTGCTACAGTTTTCTTTACTTTTATAAACAAGAGATGGCACTACATGTGCTCATTCTAACACTCGATACGGAATATTCATACCGTATCTAGAGCTAGAATGGATTAATTCTGTGTTTGAAAAGTGTGTGTTTTTGCTTACATTCTAAAGCAGTCGTAGAAAAAGAATATTCCATTATGCAGTATTTTGGAGTGTTACACCCATGTTAATAGTATAGGAAAATAGCGTTACAGGGGGGGGGGGGTCCAAAATGATCAAAATTTGCGTTACATAATACTTTAACGTTCCCTTGTGAGAATCAAAGGACTGTAGAAGATTGTCAAAAAGTTTGTGAAAGATTATACAAAATTTTAATGAAGATTGTTAAAGATTGTGGGAAGAATTAATATGATTGTAGATGATTATGAAGGATTGTGGAAGATTGTAGATTATTGTAAAAGATGGAATTGTCAAGGATTGTAGAAGATTGTTGGATTTTGTACAAAGATTTTCTAATAAATAAACCCCTCCATTTTTTTTTTAATTATAAAGAAAGATAAATAAACAATAAACGTTTAAACGTTTGTTATTATCAAATAAAAAAGAACTCAAATTAAAAATAATTATAATTAATTTTGATTGTAATTTAATATTTACTTTGCTTATAAAAACAATAAAAAACGAAGTCTTTTAAATCTGGTTAATTTTCGCGTAATTTTCCCCCATTTTATTGCATTAAATTAAAGGCAAAGAATAAAGTAACAAAAGGAGAAAAAAAGACAGAAAAGAAAAACTGAAAAGAATTAAACAACACGATTATACAAATTTTCCGTAGCTAAAATGTCGTTTATAACGTTAAAAAAAAAGAATATGAAAGAACAGGCCGTGAAGATATGTAATGCTTCGCGTTTAAAAGTATAATCTTCAATGTGGATAGCATATTGCGTTTTCTCTAGATATACCTTCCAAAATATGATTTCTTTGTGGTCGTATGTGCACTTGATTATTATACTGTGGCCTCTCGTTTACTTTTTCTTTACAAATTTTTTTTTTTTCAAAATTTGTTTGGATGTTTCTTTCAATGGCGATTTCTCCCGTTAGATTAGACAGGGACAAAAGTTCTACCCAAAAAGGGATAGAAGACATACATACACTCCCATTTCCACCCAACCAAACAAATTCTGTATTTGTTCTTTGTTGAACTAATACAATATTTACTTGGCCGGGCGAAAAGTGTAACTATATTATTTTTATTAAAGAAATTACTGGCGCCATCTAAATTTTAGTAGAATTATCTTATTCTACAGATTCACATTAGCTATGTTCGTTCGTGCCGCTCAGTGCTACACTTTTCGGCCAACCAAATAAATACTGTATTTGTTGTATTTATTTATTTGGTTGGCTGGAAAGTGTAGCACAAATGAGATAGAGATAGGGTAGACGTCTTTTGTTTTATAATTCTAGTTTGTGTTTTCTTTTTATCAGACTTTTTCTTCCGTTTTTCTTTTTTTTTGAAAAGTTTCGTCTCTTTTTAATTTTTGAAGGTATTTTTTTTTAATGCGCTCTTCATTCAAGGAGAGAATATGGCTTTAAACATATCGAGAGACAAGTGTCCTTGGTTCAAGAAATCCCTTTTTTTCTGTGCATTATTTGTGACATACGAACAGACAGACAAATGGAAAGAAAGACGGGTAAAAATTAAAGTTGTTTAGAATTCAATAAAATACGTACGTCTATATATTTTTTTGCACGACCAAGACTAAAACCTAATTTTACGCTTTCATTTTCGGGACTAAACTTGCCGTTTTTCTCCCTAGGGAATAAAAATCACGGCAACCTTGATAATATTAAAATATTATACTTACTATGTGCTTTGCTGGTTCAAAAATTAGATTTGGTGGTGTTTTGTAATAAATTAGCGATTCAAACCAATTTATTTGATTTTGTGTCAACCACATTAAAAAACAATTGAAATCGCGATAGCCATGAAACTGACTTTTCGCAATTTAAAGGCATCTTGATTAAATTACGAAAATAAAACAACCGATTTTAGACGCGTGGTTTTTAATTTTTATTTTATCTACCTACCTAAATTATGTTTGGTCCTGCAAAAAATAGTGTATATACCTCAGGACTAAACTTGGCTGTTTTAGTCCCTTGCATTTCTGTTTCCCTCGCTCCCTACGCTCGCTCAGGAAACACTAATGCAGCGGGCTGTTTTAGGCCAGTTTAGTCCCTTGGTATATAAATAACTATTTTATCTAATTAGCGTTATTTTTGACCATTGTGTAAAACTCTTCTCGCACTATGTGCTGTGAAGAGTATAAAAAGTGTATGAAAGAATGAGAGATAAAACTTCTCAAATATTATTCAAAGCAGTTATTTTGGCTTTGATCCAATTTTTCTTATTCATACTTTAATTTTTAATGTAGAGAAAAATGTCGCATTTTCTTCAAGTAATGTCTTTAAATTTTTCATGTTGAAATGATCATCAACTTAAAAAGAAAAATGAAATAACACTTTCTTTGTTGTTTTAAAGCAATTATATCTTCATAACGTCTAAGTATTTTTTAAGGTGTACTACACTTACCGATAAAAATAACACTACTTACATAGAAAAAACGGATTCCTTGAACCAAGGACACGTGTCTTTGTATATGTTCAAAGCCATATTCTCTTGTTTCAAGGCTGGCATTTTCTTGAACCAAAGTCAATGTCCTTGAATAAAGAGCGCGGATTTTTATTCCAAAACCCGTGCTCTTCATTCAAGGACTTTGACTTTAGTTCAAGAAATGCCAGCCTTGAAACAAGAGAATATGGCTTTGAACATATACAAAGACACGTGTCCTTGGTTCAAGGAATCCGTTTTTTCTATGTACTTACTATCGGTGACCCGTGTGTTTGAGATCTAATTTTTTAAAATATACTTGATCAATTTTAATGAAACTAAATTTAAACGATGGAACATAGTTTTTATATAATTTATCCACAAAAAACAATGCGAGCTTTTTTGGCTTATTTGTAGTATATTAAAGTACTAGTTTCATAACATACGTTTTTAGCGCACAAGTACAAGTTTAAACTTGTACTCGCCGCAAGCGGCTCGTTTTCTAAACTTGTACTCGTGCGCTAAAACGTGTTATGAAACGAGTGCTTTATACAATTTTTTCTATTCTGCTCTAAAATTAAAAAAAATTCATTTAAATTGATGACTGATTTAGGGATTTTTGTTTTGGGTTGGCATTACAGTTTACACCATATTTAAAATTCTAAGAACAAATTATATTTTGATATTTTTTATAGTCAGCTCTTCTCTTTTTCACTGCAATTAACAAAGCCACAATTTTAACTCGGTAAAAATAACCTGAACACAAAATTTTGTAGAAAATTCAACTTTAAAGCGACATTGACATTGGCACGGAAAACGTCAAGCGATAGGCTTTTGTCTGTTGCCAACCCAAAAGAAAAAAAGTAAAGACCTCTTATGGGCCTATAAGAACACGCAAAATGCGTGTGATTATGAGCTTATAAGAGTCGCAAATAGAAAAAAAAAATAATAAACAAAAAAAAAAGTGTTTTTAGCGATTAGATCAGTTCATTTGTTACCGAATCGGTAATACCGATAGTAAGTAAGTAGTGTTATTTTTATCGGTACCAAGTGTAATACACCTAAAAAAGACATGTAAATATAGTTATCTTCTCTTAGCTCTCTCTGTAGAACTTCTCTCTTTGTCTAATGTAAATGTAGCGCTGACTGTGATTTCTTGTCAGTTGAGCGAATATTCGTCTTACTTGGCGAGTGGTGTGGGTGTGGCTTAGCACAAGTATCACAAATATTTTCTATAAGATTTTTTTCGCTGTGTAATTTATTTACAAAATAAACAGAATCAATCATTGTAGAATTCAAAGCTCGTTGTCTTGCGAGACGTAAATCCACTAGAGTCCCGAATTCAATTACAAAATTGATTATCCTTGAACAAAGCAATTATCATAACCACCCCTTTAATATTATCTCCCTATTGGTTGGAATTAAAATTGACAACAGGTAGCTCTGAAAAATAAAAAAAATCTTATTGTCAGATTTGATTTTAGCAACCCTATATGTATATACCAATTTTTGTAAAAATGCCAAGGAAAAATGATAGACCAGATATCTTCTACCCCTGAATCGTTGGGAAGTAATTTTTATTATAATTTTGTATTGTCCTCGAAAATACGTAATTTTTCCAAATTCTAACGTTTTATTTGTGGAGGAGGTGGGTAAAAAATCAATTTCAAGATTTGACATAAACCAATAAACAAGAAAGTATACGAAATAATAGCGTATAAAAATCGGATTAGCCCTTTATAACCCTGATGAAGACAGTATGTTTCAATTGAAACGTAGGCAATTTTTATCTAGCAAGTATCACTCATGTGATCAAGACAAGTCTCATGACGCCTTATTTGTTAAAATAGATTAAATATTAAGGGGACACATATTTGTACAGACGTCAAAAACAACCCGCATTTTTCTTTGCGGAAATTGGGTTATTATTAACAGCGCTAGCGCTAGAATAATAGTATACGGTAGTCCAAACCAACCCGATCGAATTGAAATTTTCAGGAAAAATCAAGTTCTATGAGGGGAAGATCCCTATTGTTTTTGAAAGTAATCCCCCCAAAAACAAAAAAGTTATGGGGAGTTAAACTTTTTAAAAAATCGAAAAATTTTGAAAGAAAATTCCGATTAACGTATTTTTTCAGGAAAATTTACTTTTAATATAAGGATCAATTCTACAAGTATTTGGGAAGTGCAATATACCATTTACTGTGAATAATATATAATGGAATGCGTAGCATTACATATCTTCACGGCTTGTTTTATTCCTTTCACCCTAACTATCTTCCCTTAGATTCCCGTAATTGTAAGATCGTGTGTTTTGTCTGGTTGAAAGGCTTACTATGGAGATCATCATCATACAGGTTTGGGTCACACGCTGGAATTAACTCTGTCCGGTCAGAAATAGGGGTTCAAATTATCCTTTATAGGGATAAAATGCTTATAATACTTATTATGTGTTGTACATTTAAATCACGCGTAAGGTTTAATCGTGACTGTCAAAAAAACAACAAAAGAACATTTTCGAGCACTTAATGCCTTAATACCGTGTTTGTAATTGTTAATTGGGCATTCATAGGGAATTTATAAGCATGGTTAACGATTTAAGTTTCTTTAACTACATTTTTTAGTAGAATGAATGAAGTACTGTTTTAACTTCAGCATTAAGTTTCGATAGCTTTTTACTAGGATTTCATTAAATTTAGGACAAATCAGTGGAGCTGCCCACGGAACGCGATGTCACGCGGAAATATGTTTCTTTAGACTAGTAGGTATCCTTAATACTAGACGTCGCCCAAACACGTTTTTAGTATATTACATAACTAGTGTGGAAAGTGACATTTTTCACGCCGTCAGGCGAGTGAGGAAACCCCATGAGTGTACGAAATATACTTTTCAACGAGTTATGTACACTATTTTTTCTATGACCCTGAAAAAATATAATAATATATAATATAAAATTTAATATTTTCTAGTTTTTATTACTTATTCAAAGAATTTTTGAGAAAAACAAAGCATACAAAGCAAAAAATAGCATACAAATTTATGTATGTTAAACAGAAAATTTGATTTTCTTTTATATTAGTTTTCTTGGTATTTAAATTTAAAATACAATATATTATTATAGTACCCAGCTGTTTAATGGGTTGCCTATAACGCAAGCCTCTTGTGTAAATCAAGGCAAAATTGACAGTTTGCTAATTAAATTAGATTTCTTTAGATATGTTCCCATAAAAAAAAAAACAGTAAAATTGTAGTTTTACGATTTCATAAGAAAAAGACCGTGTATTTTGATGTTTTTTATGAAATGTAAGGTAACTAAATCAAAAATTTAGTAATTTTTATAAAATCTAGACCTAAATAAAACATCCCAAGTTAAATTTTGGTCAAACTAGGAAGGTTATAACTATAGTTTCTATTTTTGACATGAAAAAAAGAAATATTTGGATTGAAAAATATAAAAGGTTGTGATGAAAGGTGAAAAATGGCATATAAAACGAGGTGAGCCAAATTCGTAGAATCTACAACGTAAATTAAGGCAAACCTACATACGTGAAATTAGGCAAACCTACATACATAAATATCAAACTAGGATGATATAAAAAAAGTCCAAACTCGTGTGATATAAGGCGTTTTCTGAAGAACAAAAGAGTGTGCTAAATGTAATTTTCATAAGGGATCGTAGGAAAATATTTTTTTTCAATACGCTGCTCATGGACTACAGTTGTATGGCTGGGTTATTGTTGTGTGAAATTACGGTACTTTTTTCTCCGTGTACATATTGAAAATCTCTTGTATTAAAATTTTTATTATTTTCCTTTTGAATTAATGGTAATTAAAACGGCATAGAATTCTGCTAAAAGGAATTATAATTAAGCTTGCATGTATACTACACATAAAATTACCAACTTGAAGTAACTAAACGTCACTATAAACTCTTAATCGCCGTATACGTATATCTAAATTAAAAATCGATATCTGAGACATGAATAATTAAAGCTAAGTTATATGGGCTTTTTGCACAAAAAATAGGCAACCAACTACCTATATCATTAACATGTGTCTAAAGTAGGGGCCGATGCACGATAGCCTTAAATCTTGATCTTTTTTTCGACAGGTTGTAGCACTGAATTTGCAGGGAATTCACTATTTTGGCGATATTTAACAAACCACTTCGGAGTTACAGCGTGGCCTTTGAAAATGACGGGTGTAGCCTTCTTGGCACATTCCAGTGCAGCGAATTCGCCATCTTTTATGATGTGCCTAGAGTTTTTTTATATTGGTTATTAATCGTGTGAACTGTTGAATTTTAAGTGAATAATAATGGACGTTTGAAGATAATTGTCTTGTGTGTTTTTAATGATAACTTTTTATATTAGCGTGGAAATTACTACAGTAGTAACTTATCAGTGATAGTGCGCAAAGTCAGGATACATATCCGATACTAACTTGCGCACTGGAAACCTCATGATTATATAGAGAAACCCTGGTTAATTATTCGGAAGACCAAATAAATAGAGAGAGAAAAACAAACCACTTCATTGAAATATAGGTTCCTTATCCAAAGTTGTCGGATTGTTTTACGTTAAAATTGGGGTGGGGAAGTGTTGAAGGAGGCTAAGAAAAATAGAAAAATATCTTTAAAAAAAACTCTATGAAATACTTATAAGGAAAAATGTTTTTTTGTTCGCAGCCGTGTTTTTTTTCTCGATTTATTTTTATAATAAAGCAAACGATAGCCAATTAAAAGTTCAATGCAGATGTTAAAAGAAAAACGGATAAAAACAATATTGATTTAAAAGCTCCGTGTATGGGCTTTTATTCGTAAGCGATCATATTTTCGTTCCGCTTTATTAAATTAATTGGTGCCGGTTTTATTTTTATTGTTTTTTTATGAGATTTCATTATTTTTCCTTTTTTCTGTATTATGATTTTTATATTAATAATCCCTAAAACTTTAAATTCTGGGGAAATAGGGGTCCCATAAAGACCCATAGTAAAACATGTCTGTCTTTTTGTTTGTAAACCTACACTCTAAAAACAAGATACATGGCAGTTCATCAAGCCAATCACGGCATCGCATTGTTATGTTTTATGTTCTTATGCGAGCTTGTGAATAGACGCAAGTGTACAAAATTTAAACATATATATTTTTAATTTTTTTCTTAGCGTAGCTCACACCGTAATTGTTTTGCGTTTTAGTTTATGTATAAGCACAAAATGTTCGGAAAATGGTCTCGATTCGATGTTTCATAATTTTCTTCTTCTTTTTCAGGCATTAACGTTGTCACATGACCCTGCAACTAGCGATGATAGTGGTCGGGCGTCGGAACGGCTTACTGGGTCGTCGGTGGCGCCTCGAGATGCCGATAGTTCCAGGGATCGACTGAGTGACGTAAGTAATCATAAAAAAAAACTATTAAAATACAATTTTTCCGAGAATTTTTCATTTTTTTCTAGCTTTTTGATTTTTTTTTTGAAACTTGAAACTACCGTATAATATTATTCTAGCGCTGGTGCTGATAATAATATAATAATCAGATTAAATAAAAACTTGCTAAAAACTTGCATTTGTTTAAATAGTTTAGGCAACTCGACTTACAGATTATTGTATATTTTGTTGCATAATATAAATCGTTACTTTGAAAGATTTGTAATAATTCGCGTGATAAAGTTTTAATTGCTTAATTAATTTTTTTATAGCCAATTAAAGCGTTAAAAAACTTGATGATATTTAAAAGTTTAACTTTACCAACATCTATAATTTCATTATTAAAATTTTAGTTTATAATTTAAAAATTAACCGAGTTGCAATGTTTTTAAATTAAAATCCTGCGGTATACCTCAGTGTTCAATTTTAAGACCACTTTGATTAAAATTTATCATACGTAACTTTTTATTCTGAACTTTAGGTAGTTGTTTAGGCAACTTGACTCACAGATTATTGTATCTATTGTTGCATAATATAAATTTTTACTTTAAAAGATTTTAAATACTTTGCGTGTCAAGTTTTCATTACTTAATTAATTTTTTTTTATATCCAATTAAGTCTTTAAAAAACTTATGATATTTAAAGGTTCACTAAATCAACACCACGCTATAATCTGGTGCTTCAAATTTTAGGATCATTAGGAAATTAACCGAGTTACAATGTTTTCTAATTAAAAGCCTGCGGTCACCTCAGGGTTCAATTTTAAGACCACTTTGATTAAAATTTATCATACGTAACTTTTTATTCTGAACTTTAGGTAGTTGTTTAGGCAACTTGACTCACAGATTATTGTATCTATTGTTACATAATATAATTTTTTACTTTAAAAGATTTTAAATACTTTGCGTGTCAAGTTTAATTACTTAATTATTTTTTTTAATATCCAATTAAGTCTTTAAAAAACTTATGATATTTAAAGGTTTACTAAATCAACACAACTCTATAATCTGGTGCTTCAAATTTTAGGATCATAATTTAGAAATTAACCGAGTTACAATGTTTTCAAATTAAAAGCCTGCGGTCACCTCAGGGTTCAATTTTAAGACCACTTTAATTAAAATTTATGATACTTAAATGTTCATTCTTTTACAGGCAAGTAGTAGATGCAGTTCAGGCAAAGGATATATCGTAAGTGATTTTTTTCTCTTATTTAGACATAGTTATGCAAAATGGAACAAAACTAGATGAAACGTTGCAAGCACCCTGTCAAAACATCGGCACTATTGGGAAAACTAATAACATGCTATTAGAACAGGGTAGCATAACATAATTACAATTTTACTACTACTCCTCAGTGCACAAACTAACTTGTATAATATTTATATTAAACTTTAGCTTTTCTTGTACACTTAATATATAATTAAAATTAATAATAAAAACATGTTTTTACTTGGATGCAAGTTGAACTTATTAGTTACAATTGTAGTGAAGTGGTTTTTTACTATTAAATATTTTTCTACTAATGTAGTGATGTCGAAATTCTATCACTAATGTTGTGATAGTGGTATATAATTCGGTTATAGCCCAGCAGTTAATTATAACTTTTATGATAACTTACTCAGTTAGGTTGGCCATACAATCTTCTGTCATATTTAAAGTATACCCGAGCGGAGAATATACTTAACCACTTATCACTTTATTCGGGAGCGGGTATTCTAGGAGACGGCGCTTAGGAAACAGATAAAACGATTTCTTCTTAACTTAAGAATAATATATTAAATAAATGTGAATAAATTCTTCAAGAACATGAAAGATCAATTCTTACTTCTAAGTCCTATTTCTATGCAAAGCCCTTAAATTCTAAATTCCATTATATATTATTTTCCATTAATACTTCTAAATTAAAACATTCTATGTTTGAAATCCCAACTATTCGCAATCATTTTCAAATCCCATTTTATTTTACACATTTTTCTTAGTGTATATTAAAACTGGTTCGTATAAGTCATTTAAATTATTTTACAAAATATTTTTCAAAGTTAATTAATTCGTCAAAATTTCTGTGTTCAAACTATCAATATTTATATGTGTCCAAAATTATTTCTATGTCTGATAAAACGAGTCTCAAAATTTTTCTAAGTTTAAAAACTATTTTTAATTCAAGAATAAATCTCAAAATTAATTCTCACAGAAACTACATTTTCACTTTTGAAACGGGCGTGGAGATAGTCTAACTAAAACTGGATAAAAATGAATCTTTTCATGAGTTTATATAGCTAAGAAGAAGGTCACTAGTTAAATTTATTTGACAATGCTATTAGCGCAAAATATCTACAAAGATACCGCGCATATTTAATTACCCCGACAAAAGAGTTTCAGTCTCATCAATTTGCAAGCTAATTGCTATTTCTGACATCTGAAACGATCATTTTGACCGTAAATTAAATTTGTATAAATAATTTGGACTACTAGACAACTTTTAAGTTATACCGACAAGAATTACCGAGGAGGGGTCCGATGTAATTTAGGTCAAACCGGACTTTACCGAAGCCGAATCTCGTGAAGCCAGATTGTATCATAGCGCAATATTAAAGAAATATTATTTTAAAATTTTAACTACATATAAAATATTCGGATCATAACATAGCTCTCCCCCTAATTTTTGAAAAATGATAAGCATTTTTCAAAAAGAAAATGTGCAACATTTTCCTGTTCGGTTCATGCTTAAGTTGGAATTTCAAAACACATTACAAAGACCAAAAACCTATATCTAAATCATAAGAACAACTAAAACATTACTTTTAAGAACAACAAGTTATAACTTCCTTATACGTTTTATAGTTAATAATTTACATTATTACTTACATCAACTTCAATAAAAAAAATTCTTTACTACGTATTGACAAACTTGCTAAGTTATACAGTTTAATAACTGGAACTTCGTACCTTTAAAAAAATAAGTTATACCATTAATGAATAACCCCTTACATATTTCAACAAAAATAAAGTTCAATATTCATATAGCCACTTATTGGACTAGGTATTTATAATCATTCGTTACTTACTATATTCGAAATATCCCTCGTATTGATACAACTTCTACTACTTTTCCGAGAATCTCTAACTCATTTTATAATTAACTCCATTTATTTCAAAAAAAATATACTATAGTATTCGCAAAATTTATTGCGACCAACCTCACTCACTATTTGTCGACTATTTATCGGTGCCTATCTTATACTTCATAAAAAACTACCCACTTTTTTTTTTTAGTTTTGAAACAAAAATTCATTCCTCCACTTGGGTAACATCACGGCTCCTGTCACCAGGTTCCATGGCAATTTTCTTTGGTAACTGCAAATTATTGCGAATTAACCAAGACTATTTGGTTCTGTGTTAAAAACACTACCTAACCCCCTGATTTAAAGTTTGAGTCTTTACTTAATTGTAATACTTTTTGTCAAATTTCTTACTATTTCCAGATTTTAATAATTGTACTGTCGTAATACTATTTGCGAAATTTTGCGCACATTTTCGTAAATTTCTTACAAATTTTTCAAAAACCCAAAACTCCAAATATGCACCATTTTATAACTTCCACTTTTGCTTAAGTAGCAAATTTAAAAACATAAAGGACTATGTCCTTCTTCAAACTTTTCATGTAACAACTAAGTGTTACTTATTATACCACCAATTTCTCGGACCTTTAATATAATACGTCAATATATTATACTCCCAACTCGATATTTAACTTTACGTAACGTATCCCTCTAATATCCTAACTTCCTACGTAAATTCCAAGATAAATCCTAATAAAAATAAGCCTACATTGCAATGAATCGCAGGCGTTCTTAAGTTATCATATAAATGCTTTGAGACAGAATAAGTTTATTTGATTTACTTTAAACTACGTTAAGCTGTTTAACGATATATTACGCTTTTTTTTTACCAACTGGTTAATTATTTTTTTTTACATAACATAACCCTCATAACCCTCATATATTTCAAACTTTTACGTAAATCATAATAAAAAATCATCCTACATTGTAGGCGTTCTTAAGTTATTGTAATAACTTTTCTGAAATCTTTCCGATATTTTATTTTATTTACACTCTATATTACTATAGGCAGAAAGACTACGTTAGCCTACTGAAAGTAAAAGCTTAATAAATATAATTATTAGTTACATATATGCGATATACGCACACCTTTTATACGATATTTCGAATTCACCAAAAAAAATATACTAAAAAACAAAAACACAACTCATTATTGAACTTATTTTTGTTTATGCATATGTTTCACCCATTACACCAAAAATTGTACTTTCATTACAAAACATTACTAGTATTTTAATATACCCAACCAAAATAAATTTAATAATATATCACTTGCTGCCTTAATTTATTTTTGAACTGGACCTTTAAAACCTTTAATAACCTTTAACTTTAGTTTTTTTACAAAAAAAAACTGTTACATACATTTTTAAATCAATGCAACTTTTTAACCTTTCTACACAGAAAACTATTTTTGTTATAATTTTCATAAAAAATAAACTAGCTTTCCCTATTTTTACAAACATTTAAATGGGAAAGCAAAATATGCGACCATCTGTGACAATATGTGACTATCTATCTCTTTGTGCAATAAATATCTTGCCTAAACAAAATAAAGTTATATAAACCAACGATAAAACTGTAAATTTCATAAAAAATAAAATAAATACACGGAGAAAAATATAGTTACGTTCAGTGTGATCAGTACTGAACAAACGGTATTTTTCCATAAAACTGTAGGTTTTCTCAGACTATACTAAACAAATTCGCTTTGACTCAAAATTATTTTTTAAAAAAGTATAAACTGAAATTAAAAAAAAAATTAAATATTATTTCGAAAGAAAAAAAAATCTGAGAAGATAACAAAAAAAATACTCGTCACATTCGGGGTAGCTAATCCCAGACGAATAATACTTTTTTTATAAACTAAAATATTAACATCTCCAATAAGATAGATAAAATTGTTTTATAAATATACTAAGATAAAAAAAACGAAGTCACAAAATAAACCATTAAATTTTCAAATCGTAAACACTATTAATTTTTATTACATAAACACTTTAAAAGACCCAGCGTGCACCTGTGGGTGAAGATAGACTTAGGTATATCCTATACACTGAAAGCAACATAACAAAATTATAATAAAGTGGTTCTAAAAAAAAAATTTTTATAATAAAAAAAAAATCAGAAATCAACTAAACATTTTTCAAGATATTTAAACTACATCCAAGTAGGCATTCTTTACATATAAAACCTCGATATTTTTTGGTAATTTTTAAACATTTTGTTTAAGTTTTCTCACTGAATTACAATAATAAAAAAAAATTAAATATTTCTGTATCCATTAAAATAACAATCAAATTCCAGTTAAAAAAAAATTAATAAATGATAACCGTTAAAAAAAAAATCATATCTAGGTACACTTTAATAAAAAAAAAAAATTAATTTCTATAAAAAAAATTCAAAATTT
Source organism: Brachypterus glaber (assembly GCA_958510825.1). Taxonomy (NCBI): domain Eukaryota; kingdom Metazoa; phylum Arthropoda; class Insecta; order Coleoptera; family Kateretidae; genus Brachypterus; species Brachypterus glaber. The sequence continues at coordinate 37,380,762 of OY294051.1, read as the reverse complement.
AGTTTTCAAGAAAAATTTAATCAAATATAACCCTTAGAATAAAAGATAAAAAATTATACTGTAGATATGCGTTAATAATAAAAAATCAAATTTAAATTTCCCAAAAAAAATAATAAAATTAAAAAAAAATATATATTTCTTTTTTTTTAAAATATAACTTAAAAAAATTCTGTACTATTTAATGAGAAAAAAAAAATCGTACTATAAGTTCCAAAAAAGTAAAAAAAAAAAAAATTCTGAGAATAATTATAATTATTGTACGCTTTAATAAAAATATCATTTTTAAAAAACAAATTAATAAAATACAAACCTAAAAAAAAATAATTACGTTTTTTTTAAGTACGCTAAAAAAAATATCGAAAAAAAAAAAATAAAAAATCCTGAAAAATTATTTCCTTAAATAAAATAAGGTACACGCTAATGAATAAAACTAAATATATATTTTCTTTCCGTCCAGTTCAAGTTAAAATTATCAAAAACTCTAAACCTAAGTATATTCATTTCTTTCTGACAAAGGAAAATACTATTGAAAAAATATTGCTTAAGTATCAAATCGTATTTTTATACTTTATTTTAAAGACAAAAAATTCTACCATTGTAATATAATTAAAATTAAAAATCCAAAAATTGAACAAAAAACACTTATAATTTCCAAAAAAAATTTAAATACGATTTCATACTTTACAAATCTACAAAAAATAACATGAGAAAAACATACCAACATTTTTGAAAAAAAAAAAAAAAAAATTAATTTTTCCCTTCAATTTATATTTTGCTATAGGCCATAAAATTCTGCAATTTTTGCAAAATATCACCCTTCTTCCATTTTCATGATGCGGCCATTTTTTGATGTTTATCAGCTTTTCCAAAAATCTCCTTGCCTTTTCTGCCATTATTTAAGTTTCTGAAGTGTCTGTTCCCTTAGCCTATTTTTGATTTTAAGCAAAAATAATCCAGTCTCACATCAAAAACGATTTTTTAAATTTATTTCTCATAAAAAATAAAATCCTTCATATTACCGACTCTTTTGTCATAATTTCGTTTCTTATTTGATTTTTTTTATTAATTACTTCTGCACAAAAATCGCTTTTGTCCCGTATGACTTGAACACCATTGTAGTGAAGTGGTTTTTTACTATTAAATATTTTTCTACTAATGTAGTGATGTCGAAATTCTATCACTAATGTTGTGATAGTGGTATATAATTCGGTTATAGCCCAGCAGTTAATTATAACTTTTATGATAACTTACTCAGTTAGGTTGGCCATACAATCTTCTGTCATATTTAAAGTATACCCGAGCGGAGAATATACTTAACCACTTATCACTTTATTCGGGAGCGGGTATTCTAGGAGACGGCGCTTAGGAAACAGATAAAACGATTTCTTCTTAACTTAAGAATAATATATTAAATAAATGTGAATAAATTCTTCAAGAACATGAAAGATCAATTCTTACTTCTAAGTCCTATTTCTATGCAAAGCCCTTAAATTCTAAATTCCATTATATATTATTTTCCATTAATACTTCTAAATTAAAACATTCTATGTTTGAAATCCCAACTATTCGCAATCATTTTCAAATCCCATTTTATTTTACACATTTTTCTTAGTGTATATTAAAACTGGTTCGTATAAGTCATTTAAATTATTTTACAAAATATTTTTCAAAGTTAATTAATTCGTCAAAATTTCTGTGTTCAAACTATCAATATTTATATGTGTCCAAAATTATTTCTATGTCTGATAAAACGAGTCTCAAAATTTTTCTAAGTTTAAAAACTATTTTTAATTCAAGAATAAATCTCAAAATTAATTCTCACAGAAACTACATTTTCACTTTTGAAACGGGCGTGGAGATAGTCTAACTAAAACTGGATAAAAATGAATCTTTTCATGAGTTTATATAGCTAAGAAGAAGGTCACCAGTTAAATTTATTTGACAATGCTATTAGCGCAAAATATCTACAAAGATACCGCGCATATTTAATTACCCCGACAAAAGAGTTTCAGTCTCATCAATTTGCAAGCTAATTGCTATTTCTGACATCTGAAACGATCATTTTGACCGTAAATTAAATTTGTATAAATAATTTGGACTACTAGACAACTTTTAAGTTATACCGACAAGAATTACCGAGGAGGGGTCCGATGTAATTTAGGTCAAACCGGACTTTACCGAAGCCGAATCTCGTGAAGCCAGATTGTATCATAGCGCAATATTAAAGAAATATTATTTTAAAATTTTAACTACATATAAAATATTCGGATCATAACACAATTTTTGATTGATTTTAAAAACAAATGAATGGAAGCTTAAAATTTGTACACTAGAGCCATCTAGTTTGCAAATTTCAAACTAGGTGTTTTGTTTGATATTAAATTCTGTATCTTTAAAACATTATATTCTAGCAAAAAACTATATATAACATTTTTTATAGGGCTTAAAAAGAGCTTTTATTTAAAATATAATTTTTTGAAATCGGGTTATAAATATGTGAGATATGCTAAAAAACCTTTTACTGCTTTAAACGCCAATATCTCGAAAACTATGCGTTTTAGGAAAACGTTGTTTATAACATTTTTTGACCAATTTAAAATTATCTTTTATATATTTATATAAGTGCTAAATTAACCAAATACAATAATAATTGGCTTAATTATAAACAAAAAACGCTAAAAATAGGAGTTTTACCCTATTTTTACCCCCTTACCCCCAATCGTTTACCCCCAAAATCTAATCAGCTCTTCGGAATACGATAAAAAACAATATGCAAAAAACCACAAGTCGATATCTCATGTAGAAATGAAGTTAGAGTTTACACCCAGACAGACAGACTGACGCAAAAATTTTTTTTACTGATTTCGACTCAGAATGGTCTAAAACGTCAAGAAATGTGAAAAAAACGTGGTCAAAGATTTTGACTTTTCGGCGAAGATTTCAATACATCGGCACTCTTAGTAGCACTAAGTTCCGACGTAAAAATTGGTGGAAAAATATATAATTTCCGTTTTATTTTAAGTACCTTTATTAAAAATTTGTGGAAAAATATATAATTTCCGTTTTATTTTAAGTACCTTTATTAAAAATTTGTGGAAAAATATATAATTTCCGTTTTATTTTAAGTACCTTTATTAAAAATTTGTGGAAAAATATATAATTTCCGTTTTATTTTAAGTACCTTTATTTAGTAAAAAAATATTTTTTCGTTATAATATTCTCTTAATTTAGTTTAGTTTACCAGCTAAGATACAATATATCCCATATCCCACCATTAAAAATGATTATATTGAACAGCATTTTTCTTGCAAATTATGGGACTTTAAAGTTAAAAGTTGGCAAACATATGTCCCAGGATATGTCTGAAAGTCAACAGTAAAAGGCAAAGTTGTGATAATCGGAGATAAATTCTCTCTATGCATCTTAATTTCATCTGTTTATTTCTGTCCCTCATAACTGATTCGCCCTGTATAAAAAACAGTTAATTATCCATAAAAAATAAACCACTTAGTTGAAATTAGACGTTTTGTTACAAGCAAATATAAAAGCGAAGGCCAAAGGAAAAAGAGAGCTTAAAAAAACTAGAGTTAAAAAAAAAAACTCCACTGAACTCACATTTAGACGATTAGTCGCCAGTTTTTGTTCATAAAATGGGAGTTTTTTTCGCGTACAACTCCAAGTAAAATTAATTCAGAACACATACGTCTGTGGAACACTTTATATGGTGTGTCAGTGAAAAAAATTCCCATTTAATTGAATTGCATATTTTCCTACTTTTTAAAAGTTGTAAATGGACTAATTAGACCCTTTATTTAATATAAATAAATATAAATAAAAAAAGATAATTTATTAAGCTTCTATATTTATACGCAAATTTGGTAGTTTTTATTTTCTTTATCATTTAGGGCGATTTCCAGAGAACGATTTCAAATGTCATTCTTTGTTATATACTTACAGAATCTAAAAAAAATCGGTTATTGACGATTTATGACGATTAGTGTAGTCTAAGCCAACGAATATTTTATTTAAATATTTTACTATAATGCGTATAATTAACCACAGTGCGACCCTGCATTTTATAAGTTTTAAGAGATGTGCACCAAAAGTTTTTTTTAGATTAATAAAATAGGTTTATTGGTTATTAAAAATCACTATGTTTAAAAATCGCAACAGATCCTTTTGATAATTTAAAGCCTATTTTAATTTTTTTTTTATTTTCATTTTTTTTAACTCTTTTAAACGTATTATCTTGCCTAATAAACTTATTTAAAAAAAAATACGCTAGTGAGCCCTTCAGTGAACCTTAAAAAAAGTTTAAACAATTATAAATCCTATTAAATACCATTTATTGCGCGTTAATACCTGAATTAAATTACAAAATTATTGTATTTTTCTTAAACATCTAAAAACTAAAAACTTTTAAAAAACGTTACCTTAAAAACTAAATTAAATCTTATTAGATGAAAATTCAATAACTGCCTTTAAAAGTTGCTGACCATAGCGTGGGTCGTTAACATTATTCATTTTGTGTTTATTCCAGACAGTAAGGAATTCTCTGTGAATAGACTCCCCAGCCTGTTCTGACCAAATTCCTAAGCCACTCTCTAAATAGGAAACACTGTCTTTAAGGTGATGCAATATGCAATGAATTTTAGGAGTTTTTGATACCCCAGAATCATTTAAAACTGCTTCCAGATGTTTGAGATCTGATTCGAGTTGTACTTCAGTTTCTTTTTGATCCGAAACATTTATCGACGATTTTGTTCATCACATTGAATGACGCAACAAATGGCATAACCAGAACTTGATTCACATTTCCCAGTACTTCTTTTGATTTTAATTCATTGGCATGCTTTAGGAGCTTCCTTGCCCCTATTGTCATTTTTCTCTGCAAGAAATGACAGCGTATAAATCTGCTGCCAAGGAGCTAAGAACCTATGGTAATTTGGAAATTCATTTTAATAAATTTAGTTTATCATTAGATAAGAACATTAAAAGAGCCAAAGAGTCTTTTAATGTTGTCAATAAACCTTTGTTTGAAGAGAACGAAAATGTGCGAGTTTTTCAGAAGTGCATCATACCTGAATTACATTTGCTGCAAGGATTTGTGAATCACCTCTTTTGGAAAGGCCTGGTCCCATTGCTGGGAAGAGAGAACGCTCTTAAATGGCCCAAGGTAACGTTTTTTAAAAGTTTTTAGTTTTTAGATGTTTAAGAAAAATACAATAATTTTGTAATTTAATTCAGGTATTAACGCGCAATAAATGGTATTTAATAGGATTTATAATTGTTTAAACTTTTTTTAAGGTTCACTGAAGGGCTCACTAGCGTATTTTTTTTTAAAATAAGTTTATTAGGCGAGATAATACGTTTAAAAGAGTTTTAAAAAAAATGAAAATAAAAAAAAATATTAAAATAGGCTTTAAATTATCAAAAGGATCTGTTGCGATTTTTAAACATAGTGATTTTTAATAACCAATAAACCTATTTTATTAATCTAAAAAAAACTTTTGGTGCACATCTCTTAAAACTATAAAATTGCAGGGTCGCACTGTGTAACATCTTGTGTAAAATGTTTTAAAATTTATTTTACAACGCTTTTAGTGCGGTATATTCTTAAAGAGATCAACTTTATTTAATTACTCCGACAAAGACTCAAAAACTAATAAATTCACCAGATATTCATTATATCTGAAACGATTATTTATTATTATTATTTATAATAATTGTTTATACGATTAAAGTCAATAATCCGCATTTTAACTTACTACTAAAATAGGGTACGAATATAAACTAAAACAACCGGAGTTAGCCGCAGATTATAGTGAAATAAATTTTAAAACATTTTATACAATAAAGTATACGCATTATAACAATTTGTTTAAAATGAGTATGTGTACGTAGTATGTGTATGTTCTTAAAAATGATGTAAATGCGAGAAAATATTTTGTTGTTTTAACTTTAATATTGCTTCAAGCCGAAAATATTTCTTTTCTAATGGTACTAAAGAGTACTTTAGAATAAAACAGTCCACAAAAAGTTTAAAAACTGTAAAAATACCCCAACTCGAGTGACCAAGACAGAGAAATTTTTCTTTAAAGGAGATGAAAAAGAAGAAGGAGAAAGTTCTTCTTCTTTGACTTTGATGACAGCCATACTTCAAACTTGTTTGTTTATTATGTAAACAGTTGGTTGACTCGAGATTCTGTGCAAAAACCTTGTGTGAAATTGATTAAAAATGATTGAAGAAGAATATATGATTTATACACCTACAAATCTCTCCGAAATTGTAAATGCTACATTAGACAAGTTACCATCGAAATCGCGAAAAGTGTACGATTTAGCCTACAAAAAAATTTAAAATGAGCTATGAAAGGTTTAAGTCTATTTCGAAAGGGTTTTATTGGGCTATTTTAATAAAAAAATCATACTTTATTACTGAATTAATAATTATTAATTAAATTTAAAAATTAATATTAAAAAAAATATATTCACTCAGAGAAAAAGTGCCTTTTTTACTCGTCTGTAAATTCTACAGACTAGTAAAAAAAAGCTTCACTTTTCCTCTTAGTAAAACAATATACTATTGTGCATATTATTTAAACTCACCCACTTTTACGGTACCCACTGACGAAATTTTAATCAAAAGCTTTGTCTGAATTTTAGCTTGCAACATGTTTTTCGATAAAAATCAAAAGTCATAAACAAGCCCCCTAAAATGTTTGAACCGTTTGACGAGCACATTATCGTGACCATTTCCTAATAATGGATTTTTCTCTCTTTTAGATTTTATCGTTCTTGAAAGGGCACTGATTGAGTGCGTGTCACGTAATGTTCTATCTCCCCTTATTTGTTTCCTTGTATAGTCCCAGTATTGTATTACTCAGATACCTAAGTACTAAATTTTTAAGGGGTATTTCTACCTTCAAATTAAAAAAAAAATTTAAACATTTTTTTTTATATTCAAAAAAAATATTGTGAAATTTTGTAGGTATGTTTATTTATATTCAAAGAATACAAAAAATATTTTTTTTTGATTTTCACACTTTTCTTCAATAAATAAACCCCTCGATTCTGTCCGTTTGAATCGACTGAAAAAAAAAACCGGATATTATTCAGTACTGAACTCGCTATAGCCCGAACTAGAAGAAAATATTTTGGCCAACAAATAATAAAATGGCAGAAAAATGTTTAAAAAAAGAATATTTTTAATATTTGATGGTAGAACGCTTTAAACGCTTTAAACTGCCATGCTACATTTAAAGCCTTTGGGTCCAAGTGTTCAAAACTTATTGCCGAAAATATGAAAAAAACTTTGATCTGTACTACACCTTGTCAGACAGACAGACAGCCGGACGGACCTAATTTCGTATTGTAATTTTCGACTCATTGAAGAAAACAAAGGAAAGGTGACTAAATTTTAAACCGATCAAACCACCTTCTATGTTTGGACTTTTTGGCATTTTCCTTGCTTTATACTTTGACCACATCCGACTGCGGTTTGGATAAGGAAAAGGTCGTGTTATCTTAGATGTTATGTCCACTCCAAAAGTATAATAATTTATGAAATTTTAATTTGATAGCGGTTAAAGTTCCGCTTTCATTTTTAACAGTTCATCTAACCGCAGCTTTTTTGTGGACCACTTCACGATTAATAAAATTAACCGATAGGATGCTTCCATTATTAATCAAATTAAACCAAAGAACTTTTACCTCAAGAAGGAACATGATGAAATCTACCGTATGCTTTGTTTGAAGCGTGAACCAACTAGAGAGAGGGGCTGATGGGGAGTGACTATTGTTTACACTTAGTACGCGTAAAGAGAGAGAAAGATTGTGTAAACTCACAGTCTAATGTCGTAAAATGACTGACAGGGGTACAGTGTTGCCGATTGGAAACATATACTTTGAATATTTTAATGTAAATTTTAAGAAACATTAGTTCTGTATGAGTTTTATATGAATTAGTAGTTTAATTTTAATAGATTTAAATATACTATATTATTAAACATAATTATAGTATACACAATAAAGTTTTTTAAATTTTTTATTTAAGTATAATGATTTGAATTTATGATAAGGTGGAAACTACGCAACATCGCTACTAGATAGCCTGAAAGTCGACTAGCGACATCTACATTTTACACCACAAACCTGTATCGCGTTTCTGTTAGTAAATAAACAAACAAAAAGATGACACCTTCATAAACATTGGTCTGAAATTACTTCTTGAAGTAAAAGTTCTTTGAATTAAACAGATTATTTTGCACCACTACAATTATTCAAATATTCAGTCATTATATGACCCATTTTATTTTTTTGGGACATCTTTCATAAGTTTTCCAGATTTTATGTATTTATCTGTTTTAAGGTATACCGGGTGAGTTTCAATCTAGGTACACCCCCTAAAATGGGATTGTTTTAAGCCCAATCAAAGCTATTTTTTGTAGCTTATATTTCTTAACAAGGGCTACAAAATGGCGTACAAAACTATTTTTTTGCACATCCTGTTTCGCCGGAAACTAAGTCAGTTTTTTTTTTAATGACAACCCCTGTATATTTTCGCATTTTTGAATTCAGAAAACAATTTTATATCTAAAAAAATTCATTTAATTCATTTTTTATTTATTAAAAAAAAATAATCCTGCAAAAGTGGAAGTGAAAGAAAAGAAAGTACGCCATTTTGTAGCCCTTACAATAGCGCACCAAAAAGTTTTTACATAAAATTTGTATTTTTGCCACATTTATCAAATAATATAGATTTAATTTATAAAAAAAATAAATCTAGAATGTTAATAAAACAGTTTTTTTATGCCCGTTCGTTCGTCCAGAGACCTTCAAGCCATACCGTTTAAAAGATCAATACCAAATTTTAAACTTGAGTTTTTTAGAGGATTTCTCAATAAAAACAAATATCAATAATTCAATATGCACTTGGGGTATTACAAGGGTTATTACTACATACTAAATATGTGATTTTCCTCCATTTTGAATGAAAAATCTGTGTTCGTGTCTTTTTTTGCCGGTGTAGATCTCTAAAAGGAGATGGCGATAAGTTTTACGGCTCATCATTTTAGCGCGACATAAAAATAAATTGGACTTGTCTTTTACTTGCTGGGGGATAAATTGGATTGATTTGTACAAAAAAAAAGCTTTTAAAAACGAAGGAAATAGTTATTTAACCACTAGCTTTAACCAGGAGACTTTTAAAGAAATAAATACGGAAAATCTGTAAATAAATATAATAAAAAAAAATAATTAAATACTTCCATATAGGTTTTACGAGAGTCAAAAAAACGGAACTTCCTGTCCCGATTGTCAAGAGTCTACATTGTTAAGAGTCTTGATTGTCAATAGTCTCGATTTTCAAGTGTCTTGATTGTCAAGAATCTCGATTGTCAAGAGTCTCGATTGTCAAGAGTCTTGATTGTCAAGAATCTCGATTGTCAAGAGTCTCGATTGTCAAGAGTCTTAATTTTCAAGTCTCGATTATAAAGAGTCTCAATTGTCAAAAGTCTCGATTGTCAAGAGTCTCTATTGTCAAGAGTCTTGATTTTCAAGAGTCTTAATGAAGCTGAGGTTTGCAACGTTTTTTTGCAACGTAAATTCAAATAGTTTATTAAAGTACTTGTTTCGTAACATACGCTTTTAGCGCACGAGTACAAGTTTAGAAAACAAGCCGCTTGCGGCGAATTTTCTAAAGTACTAGTGCGCTAAAAACGTGTTATGGAATAAGTGCTTTAATATACTATTTGAATTTTCGATGCAAAAAACGTTGCAAACTTCAGCTTTATGATTGTCAAGAGTCTCGATTTTTAAGATTCAATTATCAAGTGTCTCGATTGTCAAGAGTCTCGTTTGTCAAAAGTCTCGATTGTCAAGAGTCTCGGTCTCGATTTCCAAGAAACACTTTCGATTGTCTAGAGTCTCGATTATCAAGAGTCTCGATTGTCAATAATCTTTATTGCCAAGAGTCTTAATTTTCAAGTCTCGATCTTAAGAGTCCCGATTGTCAAGAGTCTCCATTGTCAAGAGTCTTGATTTTCAAGAATCTCGATTGTCAAAAGTCTCGATTGTCAAGAGTCTTAATTTTCAAGAGTCTCGATTGTAACGAGTCTCAATTGTCAAGAGTCTCTATTGTCAAGAGTCTTGATTTTCAAGAGTCTTAATTTTCAAGAGACGATTGTGAAGAGTCTCAATTGTCAAAAGTCTCGATTGTCAAGAGTCTTGATTGTCAAGAATCTCGATTGTCAAGAGTCTCGATTGTCAAGAGTCTTAATTTTCAAGAGTCTCGATTGTAAAGAGTCTCAATTGTCAAAAGTCTCGATTGTCAAGAGTCTCGATTGTGAAGAGACTCGATTGTCAAGTCTCGATTGTCAAGTCTCGATTTTCGTTTGGATTGACTATTTCTTGACGATTAACTTCTGTCTCGTCTGGCGAGAGTCTCGACAATTAACTTCTTGTCTTTTCTCGCGAGTTTCTTGATTTTTCAGACTCTGGACATTCTTCAGAGTTGGTTTACTTTAGTATTACACATCGAAATATCCCAGCAGTAGGCCAAACAAGTTTTTATTATTGACAATGATTTAATTACTACACTATTTTTTTTTTATTTTTTCTCGAAATCGAGACATTTGCATTTCCTTTAGGATGTTTCTTTTTCAGACCTATATTCCTCTGAACTTATTACATATCTTTAGAATTTAGTACCCCTGAAAGTGTGTAAAATTTGGTGTTATGACACATTTTCTCAGTTATAATTAAAGATATTAAGATGGGTGTTTTCTTATTGTACAGTTAAAGTTGCTTGACTGCCTAACGTCGTCCTTTTTTTAATTTTTTGCTTTAAGGACTTAGCTTTTTATGATTGACATTACGCAAAATTTCCTAATTTTCTTAGAGAACAAGAAAAACTTTGTAGAATTTTTTTTTATTTGAAAGGGACCCTTAACCGATCGGAAAAGTTATTAAATGTTACTAATAACTATGGACTAAAACAGTCTGCTTTTAATTTTTGATCTCAGTTTAGTTTTAAATATTAAATCGATTTTACTAGTCCTGCCCTATAGGGTAGGCCTAAGTATGTCAAAATCACCCTTAAATCATTTCCGCCTCGACCACAAAGTAAGTACCCGGCATTCCTTCCGTCTAATTTACCTTCCCACATCTGACCGGGAATATCGCAAATGAGTATTGGGAGTTTGTACGGTTAAATGAGACTTTTGGGGATATCCCCCAATACTCGAATCGTATTTGGGGGAGAGAAACATAACGCCGCGGCGGCGGATATGCGACGCAGATGTATTTTGATATAGCGTCGACAATAAATACAATACAATATGGTTTTCGTTTGAATAGATTACAACCGCACTAATTAAGGTTAATTTTAATTACCTATACATGGTGTTTGCATGCTTATGGTATGATTCTACATCACAAAACATGAAAACTAACAAAGTAATTTCCACTTAAGAAATTTTAACCAGGTCAAATGGCTCAGAAATTGTTTCGAACTTTTATGCGAAAGGTAGTTCTCTTCTAAAACCTAAACTGCTTATTTATAGAACATATAAATTTTTAACTTTAAAAAGAAAGACGATTTCCAGAACCTTATTATACGTGAAATGGCTCTCTGTCAAAAATCAGCGAATTTTACAGCGGGTCTTTCCTATAAGGCCTTATCCTTTAAGTCTAAGAGCTGGTGACCATTATTTATTTTTTTTTTCATTATGGTAGCTCATTGCCAGAGCTTTTGGAGCTTCTACCACCCAAAGGAACCGGATACGGAGCCTAGCAATTTGAAAATAGCTTAATTTGTATGTACTTTAAGACATATATAAAATAAAGCCGGGAGAAAATGATGAAATAAAAATGGTCACCAATTCTCCTACTATTTATAATAATACCAACCGTTAAACCTGTTTTTCAATGTTGGCGCCTTCGCCAATTTTGTAAATGATTTTTTAAATATGCCCCACATCTCCCCCTTGAACAAAATATGGCATCAGCATTCTGCAGCAGACTCATGTACCTGAGGTGCATGCCAGATTTCTAGCTGTCTAGAAAGCACGAAAAAAAAACGTCTGGGAGGACAGACAGGTACACAGACAAACACCTCATGGACTTTACTATACAGAGCGGTCCAAAAGTCACCCCCCCCCCTCTTAACTTTTGAACGAGTTTAGATATCGACTTCAAATTTAGAACTCTTAAATAAGACAACTTAAGCTATCTTTGTGAATATATTTGATACTTTTAGCTCTTAAAATGTGGGCAGGGGGGCATGGGGCGACATTTTTTAAATAGAAAGGGGGGTCGTGTGATACACCATTTTAAAGCTTATAAAATTCTCCATTTAACTGTGTATTTTTTATTTTTTTTAAACATTTTTTTTTGGGTTTAAAATGGGTATTTTTGTCAAAATTTCTCTAAAAAATCCAAAAAATTTTAAAATTGCCTAATTTCATAATGAAAAAAAGTAAATTATACTTTTAAACTAATTTTAGTTGACATAAATAAAAATTTATAAAAAAAAACTTAAAAAATCGAATGTTTTAGCACAAAAAATTGAAAAACCTTAAAAAACATTTTTAAAAAATTTAAAAATGTTAGTTTAAATAAGGAATTATATAAGCTTTAAAATGATGTATCACACGACACCCCTTTCTATTTAAAAAAATGTCCCCCCAAACCCCCCTGGCCACATTTTAAGAGATAAAAGTATCAAATATATGCTTAAAGATAGTTTAAGTTGTCTTATTTAGGAGTTCTAAATTTCAAATCGATATCTCAACTCGGTTTGGACTTTTGGACCGCACTGTATAAATTATTATATAGATGGGACTTTTTATATTTATATTTAAAATGAATACGTACATGGGTATTTTTTTATTTATATTTTTATGTAACTTAATGAATAATAGGGTTTTGATTGTTTATGGAAAGCTATAAAAGATTTTTTAATTATTCCTTTATTTTTTTTTAATGTTATCTCTTTTTTTTCTAATTAACACTTCAACTTAATGGATTTTAAATTGGTCTGTATGTATGTAGGGGACAGCGAGGAGATATGTCTGTAAATACTTTTTAAATAGTAATACTATAATAGAATACAGCTGTAAAAAAAATTATTCTTAATTTCCTAAAATTAGCTTAAATTACTCTTTCTTATTTATAGCGCTTTAGCATTTCTGGTTATATGTTCCCACTTTTTTTAGTTTTTTATACTGTATTACCCTTTAATATCAAAAATTGGTACTAAACTACAAAATTTTATTAGTTAATAATAATAATAATACTAAACCGCGGCTAACGTTAGCCACGCGTGGCCACGATTAAACTTAACTCTATTTTCCAGAATGAAAATGTTTTTATTAAAGCGTTATAATATGTTATAACGCTTTAATAAAAACATGCGCAACGCTTAAAGCGTTATAATTTATAACGCTTTAAGCGTTTTAAAGTAAAGGGCGAATTATTTAAGATTATCTCTGAGATAATTTATCTCAGATCAGATTGTTTTGATCTGAACAATTTTTTTTCTCGGCGAAATTCAGGAGATAAAATTACACGAGAAAATGTAAAAAACTGATATAGTGTAAACTAGACCTATCGGAGGATTTCTTGAAAAATTGATTGCTAACCTAGCACTTAAATAAGTAGAGGAAAGTCGCCTAATTTCGGATACCATTTACAATGTATTCAATATTTAATACTCTGTATTACTTTTTGATATTTTTTTTATATAACCAGATACAACTTATTATAGCGAACCATGATTTATTATAAAAGCAATTTTATTACAGTTTATTTTTTCCAAAAAACACGGTTAAAAAAAATCAGCGCATTTTTGTGCATTTGAAAAAGGGCTCCTAATTTCGGACATATCCGAAAATATTTTTTCAAGAGTAGATCTGGATCCCATTGCTTATGTTTCTTGTTATTCCTTCACATTTAAGACGTAATTTAATCATTAAGCGATTTTCTACGAAATACTATAGGAACTATAATTTTAGATTCCCAATTTCGAATATCTTAGTATCTTAGGTAATTTTCGTTTTTTCAAAATTGTTTATCTTAGTTTGTTGTATCATTATAAAAAAAATAATTAATGGTTGGTTATCCTGAATAATAGTTACCTTGCGGATATCCGAAATTGGGAATCAAATGCACAAAAATGGTCTATCCGAAATTAGGCAACTTTCTGCTTTTTAGATTAGAAATTTGTAGAATGTTTACGTTTTCAAATTGCTTAATTATGAATAGTGGATCAACTTAACTAACATCATAACTTACCCAAGACAGAATCACGAACTTTTATAACGATATTTATAAAATAAACAAGCATAATAATGCAACTGAGCACAAAACTGCCATTTGCAATATAAACGATTTGTGCTGCCATTTAAAGGGGAGAAGCTCTACCGTTATCATATTACAGGACGGATTTAGTTTGACTTTTGGCTTCACATAAAAGTAGGTTTCTGTTTACCTTTGCAGACAGTATCTTAAATACACTACTATCCGAAATTTGGAAACCATCCGAAATTAGGCGCATTTCCTCTAATGAAATAAATAAATTGTAAGAACACACCATGCAGAAACGTCTGCATTCTTACCAACGGCTATTTTATGCCACTTGTTACAATCTACCCCTTCTTCTCCTATTATAATTGTATTTATATAGCTATATAATTGATGTTCTTTCAAAGCCATTATATAATATAATTTATAGTGAACCCATTGATATTATAATTAATAGATAGCTTATTTACGATCTCATTTATAAGTATAAAAAACCGGTTATCTTTTTATCACTTCCACCACGTTTCTACGCTAAATTTAATAAAATTTTCGATAAAAAATAAGTTCCTTTTTTTTTTGTTTTGTATTAAACATTAAACAATTAAGTGTTAAGTGTTCTGGCAACATGATCATGTGATAATACGAAGAGATTAAAGTTAAGTAAATGTTTAATTTATTTTTATTTGTCTTGTGTGTGGTTTAGTTTAGGGTAATTTTGGGCAATATACAGGGTGTATTTGAAATAGCGTAGGAAATTTTAACAGGTGATTCTACATAATAAAATATGATTAAAGATCCTATAAACATATGTCTAAAAATTTGTCATAAGGGAGCTACGCCCCTTTGAAATTGGCTAAAAAAATCTGTTTTTATTTAATAACTCAGGAACCCTTTGAGATATATTAACGACGTTTTGCACGTAAATTAATCCTAATAAGGCTCATCTGTGTATGTCATTTTCACGTACTTATTTAAACCAGGGGTGTGCGAAACGGGGGGGCCTTATCAGTTTTTTGTCCCAAACTTTTTTCTGTGTAACTTTTTTGCAATTTTATTTTTGAAATATGATTCCTCAAGTCAAAATACATAAAAAAGGTAGTCCTGTTGTAATACTGTAGGATTAACCGTTTTCGAGAAAAGTTCATTTGAAAGTGAAATTTCACGGTTCGAGGACGAAAAATTAAATACTAAAATGTCGAAAACCAAAATTTGAATGATGCAATGTTTTTCTACATCAAAAACTAAGAAAAAAAGTTTCCATACATGTAGGTCGAAAAAACGCTTTTAAAGCTACCATAGCCCTTTAAAAATGGTGCATATTTAGGAGACCATACCTCCATTAGGATTGATTTTTGGAAGTACCTGTATATGAGGTTTTTTTCTTAGTTTTTAATGTACTTCGCCCTGCATCATTAAAATTTTGGTTTTCAACATTTTAGTATTTAATTTTTCGTCCTCGAACCGTGGAATTTCACCTTCAAATGAATTTTTCTCGAAAACGGCTAATCCTACAGTATTACAACAAGAGTACCTTTTTTATGTATTTTGACCTAAGGAATCATATTTCAAAAATAAAATTGCAAAAAAGTTACACAGAAAAAAGTTTGGGACAAAAAACTGATAAGCCCCTCCCCGTTTCGTTTGGACACACCCCTGGTTGATAAGTACATGAAAATAACACATAAAAACGGGACTTGGTAGGATTAGTTGACGTGCAAAACCTCGTTGATATATCTCAAAGGGTTCCTGAGTTATTAAATAAAAACCGATTTTTTTAGCCACTTTCAAAGGGGCGTAGCTCCCTTATGACGCATTTTTAGACATATGTTTATAGGAACTTTTTGTCAATTTTATGATGTAGAATCATCTGTTAAAATTTCCTACGCTATTTCAAATACACCGTGTATATTACGTGGAATCACCCTATGTTTTTAACACATAACCTCGAAAATAATCGAAATTGTGTTAAAACTTTAAAACTTTCGATGTTGCAAATGCTTAAGCCCTACATTTTAAGGTTAGGATTTCATCTATCATTATTTTTATATCGATTCGTATTGGCATGAAACTACAAAAACCACTACATTCTATAGGTAAACAAAGTGACAATAGATGGCATACTAAAATTTTTCCGTTTATTTTATGTTGTTAGTAAAATGACAATATAAAATTTGAAAGCTAAAACTTGGAAACGTAAAATTTTCATCATAACTATAAAAAATATATTTGGTTTTTATAAACTTTAATGTAGTTTGACTATAAAACCCTTTATTCTATATTATTAAAATTATTCTTTTACTACAATATTATAATTTAAATATATTTTACTATTACAGCCATTTTTTTAGTTGTTGGTAAACTTTTTACCAAAAATATTACCACCGACTGAAGAAATGCCTGTAATAATAAAATAAAAAGTATTCGTTTACTATCGACTGAAATAAGAAGTCAACTAAATGCAAAGTAAAAGGAACGGGAGAAAAATTAATGAAATTTCAAAATGGCGGCGCATTCTACAATTTTCGATGTCAGTGGTATTAACTTATCAATAAACATTCAATAGACACGTAAAAATGTTGGTATTACCTTTCTATAAAGTCAATTAATATTTTAACGGTTTTACACGGTAAATAGCCAACTGATTAATGGTTATAACCTTTATTATTGTGTAATGAATACATTACACGTTTAATTCGAGTGTTAAATTATTTGGTACGGTTTACACACGAAAAATTGGGTTTTATACACGTATTCTTTTATTGATTTTATTTTAATCTAACGGTATCTAACAAGCGATTTTTATTTTCGCTCCGCACTCAGTTATCTACACACTGACGTCCGATACTTTTCAAGAAGAGGCTATTTCCACGTCCGACGTACAGGAAGCTATTTCCACGTCCAGTACTTTTTGGCCAATTTTTAGTTTTTAGTGAATTTTTCCTCATTTAAATGGGGGGCTACCCTCAACAACACCAAATAAACGAAAAAATCTAAACAAACCAAAAAGATTTAGGTTATGTTACGTCGGACGTGAAAATAACGACATAGTATTTTTCATGTCTACGCGATGCTTGATATTTAATAACACAGGCCCACATTTAAAAACGTTTTGCATTTCGGTAAGTGATCTTATACACAGGTTTTGCATTTTTTTGCCTTTAAATAAAGGGGATGATTCTACATCACAAAACATGAAAACCCAGCATAGGAACATGAGTAAAAATCCGTGCTCTCCATTTAAGGACATTGACTTTGCTTTAAAGACATGTTAGCCTTGAAATAAGAGAATATGTGTTTGAACATATCGAAAGACACGTGTCCTTGGTTCAAGGAATCCTTTTTTTCTCTGTAGATTCTCTACATGTATACAATAGTCATTTGATTTTTTCAATTCAATTTAAGTATCATTCTTATAAACAAGAAAATTGATGTATTTCCGTCGTTACAAAATTAAATAGAAACAACAGACGAGGAAAACTACTCAGGATATTAATGATTATTCGATGAATTTTCAGCTTAGGGGGCGCTGCGTAATAATAAGAAAGAAAAAAACAAGTTGTAAAATTGTGTAATGCCTCGCATTTTATAGTAAACTCTTCGCAAAACATATTTTTTTTTTATTTCGTGCACGTACTTTATTTTACACTAGCCGCTAAGGGGCTGTCCATATATTACGTAACGTGCCTAGGGGGGGGGAGGAGGGGTCAGAGAAATTGTTACAGTTTGTGACAGGGGGAGGGGGGTCTAGGTAAACGTTACGTAACGGAATTTAATAAATTTAATGTTTATTTGTAAACTTGGCAGATGTATTTTTATTTCAACATAAATAACTATTTAGTGGCCCATAATTCCCTTTTTCACACAAAAATTGACGAAACTAAGCATATTTAAATAATATTGTAAAAAAACTGTCGACATTGATATTAAAAAAAAAACTTACGGCCCTGTTCTTGCGTGATCTTGCCGATGAATCCTCGGCGATGATACATTTTCTCGCGGAATGTGTACTCACAGAACACCAATGTGTATACTATTTTGTGTACCTGAGCATAAAAAATATACGTGTTATATGTGACTCTCAGTGTAAAAAGAGGTACCTAGTATTTTTTCCCTGTGTGATATTGATTATGAATATTTTTTTAAAGTTTGAGTGATTTTTTCGTGTAAATTTTTTTTAAGGTTATGTTATACTATATTTTAGATTCATGTTTGTTTTGTCGAGAAAAATGAATCAATAGTGAGGTTATGTTATACTATATTTTAGATTCATGTTTGTTTTGTCGAGAAAAATGAATCAATAGTGAGAATACAGTTTATTGCGAAACAAAAATTTCATATTGTTACGCGTTACACAGGGGGGGGGGGGTGTTGGTAAATGTGACAGTTTGTTACACAGGAGGGAGGGGGGGGGTCAATTTTTTTTGAAAAATTGCGTTACGATATATATGGACAGCCCCTAAGCCTGTTTTTCAATAGGAAAGCTCATCCAAGCCCGTACAGTTTTCAATGGTAGCACCTTCGCCATTTTTTTTGTACCACAGCCCTCCCGTAAAAAATACTTTAGACTTTTCTCAGCAGCAGACCTAGGTTCATGACGTGAATACAAAGTTTTAGATTTTTAGCTGTTTGGCAAATATGAAAAAACTTCTGGACGGACAGACAGACAGACACCTCATCGATTTTCTTATATAGACTATCCGTTCAGCTTGTTTTTTAATAGTTATGGTCCGTACTTTGTTCTCAGTCACATTTCTAAAATTTTGATGTGGAACGAGTCCAAAATCACTCTGTTTTTAAACGAGTAAACACAATTTTTCTAAGAAATATATTTTTTTTTAATTTAAAAAAAAATTATAAAAATATTATTTAAATATTCCATCAATCTATTTTCAAATCATCGTACAGAGTGATATTGGTAGATTTGTATATATATATATTTTTTTTTTGCCAGGTAGGAATTGTTGAGATATTGTAGATTTTAATAAATGAGTCTTTTTTGTAATTCCTAATGTGTATATTTTATAAGTGCTACTTAAGTTTCGAGAACATAATTCCCATTTTCAAGCTAGAACAATAATTACAGTCAGTCTATTATATAAAAACAAGAAAAAGACATAACCTGCAAATTAAAAAACTTTTACATACCTAGAAGAATATATAAAAACACATTTAATCAACAAGATTTGTCGTTCCGGACATAGATTTTAACATTATTTTTGTTTGAAAGAAAGGTTTTCTACATCTATTAATATAAAGATTAAAGACACAATATTGGACATATGGCGTAGAGGTTAACTAAATGACAATGAAATTTAAAAAGTGCGCGGAATTTAAAGTTAAACTAAAAGGTGGGGGAAAATTATTATCCACGAAAAACGAAAAACTCATTTCAAAGGAGACTAAAAATTGCCTGACTATTAAAGACATTAGGGCTTAATTATATACTTTTTTTGGTATTAAACTAAGTTAATCTTAATTTTGGAAATTATTTAAGGCAGAGAAAGTTAGGCAGCCAGAAATACATAATCTAAATAGATGTATAAAGGGAAGTATAAACAACAATTTCGAAAAATAATAAATGAAGATAAATGTTCATTCTTTCTGAAAAAAATTATTTGAACTTTCAAAAAGAATAAAGGGCGTGCAAAATATGTTAATTAAATAAAGTGTTTATAATAGTGGGCTAGTCTGGTTGAATTTGTACGTTTAGACATTTATTTGGTTCTTTTTTAAATAATTTCAGAATTTCAAGGTTTTCATAATAATTCAGTGTAATACCCTTGTTAACTAAGTGAATAATTTTTAAATTGTTTTTAACATCGAATGAATGGTTAGAATCTAGTAAATGATTAGCGAAGTGATATTGGTAGACTGGCAGTTTCGGGCTACTGGCCCTCTTCAGTACCAAGAGTCAACCCTGTACGCTGATCAAGAAAATATTTGTCTACATCTAGCAATAGATGGCGCACAAGGATAAATCATACTCATGACTTTATTTATTTCGTGAATAAAGTCGAATTTTTTTTTCGGTATCAGCGTATAGGGTTGACTCTTGGTACTGAAGAGGGCCAGTAGCCCGAAACTGTCAGTCTACCAATATTGCTCTGTACGATGATTAGAAAATAGATTGATGGAATATTTAAACAATTTTTCTTAGCTAGTAAACCTTTCCGGGCTTCTATGACGCTATAAAGGAATGTACCAGTAATACCAACCGTACTTTTCTAGTGCGTAATGCTACTTGAATATTGCTGTACTCTTCCAACTCGAGAGCCGTGAAGAGTATAAAAAAGAACAAATGAGGGGTTGGTCGTTTTGCGCATTTCTAAATTGTTTTTCGTTTGGAAAAACACGAAATAGGTCAGAAAAAATGAACGAAATGAGGAAGGAAATGTGTAAAAAAGGTTTTCCTTGGAAAATAAATGGTTGGACTTTTTAACCCCTCATATAAAATATCTATGCACGAATGGTTTAGCCTTGTATTTCTTTTTTAATTTTTTTTTGATGATACAAGTTAGTTAAGAACATGAGAGTTTTTTTTTGAGCGAAAATAACTGTTTAACCTTCCTTATTCAATATACTTATCACTTATTTTCGTATTGCTAACTTTTCCAAAATTATTGTTACATGTTAAGATGGTTGGATATTCCGTCCTTAAGTTATTCAAATAGCCAATAATGCTCACCTATAAGATATAAGATTTTGGACGAATATTTTCTAGTCTCTATGGGTCTTTTTTATTTTTTTTTTACCCTGTACCCTCAAAAAAATAATGGTATTTTCAAATTTGTCTCGAAAATGGCTTTAACTATTTTTCTAGTAATTATTAATTAATAGTTGACCATAAATAATGTCCTCAAGCGCCCCAAAATAAATGACAAAAAAAAACAGAAATTAAATAAGCAAAACTTTAAAACTTATAGACACATTTTTGCGGCGGAACGGTCGCTTTTTCACTGGAATTAGAACATAGCGTTGTTCTCTTATTAATAACAGAACAACGCTATATAATAACAATATTTATAGTAACAATATGTTGTTACTGTAACAACTTGTACCGTAATTTCACACAACAATAGTGCAGCCACACAACCCTAGTCCATGAGCAGCGTAATATGTTTCTTTAGGCTATTAGCTTACGCCTAGTAGGTATACTATAGTATTGTACTAGATGTCACCCAAACACGTTTTATATATATTTTTTCATAGGCTACACTGATAAAAAGTATCTAATACCTTTTCGTTTTAGTTACCAAAGTTTTGGTCATACGTTTGATAGGTATTTACCGTTTCATTTCGGAATGCTTTGGTTGCGTGCGGTTGAACCAACTGGTAAGTTAATTAGTAACCGAGAGCTGTTATAACGTTTGGTGATTATTACATCTTTTTCTAATATCTTCTTTTTCTTATATGTAAACATTAGCAGTATAAACGGCTGTTTTTTACATCTTGCCATTTCTATTTACAAATTAAAACAAAATTCTTGTATTTTGGCCAAGATCTATCCACTATCTATCTTCACAGAACAAAAAAAAATACACGACATAGCTTGTGTTTACTACAGTAACAGTCAGTGTAACCGACACATTCATAACCATAACCGCAACTTTGGTAAACAATCCGAAAATGCTTGTTAACAAATTTGTACATTATCATACACATTACACTATGTAACTTTTAATTATTATTTCACGTGGCATTTGATATAGGGCAATAATTTTAACCACTTTTTTACGACGGAAAATTTAAATAATTTTATTTAATCGACTTTTAATAGCATGATTGCCCATTTTTTTAGTTGACAAGTGTATAATTAAGTTATATACAGTGTTACTAATGGCCACAATTTAAAACAAACATAGTTATGTATTAGTTTTTTAAAATAATTTACGTACCGTGAAGTTGGGCGATTTTAATAGTTTCAAGTTTATCCTAGACGGTACAATGTTTCAAATAAAATGTTACGTTTCCATACCAACTAAAAAATAAACTAGATACCGTAAATAGGGGCAAGTTTAAATATTCGGGACCATTTTGATTATTCTATTTTATCCTAGCTGACGGTAGAAAATATTCACACAAAACCCTTTAAGATCATCTTGCTTTATAGCATATTCATTTATTATGCATAGCACGGTACATTTTTAAACTAAGTATGGTTTTAAAATAAAAAAGCAACTAGGCATTGAAACGTTCCCTATAATTTTAATATGCTTTTAAATGTTTTTCTTTTTGTATTTTAGTTTTTAATTTTCACTAATTTGATTTTTTTTAATTGTTACAGTGTGATAGTGAAGGCGATGATGACAAGGTAAGAAAGTTCACTTTATTTGTATTTATCAATTGTTTTGATGGCTTACTGTTGTAAACTGTTGTTTTTTTGTGTGAATAAAGCACAACAAAAACATTACAGTGGACCAGTTTGAATATATTTTTTCTACGACTGGTTTAGAATGTAAGCAAATACAAACACTTTTCAAACACAGAATGAATCCATTCTAGCTCTAGATACGGTATGAATATTCCGTATCAAGTGTTAGAATGAGCACATGTAGTGCCATCTCTTGTTTATAAAAGTAAAGAAAACTGTAGCAAAATTAGCAAAAATATATTTATTTTACCATGAAATATTGAATAATTTAATGCAATTTAAAGTTTTGAGTTAAAATTACATAGAGTTTATTAGTTTTTCTTAATATTTAACCAGTTTTTTATCAATTTAGTTCAAAAAATTAAAACTGCTCCATCTATTGTTAAATATTTAAACCTGATATCTGTAACAACAATCTAACATAAGCTTCAATTTTTGCATTATAATTTGTAAATATGTGCTAAAATTAAATAAAAATCTTTTCTAAGTACTGATTTGATAAAATTATTAAATAACATTACTTGGTTTATTTAAAAATATGTGTTTTGTTGCATTTGCAATGTCAAGTCACAAAAAACATTGTTTTTAACCTTGTCCGCAGTTTAGAGCCATACAGTGTTTTATATTTGCAGTCGAAGAAAAAGTATAGTCTACAACACGTATGGAATAGTCATTCCGCGCTCGTGGAACCGTCATACTCGCCTGCCGGCTCGTATGACAAATTTTCCGCTCGCGCGGAATATTGTCTATTCCATACTAGTTATAGAATATACTATTCCCGGTTCTTATTTATGTTGTATATTAAATTCAGTTACACGCAGGTTGCGCCTTTGCTTCTATTAGTATTTTTTATACATTAGATTCATAACTATATTTTTAGGTGATAGTGATAATTGCAAAATTTTTCTTTGTGTATATTTAATAACTGTCTGTTTCTAAAAATATTTGAATTGTAAAACATGTTGGTTTTCAATATTTGCAACAAAGATACCATATTCTATAATAAAACATCTTGGATTTAAAAATCTGTATTTTAAAGGAAAATGAAAAAGTTTTTATATCAACATAATATGAAAAGAGATCAGGATAAAAACCGGCGAACCATCTCAAATGAAATATGGTCATATAACGTTATAATGTGACGTATAAATTCCTTTCCTTGACTTTACATTTGTGACTTTCCTGATAAAAAAGGGACTTGACAAAAATTCTTTTGCAAGAATCCGAAAAAAAAATAATAAAATGATGTTTTTTGCGGTTAAAATCATCATCATCTTTTTTTACATTTTCGGATTTCAACTGTCATAAAACGTCAAGGACAAGGGCGGATTTATTTCACTTTATTGCGCTTTCGCCAAAAATATAATTTTGAAGGTATTTCTATGCTAATATATCTCGCTGGGTCGATGTGTCCATCCGTCTGTCTACAGGTAAACCTTATAAAACTTTTCAACTTGATATGCACGGTGTTTGCAGTTTTTGTCATAAAATAAAGGGTATGATTCTACACCACAAAACATGAAAAACCAGCATATGAACATATGTCCGGAAGCGAACTCTAAGAGAGTTACGACCCTTTAAAATTGTACTAGGGTGCCCTTTGAGCTAGAGCGACGAGGTTTTCCATGTATACTAACTTAGTAAGGGCAATTTATGTTAATTTATTTTTTTAATCTATCCAGAGGCGCCCCAAAAGTCCAAACCGTGTATACTAAGACAAGTTGTCCTATCTGCAAATTGGATATTTTGAGATATGGGCAGTTTTATTCTTTTTGTTTGCACTTTTTTAAAAAATGTTTAAATAAATATGGCGTTGGGTTCAGCTTTATTTTAAATCAAAAATACGTGATATCCTTTGAAAAAAAAAAATAATTTTTTTTGTCAGAAAATAAAATTGTCATACTAAATGCATCTATCTATAGAGTTAGGACAAATGATCTAAAAAGTCCAATTAAATTACCAAGATCTGTAAAGTTAGTCCTAGTCCTGACTTATTCGTCGAGTAAAGACTAGTTAGGACAATTTTATCTAGAAAACATTGAAAATTTTCCACATAGGACAAACATCTTAGGCTAATTTTTAGGATTTGGATTTTAGCTGGAACATTTCTTTTTTGTAAGCACATGGGGCTAGTGTAAAGCAATACAATGGTGTGCTTATCTCAAAAACTAAATTTTTGCAGATAGGACAACTTATCTTAGCAGGGCAGTATAATTAACATTGGGGTAGGTTAAAGAGGAAAAGATAATGCCACCCGTCTAAAAAAGGGACTCCGTTTCAGCTTTTTTAAAAACTTTTCTTTTTTGCACGACAAAAAAATAGAGACGCTAACTAATTTTTTTTTTCTAATTCTTGCGCATCGCTCCTTTTCGCATGGAAAATCACAATTTGCGAATTGCATATTCTTTTCCTCGACTTTCCACTTGTATTTTCCGGCATTTCCCCAGCTATCTAATGGTGACATAAGTATACAAATCTCATTTGACCTCCTTTTAAGGAACGTCTGGCGTACAATTTTATAAAGGCTCCTTTTCAATTCTTTCTTAAATATTATTATGTTCATATTAGTTTCAACAAGCGCTGAAGATGCGTATTGCTTTATATTCAGTGGACAGGCGCGGGTAGGGGTCTTAACCTCGAAAAAATTTACCTCGCAAGCAATTACCTCGAAAATTTTTACCTTCAAAAGAATTACCTCGGAACACCGTTACCTCGAAAGCCCATTACCTCGAAATTACCTCGAAAAAAAACCCTCAGAAAAATAAAACTTAGTCCTTGACCGTTTCTACAAAATTTGGCGCCCCTACCAAAACAAAAAAAAAAACACCCTCCGAAAAAAAAGCTTTGTCCCTGAGCGTGAGCGTTTCTACAAAAACTGGCGCCCCTACCAAAACAAAAAAAAAACACCATAAAATACCATTAACATGGGCGTAATACTCCAAAATGACCCCCACCCCCCCTAGGAGCGTTACGTAATTCTTGAACGTTCCCATAGATTTTATATCCTAAAAGCTCAAAATTTATATAAAATCAAAAATTAAAAAAAAAAAGTGTCGCTCGGGTTTTGGGAACATCTTGTATTTAAGATTGTCATAAAAGATTTCAAGACTTACAAATACATTTTAGCTCATTTTTTATGCCTTTTATCTCTATCCCTTTTTTTTCACATTATGCTTAATACTTATGTTTATATCTCCAGACATTTATACATGCGACCAAGGGCGTACTCA
This sequence comes from Brachypterus glaber, assembly GCA_958510825.1. NCBI lineage: Eukaryota > Metazoa > Arthropoda > Insecta > Coleoptera > Kateretidae > Brachypterus > Brachypterus glaber. The sequence goes on along the minus strand of OY294051.1, from coordinate 37,354,857 downwards.
CATCGAAAATATATTCCCTTTGGACTTTTTATACCATTTATTTTACTATTTTTTAAAATATGAGGTAAATTTTTAAAACTTCTTACGCGGTGCACCAAGGTGTAAAAAATTACAAGAAATTTCCTTTAATCTGGTGTCCCACACTTTAAATTTTACGTCTTATCTTTTTAACGTTTATTCACGCTTTTTATGCAAAAAAAGCTAATATCTGCGAAATAGTATATTCTATAACTAGTATGGAATAGACAATATTCCGCGCGACCGGAAAGTTTGTCATACGAACCGGTAGGCGAGTATGACGGTCCCGCGAGCGCGGAATGACTATTCCATACGTGTTGTAGACTATACTTTTTCTTCGACTGCAAATATGAAAAACTATATGGCTTTAAACTGCGGACAAGGTTAAAAACGATGTTTTTTGTGACTCGATATTGCAAATGCAACAAAACAAATATTTTTAAATAAAGCAATTAATGTTATTTAATATGTTTATCAAATCAGTACTTAAAAAAGGTTTTTTTTTTAATTTTTGCACATATTTACAAATTATAATGCAAAAATTAAAGGTTTTGTCAGATTGTTGTGACAGATATCAGGTTTAAATATTTAACAATAGATGGAGCAGTTTTAATTTTTTGAACTAAATTGATAAAAAACTGGTCAAATATTAAGAAAAACTAATAAACTTTATGTAATTTTAACGCAAAACTTTAACTTGCATTAAATTATTCAATATTTAATGGTAAAATAAATATATTTTTGCTAATTTTGCTACAGTTTTCTTTACTTTTATAAACAAGAGATGATACGGAATATTCATACCATATCTAGAACTAGAATGGATTTTGTTTGAAAAGTGTGTGTATTTGCTTACATTCTAAAGCAGTCTTAGAAAAAATATTTTTCACCTGTGATTCCACTGAAAAAACATCAAAATTCACGTATATATTTTTTTCTAAATTAAAAAATATATATTTTATAAAATAATTTTTTCAGGGCAACTTTAAATAAATTAAAAAAAAAAAAAAGACGTTGCCTTAACCATGGTAAAAAGTTAAATACGGAACAAATATTTTTCTAGTTGCCAACCAGAAATCTGGCACGAGCAGATCAGACCAGATCCTTTAAGGAAGTTAAAGAAGTTTTTGATAACCAAAAGTTGTTGTTGTTACCCTTACTACATTTGGCTGTTACAGAAAAAAATAAAAATTATTTTTCGAAATATATATTTTTTGATTTGGAAAAAAGTATATGCGAATTTTGAAAAAAATATTAAAAAATTGATTGTTTTTTTAGAAATTGAATTTTTTGCGCCCCCACTGTTCTACATCTCGACGCGCCGTTAAAACTTTGAAGAGGGATAATAAAATTTTTTACTGGAGCAACTTTATTTTTTTTTCCTAGCCATCTTTTTTGTCCCTTTATATGTAAAAATAGAGTGCTTTGGTATGATAATTGAATTTTAAAAAAGTCTTGCGTAATAAAATAAACGTTTTTTTTCAAGAGGGCAATAAAATCGTTTTTATATGTTAAGAAACCTCGTTAAAAAGTTTATACAACAGGTATTATTCGACCATTAAAATTATCTGTAGAAAAAAACAATTTAATTTAATTGTAAAATAGGCATTAGTTGACTACGAGTTCCATACATTTTTGGCACGGATATTATACAGTTTTTTTTTCTACGACTCCAGTTTTGTATTTTTAATAAAGAAATAAATAAAATAAAACATTAATAATAAATTCTCGAAATTAAAAAAAAAATTAAACATCGAAAAAAAAAATATTTCTTTTTGGAAAAAGAATTGCAATTGTTTTCATTAAAATAAAAATATTCTAAAGCGGATCATTATTAAAACTAAATAGGTGTTTTAATCATTAGTTAAAAAAAAATAAAATGGATTTTTTTTGTTTATATTAAAATAGTTGTTTGCATTAAGTTCTAAATAGAACAAAAAAGGCATATTCAAAGCGTTCGTTTTAAAAATTCATCATGTTATTGACTTTTTAAGCTGAACGAAAAATAAAAAATGGGCATGGGTTGCTATTCTGCCGTATGCAGCAAAAATACCCTAAATTTATATTTAAATTTTAAACTTTACTTCTGTCGCTAAGTAGCATAAATTTCCCGTCATTTTTAGAATGATTTTTAAAAGACACTAACTTATATATTCGGTTTTATGATGATTGATATGTTTGACCTATGTAAAACCTTACATTTTTTTTTAATAATAGAGCGGTAGACGTTAATGATAACACCGGCACACAAAAAAAAAAAATTGTCTGTACACCGGGCGCCACCAATCTACGGGCATGTTTTTCGACCCGCTGAATACGAATTTCAAGTCAGTTTAGGCCGTCCAGCCTTCAATTTCGAGTAAAAAATTTTTTTTCTTGCCAAAACATCGAATTTTCGCTATTTTTTGGGTTTTTTTGCAATTTACTCGAAATTGAAGGGTGGACGGCCTAAACTGACTTGAAATTCGTATTCAGCGGGTCGAAAAACATGCCCGTAGATAGGTGGCGCCCGGTGTACAGACAATTTTTATTTTTGTGTGCCGGTGTAATTATCAACCTTTATTTTATATTAGCAACACAGATATATTGAATATATTAGGGAACGTGCAAGTATTACGTAACGCTCCTAGGGGGGGGGGGTCATTTTGGAGTGTTACGCCCATGTTAATGGTATAGGAAAATAGCGTTACATGGGGGTGGTGGGGGTCCAAAATGATAAAAATTTGCGTTACGTAATACTTGAACGTTCCCTTATTATATTATTATATTATTGCCAAATTGGCCAAATTTTTCGTTACGTAATACTTAAACGTTTCCCAAGTCACAGATATATTAATTTTTAAATGTCCTAATATTTTGGATTTTGAGGTTAAGTTTTTCTTTGTCGATAGGGCGTTAGTTTATTATAGCCACCCTTTTAATTCACCCCCGGAAAAACGGAGTCCGCCGTATTGAGGCTAATTGAAAATTGATGAAAGCTTGCGGATCTTTATCTCATTTACATTTTAAAGAGCTTTTTACATATTTAAAAGTTAGGTTACAAACGCCATTTAAATGGCCGTAAAAAATCGCATGAATAAAAGTTTCGTCGCGTTTCATAGGTTTTAACAAAAGGTGCATTTTTTTTGTTCTGGCAGATATGTCCATTTTAGATTTAATTTAAATTAAACCCATTTATTTAAAAACCACACTGAAAAACAGATTTAAAAAAATGGATACGGCATTTACTCGGAAAAAGTCCAAACGGATTAAGCTTTCACAGAAAAACAGGGTTTCCTTGAACCAAGGACACGTTTTTTTTTTCGATTTGTTCAAGGCTAGCATTTTTTTGAACCAAAGTCGTTGAATGAAGAACCGCGCTCTTTATTTAAAGTTATTGACTTTGGTTCAAAGATATGCTAGCCTTAATACAAGAGAATATGGCTTTAAACATATCGAAAAACACATACCCTTGAATGGAATCCTTTTTTTCTGTCTTTGATATATGCCAAATAAATTGAGAATTTGAACTATTTTTTTCCCAATTGGTTTCTTATTTTCTTTTTTATCAAAATAATATGAATTTATATAAAGTACCAACCCATGTAAGAAAAATAATGATGCTTTGATGTAAGAAAATTTGGCGCTGAGTATGTTGTTTCGAATCGTATGCTCTTATACCAAGAACTGATCGTTTTTTTGCGCAAAGGAAGGAAAAAAATGCATTTTTTTTGGCCTTAACGAGACTTTTTTTTCAGTGTAGTAAAATTCTACCTTTAATACTACAAATTGTAGTGTATACAACACATGTCAACGTATCTAGTCAATTTGAGTAACATAAACACGTTCTCGACACGATAACACTATTAGATAGAAAATATATCACGTCTTCTTTGACAAACGCTTTGCCACAAAGCTTATTTACAGCTTATTTACCGAATAAATAAAAATCATAACGAAAAGCCATCGAAATCTTAGAAAGATACTCTAAATATTATAACGATATACATACAATGTAAAAACTGCATGTAAAATAATGTAAAAATACATAAATTTACATAGTACGGAATAGTAAATTTACTATTCATTCATGAATTTTTGTAAAAGAATGTAAAATAATGTAAAGGAATGTTAAATAATGTAAAGGAATCTAAAATAATGTAAAAAAAATATATTTACATTGATTTACATATTTTTACATGATTTTACAATGTCGGGCTATGTTATTTTAAGACGCACGTGCGCTTTGGACAATAACCAAGAAGGCATCATGAGACGGACCGTTTAATATTGTTATTGAGAGATAGCGACGCATGCTGCTAGGTTAAAGTGTTGAAAGTGTAAAAAAAGGTAAATATTATTTATGTACGATATTTAAATGCTTTATTTATGGCCTAAAACTTACATTCATTATAAATTACGATCGTTATCAACCAATAGATCTTTAAAGAAAGATGTAAGCAGTTTATACTCGTATTAAGGGTGCAAATCGTTTGGTTTATTAAACCAAATGAACTTTACGCTATGACATTTCAAAAAAGCTTTGACACAGAGACTTGTAATTTGGAACAAACATTTTCAAGTAGTAAATATTTTTTTTTCAAATTTCAAGTCTCTATGTCAAAGCGTTCTTGAAATATCCTAGTGTTTAAGTTGTTTTAAAAGCACTTTTAATATGACTGTATGTTAATTTTTTAAAAAAATATTAAACACACCATAAGTATTGTAGGCAAATATAAAAAAAATCGTTCAAGCTGATCGTTTTTTTTTACGTTTGTTTTTATAATAAAAAGTCTATGCAAAATATTACCATTCTGGACTATGTAATTTTTAGCGTTCCGGTTTATGCAAAATATTACCATTCTGGACTATGTCATTTTTACTGTTCCGGTCTATGCAAAACATTACCATTACGGACTATGTAATTTTTACCATTCCAGTCTATGGCAACATATTAGCATTTACGGACTATGTAATTTAATGTAATTTATTTTTACCGTGTAGAGAAAAAACATTCTTTTATGAAGTATTTGTGATAATAAGATACTTTTTGCTGTATAAACATACTTGATATAAACATATTAAACTAATTTCAAAAATTCAATTCAATTTGTTTGGACTTTAATTTTTATTTCATCATTTTCTCCCGGCTGTATTTTATATATGTCTTAAAGTACATTCAAATTAAGCTATTTTCAAATTACTAGACTCCGGATCCGGTTCCTTGGGTGCTAGAAGCTCAAAAAGCTATGGCAATGAGATACCAAAAAATCTATTTTTAACTTGCCGAGTCATATATATCTCATTTATTAAATTCAGATTAAGCTGTTTTCATAGTTAAAACACAATAATTCTGGGGCCAAGGGGTGAGAACAGTCTTCAAAAAGTGACTTTGCACAATATTATACTTATATTTTTAAAGAAATGAGAATTTATAAAATGACATTTTGATTAAATGAAAATAATTAAGACTTTTTAGTGTTGACATATGTCAGATAAAGTTTTTAAAGTATTTTTTTAACCCTTAGCCTACTAAATGATTGTGTAAAACTGTGAAAATAGATTAATTTAAATGTAATAAATTTAATTTGTTTGACTCGGTAAGTTAAAAATATATTTTCCGGGGAGCCCGTTTTACCACCTTTTGGAGGCTTCTAGCATCCAAAGGAACTCGATCCAGGACCTGCCGATTTGCAAGTAGCTTAATTTGAATGTACTCAAGACATATAAAAAATACAGCTGGGAGCAAATAATGCAATTAAAATGGTCACCAGCTCTTAGACTATTATACTCGATCTTATAGCTGCCGTGCTAGGCTGAAAGGTCCTATCTACATAGGTTTAACATATACAGATAGGACCTTTCACCTTAGCAAGGCAGATAGTACTTTGATGGTTATTCCTAACAGTCTCGGCTTCGCGCTTTCGTAAACTATCTTAGCTCTCACTGCAATGAAACATTTCCCATCTCGGTACTTAGTGTGCTATTAAATTCTAACTATTATTTAATATGTATTATATTATATCAGTATAATACTATCATAAAGTATCTAGTCAATTTGCGTAACCTATAAACACGATAACTTTGTTAAATAGGGAATATATCACGTCGTCTTTGACAAAGGTAAGGTAATTCGGTTAGTCGGAGAGCTGGTAAACTTTTTTAACAGGAAGTTTTTTCCTGGCTGAATTTTTAATAAGTCTTAAAGTACAATCTGTTTAAAGCTATTTCAAAATTTTCAAGTTCTAGATCCGGTTCCTTTATGGTTTTAAAAAGGGGTTCTTATTTTCAACTTACCGAGTCAAAGACATTACATTTATTACATTCAGATTAAGATAACGTCATAGTTAGTTCTGGTGCTAAGGGTTAAAAACAGTCTTTAAAAAGTAACTTTGACATATGACCAGGGGCGTTCCGAGGTTTTTATCATGGGGGGGTGTGGAACTTAAATTTGCCGACTCAAAATTATAAAAAAATTGGTCACCAGCTCTTAGACTATTATACTCGATCTTATAGCTGCCGTGCTAGGCTGAAAGGTCCTATCTACATAGGTTTAACATATACAGATAGGACCTTTCACCTTAGCAAGGCAGATAGTACTTTGATGGTTATTCCTAACAGTCTCGGCTTCGCGCTTTCGTAAACTATCTTAGCTCTCACTGCAATGAAACATTTCCCATCTCGGTACTTAGTGTGCTATTAAATTCTAACTATTATTTAATATGTATTATATTATATCAGTATAATACTATCATAAAGTATCTAGTCAATTTGCGTAACCTATAAACACGATAACTTTGTTAAATAGGGAATATATCACGTCGTCTTTGACAAAGGTAAGGTAATTCGGTTAGTCGGAGAGCTGGTAAACTTTTTTAACAGGAAGTTTTTTCCTGGCTGAATTTTTAATAAGTCTTAAAGTACAATCTGTTTAAAGCTATTTCAAAATTTTCAAGTTCTAGATCCGGTTCCTTTATGGTTTTAAAAAGGGGTTCTTATTTTCAACTTACCGAGTCAAAGACATTACATTTATTACATTCAGATTAAGATAACGTCATAGTTAGTTCTGGTGCTAAGGGTTAAAAACAGTCTTTAAAAAGTAACTTTGACATATGACCAGGGGCGTTCCGAGGTTTTTATCATGGGGGGGTGTGGAACTTAAATTTGCCGACTCAAAATTATAAAAAAATTGATCAACTGTCAACACTTGTGAAATATTAAATTATAATTTATTGAAAATTTGCCGACTCTCTGCTGAAAATGCCGACTGGGCAATTTCGTGGGGGGGTGTGACACCCTAATAGGAAAATATTGTGGCACAATAACAATTTCAGCTGTTTTTAGGTAAAATTTGGACACTTAAATAACAATTTTTCCTTTTTAGTAAGCCCCACGCACTTTTCATGTACGTATCGATTACAATCTCATATCAGCCTGGCGATTCTCTTCGCAGAATTCTTCGTTATTTTCTTTTCTTGTTGTTTTTTGTTTTTATCATTTTTTTTTTGTTGTCAACTACTTAGCACGACAATATTAGGAACACAACTACTTAGACAACAATCTCAAAAAATTACCTTTTTGCTTCTTTATTGAGTGAAACACAATATGGGCCATGCAAGTGCATGCTTGTGCCTACACTGTAAAAACTGCATGTAAAATAATGTAAAAATACATGAATTTACATAGTACGGAATAGTAAATTTACTATTCTGGACTATGCATAATTCATGAATTTATGTAAAATAATGTAAAAGAATGTGAAATAATGTAAAAAAATATATTTACATTGATTTACATATTTTTACATGATTTTACAGTCGGGCTATGTTATTTTAAGACGCGCGTGCGCTTTGGACAATAACCAAGAAGGCGTCGCATCATGAGACGGACCTTTTAATATTGTTATTGTTAGAGATATAGCGACGCATGCTGCTAGGTTAAAGTGTTAAAAGTGTTAAAAAAGGTAAATATTATTTATGTACGATATTTAAATGCATTATTTGTGGCCTAAAATTTACGTTCATTATAAATTACGATCTTTATCAACCAATAGATCTTTAAAGAAAGATGTAAGTGGTTTATACTCGTATTAAATCGTTTGGTTTATTAAACCAAATGAACTTTACGCTACGATATTTCAAAAAAGCTTTGACACAGAGACTTGTAATTTGGAACAAACATTTTCTAAGTAGTAAATATTTTTTTTTCAAATTTCAAGTCCAAACCATTCTGGACTATGTAATTTTTACCGTTCCGGTCTATGCAAAACATTACCATTACGGACTATGTAATTTTTACCATTCCGGTCTATGGCAACATATTACCATTTACGGACTATGTAATTTAATGTAATTTATTTTTACCGTGTACCTTATTTCGTTCTTGCCCTGCAATAATCGATGCTAACCAGCTTGCTACAGTCAGCACAATTTCACAAGTTTTTATAGAAGAGCTCGAAACACGAACTGCGTTGTTGTGTACGCCATTACTAACTGGATATAAATACATCATATTTACAGGCATCTTTTCGATATAACATATATTGACAGTGCCATCTATGATACAGAGGACGAACTAATAATTTTAAAAGGGAGTGGCAATAATAGGAACATGACAATAATAGGAACATGGCGATAATTGGCTCACCCACCTTATATTTTAAGATATATGTTAAATTCATCCGGGAGCAAATAACTTGTAGAAAATTTTCACCAACTCTTAAATTAGGTGGGATTTACATCAAATACGGATGATGTTCGGCATATTCGCCTTGGTTTAATTTGCATAAGAGATCGTTATGTCCCAGTGAACACAGGCTGGGGATTTTGTACACGAAAACACACGCGTGTATAAACTGATACAGTGAAAGGTTATTTACATGTTTATATTTACTTTAGGGGTTAAAATTGCTTATAATGACAGCAAAAATTAATCAAAATGTTAAATAACGGTGTGACTACTTATTGCACGAATTTTATGTTTTGGAAACACACATAAATTAGTTTTATGGAAATCTACTTTGAATCTGATATGTTAGTATGTTACGGTCAAGTAGTTTAGGCTATATAGAGGTACAAACAGTCACAAACATACACAAATTTAGGTAGAACTATTATAATACTTAACGTTGTTATAGTCCAGGTAAATGTAAAAACCCGTGAATGTTAACTAAACTTTCGTAGGCTTCCATAAAAGCAAAAACTTTAGTATTTACTATGGTAACAAGCTTAAAAATTTTTCGAAAAGATCTTAAGACTTTCCTTGTGGAAAGTAATATATGTAAAGGTATGGAAATGTAAAGTTCGTGATGCTGGAATAGTACTTCTGTCTTTTTAAACACCCTGTATACATTTACAGGAGATAGAATAACGTTGTATCAAACGTAGTTTACGATATAATTACACAATTAAATTATATTGTTATTAATTACTATTAAAAGGTATTTTTCGTTAAATAATAATATATAATTAATGGTTATTAAAACTGATTTATACGCATAGCCGACTACAATATTAAATATTAAAATTTTAATATACATACAGTCTGCTTTTGAAATTGTAATTAATTATTGTTAGGTAAATTAATTAATTTAATAATAATATTGTGTGTTTATACATAATTGACATTTAAAATTTAATTTATATAAATTTGTTTGTGTTCAAATGTACTTTGTTTATGTGGAAATGTGTCATGTTGAACAATTTATCGTTTTTACACGGTATTTCCCAAAATCGCCAAAAAACGTTCCAGACGAAAAATTCTTGGATACAAATCAACGAAATAACAACTCTTCTCTCTAGAATACGCATACCGTTAATAGAAAGTATCGCCAACATCTCGGTTTGTTTGTAAACAAATAGTAGGTATATTCAGGCCTGAACAATAACAATTACCAGTAACTGTTATTGTTGTCTCTGTTAGAACAAAGCTGTGCGAGTAAGACAGAGAAATGTATATGTTGGCTACGTTTTTGTTAGTTTTTACAAATGAAATGCCTATTCTAGAGAGAAGAGTTATTAGTTCGTTGATACAAATGTGTTTCATGAAAAATTAAGAAACTTTAAAAAAGTATGTCTGTCTGTCTGTCTGTCCGTCCGATGTCAAGTTTTTTGTGAACACGATAACTAAAGAACGAATTATTCGAATGATTCGGTATTTTCAGGAAAAATCAAGTTCTATTGTTTTTGAAAACTAAAAAGTTATTGGGTATTAGGCTAACTATCATTTTCAATTTTTTTCTCAGTGGTTCGCAAAAAAGTGCCGATTTAATTAAAAATAGTCTTTATAAAATTTTAATTTTCGCGAGCCCGCGGTAAACTAGTAATAAAAGTCCTCCATTTGCCTTAAAATAATTCACAATATTTAGTTTATTCTTTTTTATTCGAACTTTCTCTGTTTCTTAAGTTTTAGGGGAAAACACTGTCTTATCCTTGCGGCAGGATTTTATTCTGTCCCTTTCGTATTTTCACGTCGAAGTACTTTAGGCGCCACCTAGTTGCGAGACGCTGTAGCTGCTCGCAGTATAACTTCAGAGTTTAAATTTATCGCTTTTTAAGTAAATGTAAATAACTTCTATGCAAATCTGTAAATTTGCGTTTACTTGTCAACGATGGATTATATACATATTATTATGTGTACGTTTACAGAGGAAGACATAATTTTTGATCCCTTGTAAGAAAATTATTTATTTAAAGTTACTGCAAAATATTCGTACACAGTTTTCCAAGATTTTTGTATGGCTTCCGAGATTTTTTACATAAAAGTCCATCATTTTTGAGCTTTTTAATATGATTTCTGAGATTTATAAAAAATCTTCGAAATCCTGTCGAAAATTCCTGACTTTTTTGTATGACTTCGGAGATGTTCGACATAAAAATCTATGATTTTTAAAGATTTTCGATAAGGGTTTTAAGATTTCTGAACAATCTTCGAAATCTTGTCGAAAATTGCCCAGATTTTCGAGATTTTTGCCAATATTTTTGAGAGTTTTGAAACAATTCCAAAAATGTCTACATTTTCTCCCTTTATTTTACCTAAATAAACATATTAGAGAGTTTGGACTTTTCCCTATCAAGGGTAATTAAAAGTGTGAGTTTTGTTATTAAAAAAATATTGACATTTTTTCGTTTTATATTTTATTAGGAAAATATTTCGAACTTTACTTTATCTGGATCTCATATTTTTTTCTACAAGCTTAATTTTTCGAAATATGGCACTAATAACATTGAAAATTGTACGAAAATATAACATTAATTTCCCTAAAATTATAAAAAGCTTTATATTATGTCTTGTATAATTTAAATAGTCCTTTATCTGGTCATACTTTATGAAGCTGAAGTTTGCAACGTTTTTTTGCATCGAAAATTCAAATAGTATATTAAAGCACTTATTCCATAACACGTTTTTAGCGCGCTAGTACCTTAGAAAACTCGCCGCAAGCGGCTTGTTTTCTAAACTTGTACTCGTGCGTTAAAAACGTATGTTATGAAACTAGTACTTTAATATACTATATGAATTTTCGTTGCAGAAAAACGTTGCAAACTTCAGCTTCATCATACTTAGTTCTTCTGAAAAAATCTTTTACCTGATAATTCTTCAAAGAGAAAATAGTGTATGGAGCTCTGACAGAAATGTTTTTCGTACTCTATAGTTTTCTAGTTAATCGTTTATTAAAAAACACCAACTGTTTGATTTTTTTTAATCTAGGGGTCTTCTCGTCGTCCAAAACAAATGAAAAGTTTTATTTTTAAGAAGTTGCTTTGGACGTGTGGCTAAAATGGCCACAAAACCAATAAAATGACGGAAAACTACGTTCAAATTGATCTTTTTCCGTTTTATTTGGGCGAAATTTCCCAGGCCACGTAACACTTTGTCGATAAAATTTATGGGCAATACGTGCGGTTTTCCTTTTTCCATGTCTCTACTGCTTGTCCCAGAACAGAATCACAGCATCATTTAAGGTTTTTAAAGAACTAGGCTTGTGATTTTTCGATTTTAAGTTACACCTGGCATTATTTAAAAATGTAAGAAATGGTTTAAACTTTGATTCACATGGAAATTTTTGTAATATGATGTAAAATACCTAGGTATTAGGTATCTTCTTCTTCTTCTTCTTCAAAATGTCCTTTTGGACACTAAATTAGTGACCCAAAAGGACTTAATGGTCTTGAACTCTCGTTCTTTTTGATCAGGTACAAGTATTAGAGACTTGAAGCGAGTCTCTCTAATCGTTTTAACTAAATATAATTTCTTACTAACATAACCTCACAAAAAAACGTGGTTAACCCACAAAAGTACATCACAAACATCAAATATTCAATTTAAATATGTAGAACGGTTTCGCAGTATAGATATTTTCTTAACAATCACATTTTAACATAAAATAGTCTGGCTGTGACTAAACACCGTTAAATGAATTAGCAATCGCGCCGTAGACTTGTTGCCGGTTCCGCGTGAGGAACGAAACTCCGTATTAGGTCTCAAAACGACAATAAATAAATAAATAAAGTTCAATTGAGTAGTGACGTAATTTTTGTTGTTTCAAACCAACTGATATGAAAGGATCTGTTTTTATTTTTATTTTTTTTTTTCACTAAATCCGAATTTGACCGCAGAGCTATGAGGTCTGGTTTTCGAGAAAAAACAATATCAATCACAAAAAAATGACAATTTTTGCGTTTTGAGCTCATTTTTCTCGAAAACCTGATGAGATGAAGACATTCTACGATCAGATTCGGATTAAGCAGCCCAAATCTGTAAGAAGCGATATATCACAACCCTGTAGGAAATCGAATTTAAAACTTTCTCCTTTTGTTGCTTTTTTACGTTTCTCGATGTTTTATACACAAAAAAACACTATTTCCGCGAAAAGAATTTATAACTTGAGAATGCCTTGAGATAAAGACAACAATTTTTTTTGTGGCGCTTTGTTATGTATGTTTATTCTGGAATACCCTGTATCTCATTTTATCCCGTCAAACTTAGATGTTTTTTTATTACATCACGTTGTTGTCGGGTCAGCATTTGAAGGAAAAAGACACTGAAAAGTGTTCGTTTGCTGATTTGACACCAAAAGTGCTAAATTTCTTAAGACGAACGTTTCTGAATCTTTAATGAAAGAGGCAGTACGAAACGTTTGCTTTTATGGTCTTCATAAAACACTAAAGGATAATGTTGTGCTCTAAATTGTGCTTTTTCTTCCAGGGTTTTACAAAAATTAAAAATATAAAGGTCGTTTTTTGGAATTTAATCTAAGAATGCTTTTTTTACTCTCTCATATAAGCAATAAAATTCCAAAAAACTATCTTTATATTTCTCATTTTTGTTTAACCATATTTGATAATGACCCGAATAATAGTAATTATATACCAAGGTAGAGAAGACATTTTTTATAGCCGAGCGTATTAAATCCCGAGCTGCGTGGCAGCAAGGGATTTAAGAGTGCGAGGCTATAATAGCCTTCTCTACCGTAGTTTATATATTAGTTTTTTCACTACTAGAACTATTTAACTATTTTTATTCAAATAATAAAATAAATTATTAACAGAAATTATATTTCTTGAAATTTTAATAAAAATCAAGTAGCCTTGATCAATGACATTTGCTCAAATAAATACTTTGAACTGACGTTTAAAAAATTTAGTTTTTTTAAATTTTTTTCATAATATTTAGCTAATTATTGATTTTATTAATTGGTAATAATTATAATTTATTATATTTAATAAATAAAAAGTTATTTAAAGCTATTTTCTTGGGTTTAATTAGTAAAAATTGCATAAAGAACTGAAACATCTAAAGTGACAGAAATCAATTGTTTATAAAATTTACTCCTACTAGGAGAGAAAAAATTATTAGTGCTATAGGTAATGAAAATTGATTTCACAGTCTGAAAACAGGATAAATAATAATATGTTCTAAAGCTAGTAGTGAAAAAATAAATATAAATATAAAAACTATGAAAACTTTTGCATTACTCCTATTGTTACTCCATTGCTATCGTGAAATGTTAGTCTTAACAATTTCTCCCCATTTCCTCTACTTCCAGTTTCTCCGAGGAAGCCAAGAATGCGATTTTATACACTTGAAATTTATCGTTTTTCTATAGTCAAGTGGATTTTTATTGTGGCCATAAAATCAACGTACTTCTCACAATATATAAATTTCCTAGAACCATGCATATGATCCAAGAAATACGTTTTCTTAGGAACTATCAATTTTGTCGACAGGCCAGCGCAAAACATGTCAATCTTTATGACAGGATGGCATTTGACACGTGTAAAAAAATTAGATGTCCATACTTGCAATCAAACCCTGTGACACTCCGCAGTTTTAACTAGCTTTTTCGTATTACCTAATGACTGAAATCCGCCAGTTGGCGAAATAGTCTACGAGCGAGATATGGAGCACTCTAGATTTATGATTTTATAAAATTCTATGACACATAACCTCAAATTTTGTTTGTTAGAAATCAACGTCAAAATATTTTATAAGTTGCTACTAAACTATAATACTTTTATCGGTATTCTGTGATTACTTTTATTATTTTGTGATAACAATGGTTTTACTATAGTTTGGTAATATCAAACGTATTTATAGTTGACACAATAAAATATAGTACTTACTTAAGAATTCAAAATTAAATCACCAGAATCATGGCTTACAGTTTTTGATGTGCCACATATAAAGATTAAGAGACTTGATTGTTATTTCTAAAATCATATACCAGGTATATATAACTTAGCTTGGAATAAGCAAAGAAGATGTTCTCATAAAAACACACACTAAAAATAAACGTCACTGTGAACATATGTTTATAATGTCAGTGTTTACGCATGGCGCCATCTAGCAGCCACCGACTAACTACAATTTAAAAATTAAAATTACGATCTAGAAGGCTTCCGATCTCGCTCATAGATACCAGCGCTTTTTGGTCAATACGTAACCAAATCGAACTACAAGTTACCAGTTCTTATTCTCTACGTTCATGATTGCAATTTTATTCGTTGGGTACTCATTTAAAAAAATCGTCTCCGTCCCGAAAAAACACTTATTTTTATTATAAAATGTCCCTTAACATTTTATGTGAAAGGACCTTTCAAATAAAGTAACTACAAAGTTTTTCTTGTCCATGATGGAAAAAAAGACCCGGTTTCGGTTAAATTGTGTTTTTTGGCATTTGTAGGGCTTTTTTGAGACGAAAATTCTCGATTATTAATAAATATATCGATAAGGGGTTTTTACCATTATTTAGTTTCCTTTTTTTTATTTTTTATGATTTTGATATTTGACCTTGAAAATTAAGAAATTTTCATAAAAAACTAAGTCCTTGGGCGGGCCTTGGCACTTCAATAACTGTTATAATCCCAATGTCATTCTTATTGCGACTCATACCTTTAAAAAAACTCTCCTCTTTTGCGCTTTACGTAACAAATATGTATTGTTCTCGATCCTACTGGTCCCCGGGGGCTTAAAGAAGTTTCTGTAGGGATATCTATATCAAACCTCTCGATACACCTTATAAGATCAGACGCTTAACAAGGCTAGATGTTGAAAAAAAAGAGAGATAAAAAGGAGTGATGCTTAGTTTGCAACTAATTTTCTTTTGAAACGGCGTCGAAAAGATACAAAGAATTAATAGAATTTTCTTATCGAGCTTTTCTTGTTGAAATTCCTTTGACGTTTTTGTTCTTATCATGGTTATTATTTAAACAAATATTGCGCAGCACAACAAATTAATTAAAATAAACTCAGTTTTTCTTAATTTTCTCACGATTCTGAAACTGTTTACTTAACAATATAAATGCACAGTAAAAAATAACTGTAAAATTACCACAACTTTAAAAAAATACACTGCAAAGACTTTTCCTATAAAGCGTCAGAAATGTGAAAAAGTAGGTGTTAAAAAAAATTCGATCTGTCACTCCTTAAAAGTTTTGAACCAAAGAAATAAATATCCGTTTAAAAAAGTCTTTCACCAAAAGATTTGGAACCTTTCAGTTAAAGAGCTGGTGACCATTTATTTCTAACTTATCATTTTACTTTTTTATGTCTTAAAATACATTTGGATGAAAATTTTTGGGTTAGCTGGACTCTAAAAGTAGATTCACTGTCTACGCTGAGATACCCTAAACTTATTGTAAAATTATTTGAGGTTATGTGACAAATCGTAAAAGCAATTGAATAACCCCAAGTCTGTAATAAATCTATTATAAAGCGGTTTCACTTTTTAGTCCAGTCAAATAACGAAAAATTCCTATGTTAAATTGCAATAAATGTACACGGGCTGATATTTTAAAGTGTAGTAGTGGATGGTAGCAAAACGCTCCTGTTAGTTTTTCACCGGGTGATTTGCGTAAGGGATGTCCGCTATCTTAAATTTTAGGGATGAGTACGGTTATCTCGCTAAATATGCATCTTACGATAAAAATGCATATAACTAATTTTCTTAAGGAGAAAAAGTCCAACAGTTTTTGTAAAGATAATTTTTTTGTTATATTAACAATCGAGTTATAAATATTCAAAAATGGCTATGTTGGGGGTGAAATTGTTTTTTTTTTTCGATTTTTCAGCCAAATTATTCGTCGGAGGATAAAAGAGCAAACTTTTTGCTCTTGAAATTCTCTATAAGTTTTATATATTATGCGTTTTCATAAGTAATTTGTCACGGTTACAGTGGGCAGTGCCCCCTGTAACCGTACCAAAGTACCTATGAAAATTTATAGCATATCAAACTTATAGAGAATTTCAAGAGCTACAAGTTTCCTTATAACCACTTTTATCGTCCGATGAATAATTTGGCTGAAAAATGGAAAAAACCAATTTCACCTCCAACATGACTATTTTTAAATTAACTTCATTGTTATTAATATATTAAAAAATGATCCCAATAAAAATTGTTGGAAATTTCCTCCTTAACAAAACTGGTTATATGCATTTTTATCGTAAGATGTATATTAAGCAACTTACCCCCAAAATTCAAGATAGCGGACACGCCTTAGACAAATCACCCGGTGAAAAACTAACACTAGTGTTCTGTCACCATCCACTACTGCCCTTTAAAATATAAGCCCGTGTACATTTATTGCAATTTAAATTTATTATTTGACTGGACTATTTTTTTATAGTAGAGAAAAGCCAAACCGCTCTTTTTTAAGTTCTGAATCTTTTAGTGTGTACAGTTTGTTCCTTACGCCATAATAAATCGTTTACATAATACATCGGACCGGTAGAGTCGTAAATTTCCGACCGTTTTGTAGTTTTATTCGTATCAGTTATCGGTGAGATTTATGGCGCGCAACAGAAAAGCAGGCGGACAAATTGATATTTATATTCTCGAATGGCTAATCATCGAATAGTAATATCATGATATCGAGTAGACAGTTTTTACTTCATTCAAAAGACAAAATAAGGTATGTGTATTTAATTTTAGCAACAAAATTCATCAAATGTAATGGCGATTTCTCCCGTTAGATTAGACAGGGACAAAAGTTGTACCCAAAAAGGATAGAAGATATACATACACTCCCACTTCCACCCAACCAAACAAATTCTGTATTTGTTCTTTGTTGAACAAATACAATATTTTGTTGGCCGGGCGAAAAGTGTAACTATATTATTTTTATTAAAGAAATTACTGGCGCCATCTAAATTTTAGTAGAATTAACTTATTCTACAGATTCACATTAGCTATATTCGTTCGTGCCGTACAGTGCTACACTTTCCGGCCAACCAAATAAATACTGTATTTGTTGTATGAAAAACAAATACAGTATTTATTTGGTTGGCTGGAAAGTGTAGCACAAATGAGATAGAGATAGGGTAGACGTCTTTTGTTTCATAATTCTAGTTGTAGAGAGCTCCATTGCAAGCCAATTTGTTGTTGGGGTTAAAAACAATTGAATAGACGCTTGAGTAGAAAGGTAAATCTGTCAGCACAATTTTCAGGTTAGAAACTATGGAAATAGGCGTTATTTTTTTAAATTTCCGATCTTAATTAGTGATGAAAAACTTTCAGTCAAAACTAATCAGTATTGTTATCCGTTAGTACAATTTTTAGGTTAACAACAATTGAAACTCGCGCGCTTAAGTCAGGAGGATAAAGTATTACAACAACAATTAATGCCGTTAAGTGTAGATTTTTAAGGTTAGAAAATTGAAATAGGCACTTTTTTTATTAAATTCGCGCCCTTAAATAGAAAGGAAAAACTGTCAATCAAAACAAAGAATCTAGAAATGACGATGTGTCATTTATAACTACCCATAACGTTTGTTAGATTTTTAATGGCTTTTCACAAGCTTGGATGTTCTTAAATAACTTTATTTTTTAATGGAAAGTATTAGGTAAAGATTATAATCTTAATAGTTGAGAAAATCACAATAAAAGTCAATAAACAAAATTAAATCAAGCTCAATAAAAGGCAATAAAACGTAAAAACTAAATTAAAGACAAAACTGAATAAAAATGAAGCTATGAAAATATCACTAAAATATCGATCCTATAGGACCCTTGTAAGGCAGCTAGGCCCTATATTTCTTGGTCTTTTTCTTTATATTTTTACTACGAATCAATCGATCACAGTCAAATATATTTTAATGGCTATTTAAATACTCTTGACCCCGATTCAAAACATACCGAAACCCTAAACTTCACGGTGTACTTGTTAGAGTTTGCAGTGGGTGCTCGACACGTATGAGGAAGGGCTGTAAAGTCACACTTAGCAACTTTTCGAGTGTGCCATGTCGTAGAGAAGTACATAATAGCCCTTAGAAGTAAGTACGCCACTGTTTTTCAACGACTTGCTTGATTTTCAAGCAGCCGGCATTAGTTTGAAGAGGTCCAGTTAGGCTTCCTGATTCTACACTGAGAGAATCACAGTGATTTTATTTAATATCTCGAAGCGAGGTAAGTCTTGCTTTGGGAAAAATAAATTTATTGCTTTTTTAGGTTTTATATGCAAAACACATGATTTTCGCAAAAAAATGCTGCCTGTTGGTCTGTCCATTCCTACGTCTGTCTGTCTGTCTGTCTGTCTGTCTGTCGGTCTGTTCGGGAAAATCTGTAACCACGATAACTCAAGAACGCTTGAAACTAACTTTAAATTTGTTTTCCAAAAAAAAAAAACATAGATTTTTATCAATTACTTTGAAAAAATTAAGGTATATTTTTTGTGCTTGTATATAGAAAAGATACTCTAGGTAACAGGAAAAACGATAACGCGGACCATTTTAAAAGGTAGTCGGAAAAACGTGACCTGTTTTCCGCGAAAGAAAACTCGATATCTCCAATCTATTTGTTTTTCATATCATGTACACACGACTATTGTTGTGAGGTTTGTATGAAATGCCTTTTATTGTTTTTTTTTTGCTGGTTTACGTATTTTTCTTCTCGTTCTAGATGTGTCTTGAATAATGAAACTTAATCTGCTTAAAGTTTCTGCTTTTATCAAATTAGTGTTATTTTTACGTATATCCGTATAAATAAAAACCTTGTTTGCCTTTATGTTAAGCTTTTTTATCACTTTTTTGTTTGTTTCAAATTTTGTGATCGATTTTTCGCTCTCTTCTTGTTTACCTAGGACTTTGAAATTTGGCACAGTGACGTAATTTCGATGACAATACAATAATAAATCATTTTTTTGTCAAAAACCTAAAATGGATCCCTGTAGACGCACCTGAGGCTCTATATTAATATAGACGCACCAAGTCAAATAACTTGCAAAAAAATATAAACATTTTTATTGTTTTTAATGTTTCTTGATGTTTTATGCAAAAAAATTGTCTTTCTCAAAAAAAAAAATCTGTATGACCGGGAAGAGTGATTTTAATTTGGAACAAAGTTTACTTATCCGAAGTTCTCAGTTGGGATTGTTTTTGGTAAAAAATCTACTGGGGTAAGAGGGCCAAACGAGTAAACTATTTGTTTTTGTTTAATATTTAGTTTTACGAAAAAAATTTACAAAAAATATTTAAATAAACGTGGGCTCAGTATTTTTATCTTCCTAAAAAATAAAAACTGCCTTGTAAAAAATTATGTCTGACGTATATATTTGTACTGGGCGTGTCAAGGGCCAGGGGCAATTAGTTGGGCGTCTGGCCAAAAGGTGACAGTTGAATGGGGCTGTAAAGTGAAAAAACAGACGTACAATAGCGCGATAAAATTCACCAAAGACCGGCTGCCCCACGTAACGTATATGACATTCGGCCAAAAAGGGATATACTGGTTGATTCTTAAATAGATCCATTCAATTTAAGGGGTGAGTCTACATCAAAAGATATGAAAACATCTCCAAAAATGGATCGTAAAGGAGCTATGACCAGGGCTGTCGAAAAAAAAATCGGGGCCCGGGGGTAGTAACCTACGAGCCTCCCGACAATATTTTGATGTCTAAAAAAGAGCTCCTTACCCACACCCAGGCCCCCCAGAAAAGTCCGGCCCCCCAAAAAAATTTTTACCGCCTGAAAAATTCTTTGATGAATAAAAAAAAACAATTCGGGACCCCTCAGAAACTCCGGGCCCGGGGGGGGGGGGGGCAAAAGAACTTTCGAGGTCGATCGTCTAAAAATCAGTTATATTTGAAATATTACCTTTTATAAAAACCCATTCCTTTTGGCTTTCGGTCCACTTGTATGTGGGGTTTATCTAAATCTTGAGATCTGTGCTTTTCACCTTTTCTATCAAACGCCCCATTGTTTATTGTTTTTCTTTGTTCATTTCATGTCGAACGGCCCCTTTTTTTTGAATTATTTAAATAGCCTTTTGTCAAAACAACATTCAAACACAATAATATAATACACTCTGCAACTACAACTTTTTTTAACTTACGCTCGAATACTTAGTATTCAATACTATTTCACAATGCGTCGTATATTGCGCAAAATCGCCGGCCTAGACAAAAAATTATTGGTTACAAAGGAGGGTATCGCATTTTGGGCTAAATCGCCTGCAACGATAAGACTTTACATGCTTATAGATACATAAAAAATAAATACTTAGCCAAAATTTCAGCCCTTTTTACATCCCGGAACATACTTTAATTAATTATTTTAATTAAGAATTTTGACATATGCCAATGTACGATTTGGCAACATTGCACGAAACTTCAAGTGTCAAATGTCATCTCGTCAAAATAAAAATAACTTTGCACATTAACTACTACACTGCTCTTGACTATAATATTAAAATATTTTGTTGGTTTTATTAGTTTTTACGGATTTAATATACTATAACTCAATGTGTAAGACTTATGTGACTAGTTTCTTAGGTTTCAGTACTATTATGGAGTTATTTTTAAGGTATTTATACTATAACATTGTAAGCAAACCAGCAGTTTCAACGATAAACCAAAGCATGTAGTTCCATAGGACAGTGTTACCCAAGACAAGTAATTTAATGTGGCTTTCAACATGTCAAATTAGTTTATTTCCATGATATGATTTAACTAGATTATGAAAAAGTTACACATATACTTTTAACTTTTAATATTAATTAAATATATTTAAAAATAAATATATTTAAAAATAAATATATTTAATTAATATTGTACAGTGTTTTTATTATACATTCTACCTAAATGTATTTATGTTGGTTTTTAGATAACAAAAAATATTGCTTTTTTTTAATATGATAGTCACATTTAGCGCAAGAATAATGCGATGTTGTCGGGTTTTCTATAACAAATAATTCCTGAGTTTTTAATTTTTGTTTCATTTTGTTCTTTATTAAAAAATAACACAGTTTTTTATGATTTCTTTTTATCATTTTGCAATTTTTTAAACAAAAACATTTTTCTTATCTAGCCCAAAACTCCTATTTAAAACGATACCCTTCTTTGTTTTATGAAAAAATAAGCAACTTTTTTTTTGTCCTTCTGTCTGTCCGTCTGATGTCACGTTTTGGTGTACATTATAACTCAAGAACGAAAAATTCGATCGACTTAAAAATTTCAGGAAAAATCAAGTTCTATAAGGGGAAGATTCCTATTGTTTTTAAAAGAAATCCACCGAAAATAAACTTTTAAAAAAGACGAAAAAATCTGAAAGAAAATTCTACCAATTTTGAACGTTATAAGAGTTACGACCCTTTAAAATTGCAATAAAAATAAAGTTTTTAATGAATAACTCTGGTATCTTTTGAGATAGAGCGACGAGGTTTTGCATGTATACTCTGCCCTCCTTAGTTAAAACGTCCCAACTAACATTGCTATTTTCTTTATTTTTTTCGAATGAATGTGTTCCCTGACTTCAAGGTTTCAATTTTAATTTCCCTGACCTTTCCCTGACTTTCCTGTTTTCCCTGACTAGTGGGAACCCTGGAGAATAGATAAATATTACATAGAACAACCCGTATACGCAGATAAGTCAAAGTGGAAGTTAGTTAGGACGTTTTAACGAAGGAGGGTAGTACTAGTATTATTAAGAGCAATTAGTTTATCTTAATTTATTTTTTTGAATCTATCCAGAGGTGTACATAAACGGACAAAATGTGTGCAGCTTAACATATTTTTGCCCCAAACTTTTTTATGTGTATTTTGTTGGATTTTGAGTAGATTCCTTGAGTAAAAATACATAAAAAAGTGATATAGTGAAACACTGTAACTAGGAACCCGAGTTAACTCGTTCACAGTAGGTTGACTATTTTCCGCTCACCCGAGTTAACTCGGGCGGACCTAGAATGTAGAAAATAAAGTTTTTTTTTATTTTCTCAACATTATTTGTTATTGTGAAGGACATTGTAGAGTAAAAATTAAGAAAATCTCGGTGATATCGGGCGATTTCGAGGCGATATGGGCTATATTTCGTCCCGCAAATGAAGAGTGACATGCCCCTCGTTCCAGACATATGTTCCTGTGTTATTTTTTTAAGTTTTGTGATGTAGAATCATTACCTTTAAAGACCACTTTACACGGAGCAATTTGTACGCAAGTTTAATGCTATGCAAGTTTGCTGCCAGATATAGCATGAGGACAATTGGACATTGATTTGCCTTTTCACGGAGCAAGTTGTACGCAAGTTTGGTGCTATATATTGCAAGGTAAACAGTGCTGCCAACCAGACGGTTTTGACGTATCTCTGCGTTTGTTGACAAAAACATAACCTAGCATTTACTTTTTTAAGGAAGTTTTTTAGTTAGACAGACTGACCTATTAATAATAATAATTATTATTAACATGTGTAGTTGCTACTATATTAGTAAAATGAAATCGATTTTGTAAACCTTTTTTTCCAGGTTAGTACCACGAAAATAACCATAAAACTTGCGTGAAAATCGCCGAAAAATAGAACATGTTCTAAATAATTTGATGGAACGAAAATGGCCTCAAACTTGCCTGAAGGCATGTGCAGTGACTGAATCATTCTTGCAACAAACTTGCATAGCATCAAACTTGCGCACGAATTGCTCCGTGTAAAGTGGCTTTAATATATGCTATAAGACTGCAAACACCGTGTATAAGTCGATCACCGAATAACGTAGGTAGAAAAAAACTAAAATTTGTGTTTTGTGAACTTTTTAGTCAGTTTTTGGGCTTTCTCATTATTCATTCGTTTTTTGCATATTTCCCATTACGTATTTTGTATGACAACTTTCAAATAAAAAATTAACTTCATTCGACCTATATTCTGTCCCTTTTTTACAGACATAAAAAATACCGTTGTCTGTATTAAATTTCAGGTTTTATACCCACATATAAAAAAGGTTCATTTATAACAAAGGGCGTAAATCTTTGTGTAAAGATATTTAAGGATATTTTTCTAACAGGTTACGGACCCAAATTATGTTAAACCGAGACCGACAAACGGTTTCCTATTTTATGAGTGGTCTAGTGACACGTGGCAAAATAAGGGTTGTTTTTTATGTGCAGGGTATTCTGTTTGTTATTCACGGTTCGCATCATTGATTTAATATGTGTCAAAAGTTAGACAGCATTGAAATTTGGGGACATTGATAACCTCAGGATGCCACTAGTTCTCTAAAATGGAGCTCTCTACAACTAGAATTATGAAACAAAAGACGTCTACCCTATCTCTATCTCATTTGTGCTACACTTTCCAGCCAACCAAATAAATACTGTATTTGTTTTTCATACAACAAATACAGTATTTATTTGGTTGGCCGGAAAGTGTAGCACTGAGCGGCACGAACGAACATAGCTAATGTGAATCTGTAGAATAAGATAATTCTACTAAAATTTAGATGGCGCCAGTAATTTCTTTAATAAAAATAATATAGTTACACTTTTCGCCCGGCCAAGTAAATATTGTATTTGTTCAACAAAGAACAAATACAGAATTTGTTTGGTTTGGGTGGAAGTGGGAGTGTATGTATGTCTTTTATCCTTTTTGGGTAGAAGTTTTGTCCTTGTCTAATCTAACGGGAGAAATCGCCATTGACAAAACTACAATTTGTAGTTAAAATTAATATGGGATAAAAAGTCAAAATGTTGATTTAATTTTATATTTTTTGATGATCCCCTTTTCCCCTCGTAACTTTAAGCACTACTACCTATCGTATTTGAATTATGGCCCCTTTTTGAAAAAGTTTATTTTTTTTTGAAAAACTTTTTATGTGGACTAACAGGGAAAGTACTCTTTTAGCAGTAGTATTTTTTATTTAATAATAATAAATTGGCTGCGTTCAATGAAAACAGCAAAACTCACCCAAAGCTGTCAAATCACTACTGAACGCTATGATCAGTTTCGATTGACAGATGTCGCTGCAATCATTCCTCATCAACGTTTTGATTGATGTTTTAAAACCGCGGGATTGTACTTTTTGTGGGTATTTCTAACCTCAAATGGTGGTTGTGACAAGTGACAGATATTAGCCGTTCAACAGTTTGCTAGCAAAACTTATCGTTTGATGACTTTTGATTAGTTTTGCTGTTTTCATTGAACGCAGCCATTAATTTTAACTAGAACCGTGTTAAAATCATAGTGTTTAAAGAGGAAAAAAAAGGAAACGAGCTATTTTGTGCGACATATAATTTCGTACTTAGTTAAGTCAACCATAAATCACAAATTGAAACCTTTAAAAAAATTATATGTTATTAAACATTTTGCGCATTGTAAGTTTTTCTAAATAGTAGACAATTACGTATGGTTTTGATTTCTGTTTATCTATCTTTGCAAAACATGCCGATAATGCTTAGCAATTATATAGTATACTCCCCGTAGTAAGTTTTAAGTAAAACTTAATTTATATTGTATTGGGACACTTCTATTTTTTTTTAAGTTTAAGTTTCTTTTTTAAATGGATTTTTTCGAATTTGGTACAATTGGCTTTTTTAATAACAGTAATTTTTCCTGAAAAAAATGACGTTCATCGCACTTTTCTCAATTTTTTCGACTTTTTGTAAAAATTTAGTCTATTGCATAGAACAAAAGAATTCTTTAAACCAAGAACACGTGTTTTTCGATATTTTTTAAAGCCATATTCTCTTGTTCTTCATTCAAAAACCCGTGCTCTGCATTCAAGGACATTGACTTTGTTTCAAAGAAACGCTAGCCTTGAAACAAGAGAATATGGCTTTAAACATATCGAAAGATACTTGTCCTTGGTTCAAGGAATCCTTTTTTTATGTGTATACTAAACTTATTTGATTTTCGGTTTTCAAATATGGTATTTTAATGTATACATAGATCGGAGTTTTTCTTCTATTTTCAATTTTTTTTGGGCACTGGGGCATATCTGCTGTAAAGCTGCGAGGAGTGTAACAATATGTTATGTATGCACAGGAAAAAAAACAAAATTATAATAACATAATGTTATTTTAATATGCATTCATTACCTTCTCAAATAGTATAGTAGGCTAAAAAAAATAGTGTATTAAATTGATATATTGTTTAGGAATTGTATGAATAGTACCTAATTTTTATTTATATATAAATTTTTGTCACGAGTTATATTTATAACGAGAATATAATTTGTAGTATAACTCTCTATAATTTAAATTTTATATAAAAAACTAAACTACGAAAATTAGAGAAATATTTGGAAAGAGAATAAAGTCTGGACTTTGAATGTATTTTTCGTATGTTAATATTTCGACTTCCTTTGAATAGACGAAAACTATATTCTATCTTTTTGTAGGATATTATTTTTTTACCCGACTTCAACGCGGAAGGGGAGTTTTGTTTCTAACGTATTTGTATGTATGTAGGTTTGTTTGTTCCCCTCTAGAGAAATGACGATTCGTCCACGTTTCGGCTTTTTATCTTGATCAGGAAAATCAGAGAAATTTTTAGATTTTTATTAAGATATTTATGCGTAAGACTTTAGTAACTACCGTCAAGTGAGGTGATTTCGGACGGTGTGGGTGACTTCGGACATTTTTTCGCAAAACAATTTGAACCAATTATGGGCACAGGTTGTGGGGTTAAATTCCACAACCTGTGCACATAACCCCATAACTTGTTCACGCTTACTTTGGTTCAGAGTTTTGCGAAAAAGTGTCCGAAGTCACCCACACCCTCCGAAGTCACCCCACTTGACGGTACTTACTTAACATGTGTTTTTAATTAGAACTATGCCCCACTTTTCGGTATCATTTTTATCCTGATCGATACCGTAAAATCGATCATACTTCCAGATTAAATTTGTAGTACTATAAATTGAAATTTTTATCGCTTAATAAAATAATTACCTAATAATATTGTGTAACAAGAAAATTAATTGACTTTAATAAATATACATATTAAACGTCAATTATGTAGCAATTTTTTGTCCGATCTGTCATGCTAAAGTAACATTTAATCATCGAGTTTTTTTTTAATTATAAATAAGTGTAATTCCGCCCAAAAGGGGACTTGTTCGCAGATTTAGGCGACATTCAAAATGAGAAACTTTACAGTTAGGTGACAGGAGTTGGATCGTAATTTAAGGGGTTCTATACGTACTGACTCGGGAAAATTAAGGGTTTTTATTGACTTTTTTTACAACTTTATTCGATCACCGGCAAACGCGACCCATATTTAGCAGTTTGGACCAATCAGTGATCAGAAGTTTTTCGATGCAGTGATTGGCAATCACGCCATCGAAAAACTTCTGTGAATTTTGCGTGATCAGATCACATCACGTGTGAACTGATATTCTGTACCTTAAAATAAACTCATTTTTAGGAGAAGATCGTAAATTTGCGCAAAATACACGATTTTTTCAAAATACTCATTACGTGAAAAATATGTTAACAAAATTATTTGCCATTATTCAGCTCCAAAAAATTAAATTAGGATGCGGCGACTTCATTTTAAAATTGAAACGAGAGTTTTTGATGTTCACATTACAGAGAAGTTAATAGAAAATATTCTGTGTTCACAAAAACGTATAGTTAACATATACGCATTGTTCACATTATCGAGCTTACACTGTATTTGTTTTATAACTTTTAGAAATTATAAGGCACGATTTGTTTCCCAATTTTCAAAAAAAAAACGTGTTATTTAAAATATCCTAATTTTCAAGTCAAACAAGGACCTTTTTTGGTGGTATTCTACAAATAATATTTAATATATATTCGTAAAAAAACTTGTTTATTGAGTTTTTTTTATTATTTCTTTTACAATCTAGTCTTCCATTATCGAAAGCAAAAAAAAGGTTAATTATAGCATAGCCGGCTGACTATAATTATCGTTACAAACTAAAAAAAAGTATCTGATTCTTTTTTTGTAGTACGTTATTTTATGGTAAAAAACACAAAATTTACTTTAGTATATTCAAAAAAAAAAAAAAATGTGTAAAATACACCAAATAAAAGACAAATTGTTGAACTTTTTCCGTAATAACTTTTAAACGTTTTGACTAAAACACTTAAAATTTTTTCACTCGTTCGTGTACATGTACAAAATATGTAATTTTTAATTCAATTCCTGTAATAGATATTGGATAAAATGTTCCGTAACCTACTGTCATTTCAGAATGTGGGTTGGTTGCTTTTTGCATAAGATGGCCGAAATAAGATACACATTCATGTACAACAAATCTACTGCAATGAATTTCCCGCTACTGCAATGAATTTCCCGCTACTGCGATGAATTTTCCGCTAAATTTTTTTAATTTTAGAAAAAAAGGCATTTTTTATTCTTTTAATTTTAGAAAAGTTC
Organism: Brachypterus glaber; assembly: GCA_958510825.1. Taxonomy (NCBI): domain Eukaryota; kingdom Metazoa; phylum Arthropoda; class Insecta; order Coleoptera; family Kateretidae; genus Brachypterus; species Brachypterus glaber. The sequence continues at coordinate 37,326,765 of OY294051.1, read as the reverse complement.
CACATTATTGTTTAACAACCTGTATATTTATTTAACTTATTAACACACTTTTTCTTTTTTAGGTAAGAGAAAATAACGCCAGCTGTCTCTTGGTAAGCCTTAACCATATTTATTTCTTTTTATTTTTTTTGTTCTTTATAATTATAATTTAAGAACGATATTATGGTAATTTTTAAATATACTGATAAGTACGAAAATGTCTGTAATTTTGACTGCCGGGAAATAATTAAGTATTTCAAAATGCGAAATAATTGGTGGGTAAATATAATAATTAAAAAAACAGTCTACGCTATTTAAATAAAAACTGACTTTATTTTTTACAAAATATCAAATTAAATGTTTATAATCTGCACTGTGTACGCCGGAAACCCTTCGTTACGTAGTAGTAATGTTGGTCCCTAATAGATGGCACTCTGTGTTACTTTCTAATTTACAAAGTCTTAAAAAATATGTAACGATTTGATGTCTTTAAGAGAGGAAGAACACCTTATTTAGATAAACGACCAACATTAGCTAAGAAAAATAAATATAAATAAATATCTAGGCATTACCCTAGCCAAAAACCTTACGTGGGAATAGCACGTCGAAAAAATCCCTCGAAATACCCATCTGTCCAAACATAAAAACTTCTCTATAAACTCTGAAATCAGTGCTCCTCTACGAGACCCCAGTTTGGAACAAGGTTACGATTAATAAAACTTTTTCGTCCATACTCAGAATATGCATCTACGTTCACTGGTCCATAGAAATACCCTTTTTAGTCAGGCGAGCGTAGGCATTAATAAAACTGTCTAAAAAAAAAAACAGAAATGGTTCAGATGAGATGACAAAATATACGGAATATTTAATTAAAGAGATCCTGGCAGTATCAAATTTAAAACGTAGCCGCAAAACAAGATTAATAATCAATTACAAGTTGTAATTAAAAACTGTTCTAAATTTAATGTGAGTTGATCGGACGGGCAATTTTAATAAATACAAACCGAGTGTATTATTATAATATTATTATAATTATTGTAGTGATAGTATCGGGATTATGTTCCAGTTGTTAATCTACGTTGTCGTTTTGCGAATATTTCAATAATTAATGTCGAATAGAGGTTGTCCCAAAACTACATTTTAATACTTCTGGTCCAGTTTTCTTTTTAGTTGGTGCTTTAGAGGCTAGATCTATTATTTAATAAAGTTGGACTTCTTAATCTAAAAATGGCAAAATATTTGCTCATTCAACTCTAGTTTTGGAAAACCAAACTGGAGGTGGTACCAAACTAATTTTTAGAATGAGTGCCAAACATATCCAAGAATAGATCCAAAGTTTCAAGAGTTTCTCAATGACTTCTTACTTAAAGTATTTGAATGGCAGTATAGCAATATAGCATTGTCCAAATGTAGCCAAGATCAATTTTTTCTAGTTTGCTAATTCTCCAAATTCTGGGGATTTTATAAATATTTAATGTAAAAAATAGAATAGGTTATATAATCTGTATAAAGCCCTTTTCTTTTAGGGACTCATACATCTATATTATCCAAAAATGCAAAAATCAGTTTTCTCATGTAGAAACAACACTGAAAGAAGCCCCACAGATTCGTTTACGTTACGCTGATTGGCTTTAGCTAATCGTCATTTTCACCATTTTTGTTTATTGAGTCCATGGACTGGATCCAGATAATGAAAATTAAATAAATAGAATGACATATGTATATACATCATTTTATTATTATTATTATTTTATCTTCAAATCCTTTGAATCAAAATAAATTGAGGAGTGTTTGAAATGAACACCTAGTTATAATGCTTCAATAAAAAACACGTCATGTTCATTATGTCACACCGTAAGATGTCATTATTCGGGGACCCCTTAAATCAGAAGAGGGTACTTTATTGTGACATGCCGGTCAATAAACAACATGTTTAAACGATGCCAAACAGTTGAATGACTGACAAAAAAGAGCCTGTTTGATTTGTAGAAAACGTATTCAGGTTTATTGTGATAAGTTGCAATTTACTTGTCCCTATTTTTTACATATTTATTAAATAAATGACGTACTTAGAGTTCAGAAAGTCAGTGAATCTTTCTATGTGTGAAGGCAGTAGTCGGATTTAAGGTTATGTTTTCGATTAAATCGATAACCTCAAATGTTGATGTAAAAAAGAATAGTTAAAAACAAATAAAGGTAACTTAAACATATAAACTTATAAATGGCGAAGTCAAAGCTAAAAACAGTCGTGGAATTTCAGAATAATAATTGCTTTTGATATCACAAGGTAATTATTTTACTTTTTGTTGAAAGTTTGGCTAAAACAACGATTTAGGAACTTTTGGTATATATCGTCGAGTAGTATGGAGTTATTCAAAAACATATAATCCGTGAAACTACCACACAAACTAATTTCGTAGATTAATCACGCATGGAGGTTGTTTATTATAAAATAGGGGTTAATCATCACCGAGTGTGGCCTCTACACTTGTGTGTATACATTTATTAGCAGTCGGTCTAAATTATAAACTTTGTAGCCATTGGCGTAGCCATAGGCGTAGCCAACGTGATGCCAGTAATGAAACGTATGGAGCTGCAATAAGTCTTCTTTATTAAATTGTTTACAAGATTAAGGAGCGCTTGTATGCAGCTGTTAATGCCGCGTTTTGATAAGCTGCGCATGCGCTGACCGTTTTTCAATATATTATTTTAAATAAAAAACATGTTTTACAAAAAAAAAACACCAAACAACAAAAAAAAAACAAACTCCGGCACGGACAACTGCAATTAGCCGCTTGTCAAGATCAACACTACATAGTAGTATGTATACATTATTTTCCCTTAACCCCTTCGCTCCCATAGGGACATATATGTCCCAGCAGATGTTTAAAAATACATTTGTAATAATTTACTATTTTACTATTCCTTACAGCTACTTTTGTTTTGATTAAGACAGTCGTCCATACCGAAGTGACTGATTGATTTCGTGCTTTTTAGCAGCAGATGTCGCTAACTGTTATTGCTGTTCCTTAAAATTATTTTTCTACTTCATATAGCATATGGAAAAGATTTAATTTTCACAGTTGTCCTTATACTGATATGTGGCTCTTAAGAGTATTAAAAAAGCCATATGTTCACAAAGGCTAGAACTTTTGTTTTGTATAGTACTGACATCTGATTGCTGGAAGATGAACTTTTAGTATTGAATTTTACCTAGAACAGTTTGGGGAAGTTTTCAATAAAGTCCGGTAAAGTGTCCCATTGTATGTATTGGACTATCCGATTTTTCTTTGGGTATTTTTAAAAAAGTGATAATATTAGTGGTAAACATTACAATTCTGCAGTGATTTAGTTTTTATTACCAAGATTTGTAAACTTATACCTTAAAATCGTGTTAAGGAAATTTTTGAAGATTTCCTCCTAAAAAGAATTTAGGTGTGCAAAATTTTGTCAACAGTTTACCCCTCGGTGGTAAGTTGGGGGAGGGGGTTGAGGGATGAATTTTATTTTTATCTATTCTTTTGAAGTGTAGACAAAAAGTTTTAGCTACGCCCCTGCCTATAGCATGCCACATAAAACCTAAATATGTCCCATTCAATTAGACATGTATTTGTTTGAAAATATCGTCGGTTAATGAAACATTGGCGTTACAATCGCACCCCTTTTAATTAATTTTATTAGCCGATTTAACTTTAACCCTGTCAAATTATTCCCATTGAGTATATTGGGCCATTTAGATCATTAGTAGGCATAAAAACAATTGAATAACCCCATTAAAACGATAACTATAAAACGTTTTAAGCCAAAAAGTCTTTGAGTTTGAAAAGGAACTTTTTTTTTGCTTTAATAAGTAATGGTTTTAAAAGGCAAATCATTTTTATCATTGTAAAAATGAAAAGGGTTTAACGACATAGGTATGGGCCTTCGAGCCGGATTTAACCCAAAAAATATATAGTGTTCAAGTCGTACTTACAAGTAAGGATTCTTAGAAGGCTCAATGATTGTTACTCAATGCACAGTTCTACCGCTACTATTTTACTGTTAATATTTTTTTGTATCGGCATATTTTGGGACACTGTATATATGTGGGTACTGAAATAACCCGATAATAATTATTCAATACTATAATTATTCCAAATACTAACTACTTTATTAATGCATACGTATTTATGTCAGTTTTGATATATCAATATACATATACGTATAGGCTAAACGTTTTAAATGAATTATAATTTCATATTATTGGCCTTTTGTTATGTTATAGTCAATAATATTAAGTACTGAAACAGCCAATTATTAACTAGTAATAATAACCATAATTGCTTGAAGCTTTTATGCTTGATATTGTCGCTTATACAGGCTGTCCAAAAGCTCTCCTGTCAAATGACTACTCCATATATACTTTGACGCACGGATCTGTGGCTACGGGAACAATGTTAGGAATGTCTGTGCAAGTGAGAGGCCCGTTGTAGGTACGCACGCCTTATAACGCTTTTGAATGCGGAGAACTATACTAGAGGTATTTTTATGCTGATTCAACCTAAACTACCTGCGGCTATAAATTGAGCTACTACGCCTAGGAGCTAAAGCTAATATAAATCAACATAAAATCCCGTCTAGTATCTGGGATTTCCATTTGGCAGGAGAGGTTTTGGACACACTGTAGATATACCTACTGTTTTTACCCGACTACAGTTAGGAGGAGTTCAAAGTTTTACATACTGTATAAAAAATAGAAAGATTAGAAAGAGTTAATGCTACTACATTCACGCACGGGTGACAGTAGGCCACTACACTAAAGTGTATGCGCTAAACACTCTATACACTGAATGTAGTGTTTAGTCTATAGATTAAACAAAAACTGTGTGTTTTTTTTTGTCAAAGAGCTTTTTTGAAGGAAAATTAACTAGCTTTCTTTGACATGTTTCTTTAAAAATAAACCATAAACCATTCTGTACTATTTACCTTGTTCAAAGCCGTGGAAAATATGCAAAAGCTCGGCAACATAACATTATGTCTCCGTTCGAGACTCTCGGCAACAATATAGCATTAACGAAAACAAAGCAAGAATATATATGTGTAACAATAGTAAGAAATTCAAAAAGGAAGAAACCGACGACGTTTATATTATTTTGTTCTTGTAGAATTAAGGCATGGAAAGTTAAAACGGGATCTTGAAACAGGATAGACTGAAAAACAATGTTTCTGAAAAAGCTATTGGCATGAGTTGACAGATGTTTATATTGACCAATATTCCAAATTTCGATAAAATAGTTCTAGGCAAGAGCGTCAGTATGACAAGCCGGCTAGCGTGAGTTCGATTCTCACTGGCGCGGATTTGTCAGTGAAAGCCGGTGCTTCCCTCTACTACAAGATCTTGACTTGGGCGATGCTTAATTAAGTAGAATAGTATGTAATGTAAAAAAAATGCCTAATGGGAAATCTAGCCCTAGCAGTAGTAGTCTTTCTGTATTTTGTAAAGGCCTTATCACAAGACTCTTGTATCTCTATCTAGTTTCCCCTTTTGGCCAACTGTTTTTCTTCCTGTAAAACCGTATCGTAAAGGCTTTTCACGTAGTCTATAAGACATGATAAATTTAACGTGAAACATTGTGTTTTATATACAGGGTGTTCCAGAGCCACATGTAGATATTTTAAAGTAGTATTAAAATTGTTAGTTCCTATTTTGGATGCTCAGAACGTGAAATTTTCTCTTAAACTCCAATTTTCTCGAGAGCGGTTGGCCCTACGGTGTTACATAAAGTACCTTTTTTATGAATTTCTAATTAAAGAATAATATTTTATTGAGGAAATGTCAAAAAATCTACAGATAAAAAGGTTAGGGGTAAAAAAATTGTAGTCGACACCCCCCTTTGCACGTCCCTGGATAAAATTAGCAACTAAATTACATAAAGTAAAGGCATGTGCAAAATTTCGATACTTTGGTTCATAGGGTTCCTGAGATATTAAATAAAAATTAGTCTTTAGATGTACCCTTAAAATGGTGGTAGCTCCCTTAGTATTAGGGTACATTTCCGGACCAACCTTTAAAGGAACTTTTTTTCATATTTTTTAATGTAGAACCACCCCTTAAAATATCTACATGTGACTCTGGAACATCCCGTATAAATTGAAATTACCGTTTTTGTTTTGTGTTGAAAATTATCTGCCTAATTTATTTATGAAAGGGTAATGGAACTAGCCGTGAAGATGCTTTATACTTTATCATCGTTTTTAGTTAAGTAGAGCCTCACGTAATTTCTGGGTCATGAACTTTGACAGTTTGCAATAAACCTATTTCGAGTGAACTTAAAGTGAACCAATAAAATTATATCTAATGAAATTTTAACTTGTCAAAAAAATATCTGCCACATCGTTTGCTTTGAAACTTTTATTAAACGCTGCGTTATAACGCATTAAGGCTTATCCAGAAGCTTGCATAAGAACATAAAACATAAGAATGCCATGACGTGATTGGCTTACAAGATACATGGCGGCTCATCAAGCCAATTACGGCATCGTAATTGAAGAGCTGTGTTAGTTACGCAGCAGCATTATTTCTGTCCGTGTACACAAAACTGCATACAAAAGCGCCGCGACGCTTCCGTCCATCGAAAAAGCGCCCGCCGGAATGATATTCATTTGCATTCTGGTGCGTTTGTACAATACGGCTGGGGGCCCCCGCGCATGGCCTTTGGCCCCCGCCCCCCCAAAAAAGCCGCCGCGGACACATTTACTAGAGTACGCGCGGGCCGCAGTCTGTCGTAGTTCCGCGCAGCGGGAACATCGTGTTGTTGTTCCTTCGCTGAGAACGATATCTCGTGGACTGTATATACCGTCAAATTTCTACGAAAAATCCGTGAAACGAAAACTTTAAAAAAAAAAATAAGTGTTAAAACATAGAAAAGTTTGGATGAAAAATACTTTTTCTTAAAAAATATTGCGTCTTTAAGTTTTTTGTTAAGTGATTTTTGTTAAAATTTAATATTAAGTGGACTGTATACCGTCAAATTTCTACGAAAATACATGAAAACCATAATTTTTAAGAAAATAGTGGCCTTTAACTTCTAAAGTGACTGTTTTTGTATAATTACTAGTAATATAAAGGAAATTTTGAAAATATTGGATAGAGAAACGATTTTTCTTGAAGAACAGAACCGTGAAAAGAGACATACAATAAGTGAAGATATTTTCTTACGGTGTTATTGTATATTTTCCAGTGATTAACACCAGGAAAATCCGGACATTTTAAAAATAAAACGATTTTTCCTGCGAAAAAAGGGTTGTTTGCTACTGAACTGTACAAAAACCGCGAGAAAAAAGAATAATAACCTGCAAAATTTGGATTTAAAACTGATAAATTAAAGATTACTTTAGTGAAAATCGTGGAAATTGACACACAACCCGATTTCTGATCTAAAATTACAATAATTTTTGAAAAAAATCGTGGTTTACTATAGTTTCCTGTTGATAAAAACAGAAAAACCTTATAAATTGTGAATATTTGCATAAAAATTGACAAAAGGAAAGGAAAATATTATCTTACCACTTATAAATAAGTGACACAGAACTTATAAAATAAAATTTAAACAACGGAAAACCAAGGAAAATTGTGTAACATTTTATCAACAAATGCCTAATGATAATAGTGACCGAAGCTACTGTTTTTATGGAAAAAAGAAAATCCTCTAAATATCATAAAAGTGTTGGAAAACCTATTTTTCCTGGTGTTGCAGTGTTAAAAATATAATTTCAGTTTTAATTTGGTGTTGCCAATCGATCTTCCGGTGTTTTTATTCTATTTTTTGGGATTTAGTTCAGTTTTCCATCGCTAGACGTCTAGCACATTCTGAATGGTGATTTACAGCTGAAAACTGTGTTTTACACACACTGTTCTGGTAATTTTTTAAATGGTTTTGGAAGTAATATTTCTGCTTCCTGCACAAAAAAAGTATGTTTAAAACAAATATACTTTTTGATTTGGTTAATTTAACCATATTTTATAGTCAATCCAACGCAGAAAAAAAGGATCTCTTGAACCAAGGATACTTGCCTTTCGATAGGTTTAAAGCCATATTCTCTTGTTTCAAGGCTAGCATTTCTTTGAACCAAAGTCAATATAATTAAATAAATAGCACGTGTTTTTGCTAGCCTTAAAATAAGAGAATATGGCTTTGAACTTATTAAAAGACACGTGTCCTTGGTTCAAGGAATTCTTTTTTTCTGTAAACATTTAGTTTGATTTAACAATACGCTAGGTATGCTTGAATTAACCATATAATGTTTGATTTAACTATATTAGGGTTAATTCAACATTAGTATAGTTAAATTAAACATTACATGATTAAATCAAGCATACGGTTTTGTTAAATGGAATTAAATGTTTACTGCACCATATGGTTGAATTAACCCCATCAATTAAACTGTATTGTTGGTTTAAACATGTTTTTTTTGTGTTTAGATTGGACGGTGCAACAAAACATCATTTTACCATTGAAACTATTTGTTTCCCTGAAGATGCCTTTTTATAACAGAAACGCGTCAGCTTTCATTTTCCTGATGATGTCTGATTAAAGACGAAACGTAGCACTGTTCAATCCAGAAAATAGAAATATTATAAATTATTAAACGTTGTTTATCATTCTGGCGCCGAAAACTCTTAAATGAAAGTTAACGCTGTTAATATTGGAAGTTTTTACTACATAAGCGTGCATGAGTTATTAACGTACAAGGGGTACATAAATTATAATCTATTACCGAATTTATTGCCCTATGGGGCTCTCGTAGAAATGCAACATCGGTGATGGTGTAGCTTTTAGCCTAATAGAGATTGACTAAAAAATTACCGTCAATACAAATGTTTTTTTCTTTATTAAAAATGTTATACAGAAACAACAGACAACATCTTTTCTCTGCATAATTTTAGGTTAAATTTTACCCAATTTAAAAACTTAAAACATAACTAGGTATAAGAACTTAAAATATAACTAGGTAAACTTTAACCTTATAAATATTCCGAGAGAAAACGTTGTCTATTGTTGTTTCTGTATAACATTTATTATAAAAAAAACATTTTTTATTGACGGTAATTTTTCAGTCAAGGCCTTTTAAGCTAAAAGCTACATCATCATTACATACATTTTTTCAGTTAAAACGGTAGTAATATACATAATTCTATATTATTAGTATCTACCGGTGGGTCCATCTAAAATGGAACACTTTAAATAATTACGAAATATTTGATAACAAAAAACTTCGAAACAAAATCATTTTATTTTTAAGGGAACATTTTTCCAAAAAAAAAAGCTTTGAGACTACCTTTTTTCTGTACTGCCACCAATCTTAAATTTTAAAGATCAACTTTCGAATACCACTAGACCATGTCATTTCTTTTAGGGAGTGACATCTTTTTGACGAAAATATTAAATTATCTAGACCCTTTAATCTTTTGATCCATCTTTTTAAAAATTCTGTGTCAGGAGGTTTTATTTTATATGATTCACCCGGTACAAGTATATTATTTTAAACCTGACATATCATCATGATAATTTCTATAATATCATTTCCTTTCAATTCTGATACAAAAACAGTAATCAATAAATGTAATAAAATTAATAAATAAAAGTTGACATGACATTAAATAGTGTTATACAATATAAAATATTCAATTTATATTGTTGTACCTAACAGAAAAAAATCGATTTAATTTAAATAAATGTATTATTAACATTTTACGCAGCATTTAAGATCAAAATTGTATTTCCCATCCAGATAATTTTTACCTTTCAAGTGAAGTAACTAATTATTGCAAAGTCTACCTTTTTCTATTGTTTCTTTGTCAAGAATGGAGAGGTAGAGGGGTTAGAGAGGTCCAGTCGGCTAATGGGCGCAGTTTTTGAAGGGGGTATGATTTTGCTCATAAGAACTGTTGACAATAGTATTACAATGTTTAAGCAAGTGTTGTAATGTTTCTTATGTGTTTCAGTTGATTCTCAAGTAATATTTCGTTAAAGTACATAGTGCTAGTTTTGATTCCAAACAACTCCTATGTTGATTAAAAATGTCCAGAACAATGTTCTGAGAACACGCTTTTATAATTTATACAATTTATACATATTATACATATGAATTATTAAAATATGCGCACTGGGTAATAAAACAATTGATTATAATTATTATAAAATTAATTCTTTTTTTTTATGGCGCATTGTTTTTAAATGTATTTTTTTTTTCTTTAATTAAAAGTCAAAAACAAATCGACGCGTCGTGTCGTTTTCGTTCTTGTTTTCGTTTTGGATACCTACTAAAATGCCAGATTAAACTCATTTTTAGGGAAAAGCCTTCTCTTTAAGCCAAACACATTTACACCAAGTAGTGACACCGCCTATGACCTGCGTACTTCTAAAAAGTCTAATACTACGAGAAAGCCCCGTTGTACGGTATTTTCCGTACAAAATTACAGGAAAATTCCAGGACATTATAATTTTTTCAAGGTATATTTTCTGATCCCGCCATGTCAGTTTTAACTGTTTTCAAGATTATCAAGAATGACATAAAATAGTTCTAAAATTAAATCGTTTTTAGAAAACCGAAACGTGTTGGTTTGGACTTTTTGCAAAACAATTCACTGTTGGCAAAAAAACTTATTGGTTTGTGACTTGGGAATACATAATTTTTTGCATTTTCTTGTATCTAACTAATTATTCAGTTACAAATGGATAGGCAGTTATATATAAATGTACTTTAATTTTTGTTAAAAACACTATATGTCTAAAGTCGCGTACTTTAATACTTAAGGACGGACATGAAATGTTGCGTGTTTTTAACAAAAATTAGAGTACAATTTTATAGAATATTAACTTTCGATTTCCTATCCATTTATAACTGAACATTCAGTTTACTTTTTGCAGTGTGTATATAATTAATTACCAGTAGTCGGCGAAATTCCAGTACTCGCATAGGCGCCGCGTCGACTCTAGCGTTGACGCGAGGTTTTAAATATTTACATTTTTATTTCTTTTTATCTTGATTTGTTTTAATGATTCCATTTAAACGAGTAAGGTGGGAAAAAAGTTATCGACAAATAAAAATTAAAAACTTTCGTATTCTTAACAGATGAAAATCGAATGTCGTTTTTTTCTTTGAAAAACACCGATATATATACGTATGTATAGTTAATATGTATAGTTAATATTGTTGTGGGTAACAAATTAGTCGTCAAATGTTTCGATTTATAAAAATTTCCCTCATAATTCGTGAAAATTCTTCCGTAAGCCTATGTTTCTGTGTTTATTTTCAACGTTGATGAGTCATAACTGAGTTTACGCCGAATACTGTTCATCACCAGTAATAATTTATTATTTTCCACTGTTGAAACAATTTTGCATTGTGTTAACAAAGTAATTTTATACAATTACTATAATAATAGACAGAATTTACGCTCCTCTGTTATTATAATGGCTCGGCAATTTGCCTTTAATTAAAATATATATAACTAAATTCAATGAAAAACGAAATAAATACGATATTATTATAAAACAAGCCCTGAAGATTTATATTGCTTCGCATTCTGTAGTATACAGCTCGCAGTTGCAAGTTGCTTTTTTTTTCCTGGTGAAGTTTTAAGTTAAACTGTATTGGGATATTTTCCTTTTTTTTTAGGTGGCGGAGCCCCCTAGAATTTTTTTGTTTTTAATTGGGTTTTTTTTTCAATATAAAAAATGCGTTAATAGCACGCAGACCCTTTTCCAAGTTGACATTTTTAGTATTTAATTTTTCGTCCTACTACGGTAAATTTCACCTTAAAATTAATTTTTCTCGAAAACGGGTAATCTTACAGTATTACAACAGGAGAAGCTTTTTTATGTATTTTGACCTGAGGAATCATATTTCAAAAATAAAATTGCAAAAAAGTTACACAGAAAAAAAATTGGGACAAAAAACTGATAAGGCCTCCCCATTTCGCACACCCCTGGTTAAAAAAGTACATGTCAATAAGATACAAAGATGGGCCTTATTAATATTAGTTCACATGCAAAACCTCGTTGCTATATCTCAAAGAGTTCCTGAGTTATTAAATAAAAACCGAATTTTTTAGCAACTTTCAAAGGGGCTTAGCTCCCTTACGAAGCATTTTTAGACAAATGTTTATAGGAACTTTTTGTCATATTTTTTGATGTAGAATCACCCCCGAGTTTTTTTGCTTATAATTTCCGGACACCCTGTATATAAAATCCAGCTGGGAGAAAATAACGAAATAAAAATGGTCACCAGCTCTTAGAAGTAGAAGTAAACGTATAATACTTCTTCCCTGTGAAGCTGGCTGCGAGGAGTATAGTAAATACGATATTATTATAAAATGAAAATACTACCGACTTAAATTATAGTCGTTTTATGTAGTAGTTAATGGCTATAATTATTTTATATTTTCTTTAAAAGTAACTTTAAGTTTCTTTTTAATAGTTTCTTTTTAATAGTTTCTTTTATGCTACGTGTTAAAAGTGTCGTTATAACTTAAAAGTTTGAGGAATTTTTCAAACACTCTCATGTCGTTTTTTTGACAATATTTTTTATTCAGAAATATTTTGAATTATATTTTTTCTCATCCTCAAGATCACTTTGTACCAGACTTTGTAGTACCTCCTTTTCAGTAGCTGTTGTTCTTATTTACAACAAAAATAGTTTAAGCATTAAAATGGGAGACATGGTAAAATTTCACATTCTGTGAAGTTTAATGTCGTTTCATTTAGGATCCTTAGTAAAATTTTGTATCCTTTCTGTATAGAAAAAACTAACCATTAGCTTTAGTAAAGCTTATTATATCTATAAAAAAAGTGAATTCTTTTTAGAAGTCAGTATTGTTTTATCTGCGGCAGTATTTTTTATGTTTAAAGTCTTCATGTAATGTTTTTTCCACCCCCATAACGTATTTTTTTACTTTATTGCCGATTTAGATAAAAATTACGAGCGTATAGCGTGTGTAGATAAGCGCGTGTGAGAAATATAGGTTATGGTTAAGATATAGTGTACTAACGTTAGGAAAAAGTATTTGTCGATATATTTTAGAAAAAATATAAAAGATAGGTTAACAAGAAAACAGTACAGTTTATCATAGATTTTTTAATAAAAGCTGAGAATAATTTGATATTTTAATAGGAATTACTTAAAAAAAGGCGTGTAAGTAAAATTTGACTAAACTCGCCTAAATTTTAATCGCAATTTTCTATTTTTTTTCCGCAAATCTATAGGTTAAATCTTGTAACAGATTTTGTACACACTTAGGATAAAGCTAGAAAGATAAAATTTGGCAAAATTACGTATTTTAGATGACAATACAATAATATAAAATAAACCCCCAACCTTACTCCCTGGGAGTGACTCCCGTGGGATGGCTACTTCCGCTATATCATTTTCTTTTCAATATTTTTATGAAAATTGATATCCAGGGTTTTTCGCGTTGCCAAATTTATAACTTTGAACTTTAAAAGTGTATGAACGAAAACAGAAGGACGCGCCTAAAACTATTTACTGCCAATCAAGGTGCTCTTCTGACCTAAGTAAATATATTGTTAACTTACAGGGTGATTTTTTGTTTAGATATATGTCAGTAAGTTGTAAAATGCTAATTTGTGGCGAGGTTGTTGTGGTTTTAACCGTGATATGTAACAGAAATCACGATAATACAGTAATAATTTAATAATACAGTATTTTTTATGCGCCTACAGTAATTTTATACAACTGCATACTATTTATAACAACGTTTTATGGGTTTCTTTTAAAATGCTACTTAGATTTTTTTATAAGGTACAAATTAAGAGATACTTATCCGTACTTATCTATAAGCAAATACGTTTTTTTTTAGTAAAAATTACCTAAATACTAACTTTTAGACAATTGTCATTTATAAATTCTGGTTACGTTGTCACAATCTCTATGCTTTAAAAATAAAGCTACATATTTTATTAGGAACATGAAGCTAAAAAATATTGTCATTAAATTGGTATATTCTTCAACAAGTTTGGCATCAAGCATATTTTGACGGTTCCACGAGTGTAGAATATTCTAGTTTAGTCTGAAACATATTTGGAACACTTCGAATATGTTTTCCTGAATGTGTTCCAAATATGTTTCAGACTTTTCTACTTCTGCTTTTTCTTTGACTACAAAATTTCTTAATAACTTTATTGCTCCTTTTATTCAATTGCTCCACACTTAATAAATTTATTGCTCCTTTTATTCAATTGCTCCACACAGGTTAGTGTCATGCTATAAATGTCAGTGTCATTTTTTATTGTTTAAATCGAGGGGTTTATTTATTGGACAATCCTTGTACACCTATCCAACAATCTTTTACAATCCTTGACAATTCCTTATTCCACAATCATCTACAATCCTCCACAATCATCTACAATCTTCCACAATCCTCTGAAATCTGTCCACAATCTTTAAAAATCTTTATTAAAATTCTATACAATCTTTCACAATCTTTTTGACCATCTTTGACAATCTTTCACAATCTTTTTGACCATCTTTGACAATCTTTCACAATCCGTTGATCCTCACAATCCTTGTACACTTTTTTTCAATAAATAAACCCCTCGGTTTAAATTCATTCTGATTTCGTTACTAATAAGCATTAAGATGTCGCCATATGTGTCTATTCCATCACAAGAGCGAAAACATAATATTCTCGCATCTAGTTGTTTAGTCACTGAAGATTATTTTTCTACGACTGTATTAGAATGTTAGTCAAATCGCAAGAAAAACTCTTACGGTATATAGCACATTCCGTAAGCGGATGACGGTATATGACACATACTGTAAAGCTTTTATTTTTAGCTAAATCAACGAAAAAAAAAACTATAAAATTTTAAATTATTAAATTAAAATTAAATTATTGGATGTAAATTATTGTTTTTTATTAAAACTTTTGGTTATTATATAATTTATATAAGAATATAAACGTATAAAACTTCAGTCGTAGAAAATGTATAGTCTGCAACACGTGTAGAATAACCATTCCTCACTCGTTCGAAATATGCATCATTCTACACTTGTTACAGAATATACTACTACTATTAAAAATGATACTTTCCTAAGGTAGAAAACGAACTAATAACTCTTGTCTCTAGAATAGGCATTTCATTTGTAAAAACTGACAAAAACGTAGCCAACATATACATTTGTCTGTCTTACTCGCACAGATTTGTTCTAACAGCGACAACAATAACAGTTATTGGTAATTGTCATTGTTCAGGCTTGAATATACCTACTATTTGTTTACAAACAAACCGAGATGTTGGCGATACTTTATATTAACGGTATGCGTATTCTAGAGATAAGACTTGTTAGTTCGTTGAAGGTAGTCTAAGAAAAAATGTGATTCAAAATAGTAGTTGAACTTTTATACGCTACGCCTTCTTGATAAGCGCTAATAAATTGAAATTTTCTCCCGGAAGGCCTTAAAACGTTCTTAATTCAAGTAATTAAATGCGCTCGAAGATAATCACACTTTATTATACCATATTTAATGTCTTGCCATAGCAATAAATCATCGAGCCTGTAATTATTTTAATACCAACATTAAAATACGAAATAAAAAAAAAAACAACTCAATTATACGAGAAGGTGCATCTGCGTTCGTAGCCGTGAGGCACTCCGTGAAGTAATTTTAGAAAGAAAATGGACGTATATTATGTACTTGAAGCTAGGGCATAATTATACACCGAGCGTTCTTGCGTTATTTAATTACACAGTAGCAATGTTGTATTATAATTTCATTCAGGTTAAAAGAACATAATATGTATATTATAAATTCAATTTCAATTTTAAACGAAAATATTGATTTTTCTTTGGTTTTATAATAATTCTCAGGGTATATGAAATTATTTAAAGATAAAGCGATAAAAACTATATCTTAAATTGGCATGTAGTTTTAGGGACAATGTATGCGGTTGGAAAGATGTCCTAGAAGCCTTTTCGGGATGCTTTGGTTATAGATTGGGAAACGTTCAAGTATTACGTAAAGCTCCCCCCTAGGAGCAGTTTGGAGTGTTACACCCATGTTGATGGTATAGGAAGATAGCGTTACAGGGGGGGTGGGGGTCCAAAATGATCAAAAATTGCGTTACGTAATACTTGAACGTTCCCTTGGTTATTGCTTAGTCATGACGAATAATATAACCAAAGCACTTCAAATGAGTCTTTAAACAGTTAAAGCTCTTTAGAAACGCGTTGGATATATTAATAATAATAATTATTATTATTAATCATGAAAAATCTTATAACCAAAGCATCCCGAAAAGCCTCAAAGGGGCATTAATAACACTGGGCGACAAAATCAAGGTTGACCTTTAATGCATGAGATCTGTGAACGTTAGTCGTTAATTTAGGATCAACATAGTCGAGACCCCAAGGGGTTTCGCTACTTTGGGTCATTTAAGCGTTTTTTTTTATTTAGTTTCCATTAAACTCTAATATGTAATGAAGCTGAAGTTTGCAACGTTTTTTTGCATCAAAATTTCAAATAGTATATTAAAGCATTTGTTCCATAATATGGATATTATCACGTGTTTAGCGCACTAGTACTTTAGAAAACTCACCGCAAGCGGCTTGTTTTCTAAACTTGTACTCGTGCACTAAAAACGTATGTTATGAAAATAGTACTTTAATATACTATTTGAATTTTCGTTGCAAAAAAACGTTGCAAACTTCAGCTTCATAATATGTAAGACCTATTTTTATTCAAAAACTTTGGGAGGTGGATTTTTATCAACTAACTAACAACTCTTTTCTCTAGAATACGAATACCGTTAATATAAAGTATCGCCAACATCTCGGTTTGTTTGTAAACAAATAGTCTCTGTTAGAACAAAGCTGTGCGAGTAAGACAGACAAATGTATATGTTGGCTACGTTTTTTTTTTCAGTTTTTACAAATGAAATTACTATTCTAGAGAGAAGAGTTATTAGTTCGTTGATTTTTATAAAAAGACATGAAAAAAAGTTCCCTAAATTTTAAATACAGGATTTTTTTTGTGGGATATGGTTGATTTCTATTAAATATATTGCAAAAAAAGGGGGAATAAAAACTGGACCAGTTTAACCAGTTTGTATTTAATTTAGATCTCACTAAAATACTATTTATACCAAATGTTTTATAAGACCGAAAACACAATAGATATGTTAAACAATCTTTTACAAAATTTTGTAAGAAGAGCAGAGATAAACCAGTTTTTTTTTATAGCTATTAATTTAAATTTAGCTACGGAAAGGTGTTAAAATTCCAATTATTTTCTTGAAAATTCCCACAAGTTTACTATTCTCAAATCTCTTTATTATAAAAACTTGATTAACGGCTCTTGACTATACCAGAATTTTTATTTTTGCAAAAAAAAAGATCTTAGAAGTAGTAATTTATTACTTATTATAATAAAACGGATAAACTTAAGCAAAGTGAAAAAATGCGTCATTTTCACTGGCGCCACGTTACACTGTAAAAAGTAAACTAAATATTCAGTAACAAATAGATAGGAAATCGGAAGTTATGATCCTATACAACTGTACTTTAGTTTTTGTTAAAAGCACTTTAGTTCTAAAGTCACGTACTTTAATATTTGACATTAAGTAATCTGCCCTGCTAAGATAAGTTGTCCTATCTGCAAAAATTCACTTTTTGAGATAAGCACACCATTGTATTGCTTTACACTAAGCCCCATGTGCTTAGTAAAAAGAAATGTTCTATCTAAAACCCAAATCCTAAAAATTAGCCTAAGATGTTTGTCCTATGTGGAAAATTTTCAATGTTTTCTAAATAAAATTGTCCTAACTAGTCTTTACTAGACGAATAGGTCAGGACTAGGGCTAACTTTACAGATCTAAGTGATTTGATTTGACTTTTTAGATCATTTTGCCCTAACTTTCTCAGATAGAACCAATGCATTTAGTATGACAATTTAATTTTCTGACAAAAAAAAATTTTTTTCAAAGGATATCACGTATTTTTGATTTAAAATAAAGTAGAACCCAACGCCATATTTATTTAAACATGTTTTAAAAAAGTGCAAACAAAAACAATAAAACTGGCCATATCTCAAAACATCTAATTTGCAGATAGGACAACTTGTCTTAGCAGGTCAGTAATATACAGATCAACAGTAGTCGGCGAATTTCCAGTACTCGCATAGGCGCCGCGTCGACTCTAGCGTTGAGGCGAGATTTTAAATACACTTCTGCTCAAAAATATCGGCCCACCTAAAAAAATACACATTTTGAAATGACCTTTTTTTTATTTTAAAGCTTGAACTTTTAGCTCTTAATTACTGGAATAAAAATTATCAAAAATCTTTTTTTAAACCGGCAGCAATGAAAATTACACAGCTATGTTTTTTTACTGCTTCTTTCGATAGGCGCACGGTTTGCCACTGCATATTTTTTTACAATTTAATTAATTGATTTTATAGGCCAATTAAATGGGAGTAATTTCTTTTTTAACTTTTTAATTTTACTTTTCTCGTTTAGGAGATATACGGTTTTTTCTGAAAATAAACATTTTTGCAAATAACAAAAAAACTACACAGTGGATTTAATTGATTTATTTTTTAATTTGAAGCTTAAGTCCTTAACTTTTATTTATTTAATTTAAGTTTCTGGTGCAAACATGTTTAAACTGGGTTTACATTGCTTAAATAGTCATGTTTTTTTTTACCCAATCTTTTTTGATGCAATTTAACCACACACTCAAATGTTTCCATAAGTTTTAAAACTTATTCTAAAAGCCACACTTATTGTGACTGATTCCTTCTTTTATTTTTTATCATAAGTCTTCTCATTTAGGAGAAATTAAAGTTTTTCGGAAAAAGTGACTTTTTAATCAGTGGGCTAGTGCCACCCCTGTAAAACTGTATATGACGGAAAAGCGTCGATAGAATATAAAGATCTATTGCACTTCTATAACTTTAGCTTAAATAAATACATTTAATTAACACGTTTTCTGCGTTAGCAACTTTTTGGTTCCCAGCTCAGACTGCGTTTTGAGGCATATATGTCGAACGAACTTTACACAGACTGTTTAAATCTCTAATGGTACTCCAAAAACAAGTTCTAACGTCTTTTTAAGGACTTTTTGCTTTTTAATTTTTTTTAAACAAAATATTTTATCAAATAAAATAACAATAAACAAATTTTAAATTTTATTAAAATTATTTAATAACAATTATAAACACAAAAAAACTAACTTTTTCTGCAATGCAGGCCTCTGCATAACGTTCTCCAGGACGTCGGTAGACACGCTGTCTTGCATCATTCCCAAATAGACATATCCTGGTTTCATCAGAAAACATTACCTTTGCCCATTGGTTTCTGTCCCAGTTTAAATGTCTTCTTGCAAACTGCAGCCTGGCACGACGATGGTTAGCAGTGAGTTTAGGTCCAGTTGCGGCCTTATAAGAGCAAAGGTTTCTTTCAAAAAGCCTTCGACCAATAGTGGACCTACTTACTGCTACACCTCTTGTTTCTTGAAGCCGTGATCTCAAATTAACTGAATTTAGACGACGATTCCACAGGGAATTAAGCTCGATAAATCGGTCATCCCGAGCGGACGTGCACCTATGTCTGCCAGCTCCTTGGCGTCGACTAAAGGAACCGGTCTCCTCAAAACGTTGGAATACTTTTCTTATCGCTGCTCTCGTAATATTTAACTGTTGAGCAACATAACGCTGACTGTGCCCTTCTTGTAGCAGAGCTACAGCTTGGGCAGCTACTTCCGGACTTGTTTCCATTTAAATAAAATTTTAACGAGTTAAAAAAGTATTGTCACATAAGTGACAAGTCTTGTCAATCATAAAAAAGTTAGTTACAGGGGTGGCACTAGCCCACCACTTAAAAAGTCCTTATTTACCAAAAAAACATAATTTCTCCTAAATGAGAAGACTTATGATAAAAAATAAAAGACGGAATCAGTCACAATAAGTGTGGCTATTAGAATAAGTTTTAAAACTTATGGAAAGATTTGAGTTTGTGTTTAAATTGCAACAAAAAAGATCGAGTAAAAAAAACATGACTATTTAAGCAATGTAAACTCAGTTTAAACATGTTTCCAACAGAAACCTAAATTAAATAAATAAAAGTTTACGATTTAAGCTTCAAATTAAAAAAAAAAATCAATTAAATCCATTGCGTAGTTTTTTTGTTACTTGCAAAAATGTAAATTTTTAGAAAAAACCTTATATCTCCTAAACGAGAAAAGGAAAATTAAAAAATTTAAAAACAGATTACTTCCATTTATTAGGCTATAAAATCAATTAATTAAATTGTAAAAAAATATGCAGTGGCGAACCATGCGCATATCGAAAGGTGCAGTAAAAAAACATAGCTGTGCACTTTTCATTGCTGCCGGTATAAAAAAAGATGTTTGATAATTTTTATTCCAGTAAGTAAGAGCTAAAAGTTCAAGCTTCAAAATAAAAAAAAGATCGAATAAATCCATTAAATAGTTTTGGAGATATTTGCATTCAAAAATGTGTATTTTTTTAGGTGGGCCGATATTTTTGAGCAGAAGTGTATTTACATTTTTATTTATTTTTATCTTGATTTTTTGTAATGATTCCAAAGTCCAAACGAGTAAGTTGGGAAAAAAAGTTATCGACAAATAAAAATTAAAAACTTTCGTATTCTTAAAAGATAAAAATCGAATGTCGTTTTTTTCTTTGAAAAACACCGATATATATATATATATATATATATACGTATGTATAGTTAATATGTATAGTTAATATTGTTGTGGGTAACAAATTAGTCGTCAAATGTTTCGATTTATAAAAATTTCCCTCATAATTCAGCAAAATTATTCCGTAAGCCTATGTTTCTGTGTTTATTTTCAACGTTGATCAAAAGAGTTATGTTTGTAATTACATTAGTGTAATTTACTTGTAATTACAAAGAGATATTCTCACACCTGTCTTATTTTAATACATCAACTTCATGAAATATATTCATTAACTTAAAAAAAAAAAATTTTAATTAACCAACCAAATAAAATCTTCACGGGTTGTTAACTTTCAATTTATTGCACTAAATTATAATTATCGTAAATATATGCGTGAATGTTTTTGAAATTTATGTTAATAACTCGAAAAATTTCTTAAATTTACATTTTTGAATAATTACACGTGTAGCTTCTGATATTTTTTTGTGATAATGATAAATAATTTGAATTACTGGGTTGGTAATATGTTCAAAACAATCGGAAAAATACTCTTTATCCAATACATACAGATAGTAAGACAATTACCAGCTTTATTTTAAATAGATAAACTCAATAATAACCCCCGCGTGGATTTTACTTTATTGAGTGGATAATTATTTATTTTACCCACTCAACTGTCACTTGTCAAATTATTTTCTTGTAAATGTCATTAAAATTTTTAATAAAAATATGAATTCCTAAGCTATTTATTGGATAAAACCTTGTATGGCACTCATAGGTAAACCGATATTGCCCTATCTTGCTTTACCCACTAGTACCATAAATAACTATTAAACAATTAAATGGGTAAAAGTTGTTATCTGAAAAAAATATATGATTTTTGCCCTTTTGGGCTCTTTACCCCACGCTAATGCACTTTTTTATAGTTTTCCTTAAAAGTTGATGTCATCTATATCATCCATATTTTTTTTGCAAAATTTTAACTCTCATAGTTTGTGAAATAGAGTACAGACAAAAAATTACACTTTTTTTTAATTTTAGCCTGCAATATTGTAATTTTTATTGACACATTTTTTAGTTCCTCTTTTGGATGCACAGAACGTGAAATTTTCTCTAAACTGCATTTTTATTGAGAACGTTTGGACCTACGGTGTTACATAAGGACTACCCTTTTGATGAAGTTTTAACTAAGTGACATCGCCCCTCCATTTTGCACGTCCCTGGTTAAAATTAACAAATAAAAATCACATAAAATGATGACCTTTATCATTGTTAGGGCATGTGCAAAAATTCTTTACTTTGGTTCATAGAGTTTCAGAGATATTAAATAAAAATAATTTTTTAGATATACCCTTAAGGGGGTCCTAGCTCCCTTAGGGCGTGTTTCCGGACCAACCTTTATAGGAACTTTTTTTAATGTAGAATTATCCCTTAAAATTCTTAAACTTATTTCTGAATAACCCTGTATAGTTTCTAGGATAAATACTGTGACAGACGGACCGACCACCAAGCGATTCTATAAGGGTTCCGGTTTTCGTACGGAAATCTAAAAAGGACTTGGAGATAATTTTAGACTTTAGCCATACAGATTTTTTTAAATAAAATTTTAAAAATCCATTTTATGCACAAAAAATATAGAGTACCTAAACGACAAGAAAAAAAAACGATAAAATTGTAAATAATTATCATAAATATGTTTTCCACGTGACGCTTGGCTAGTTTTTTTAAATTCATTAAAATATTTAACATATTCATTAATGCTAATTGGCACTTAAATTATGTTATGTTTAGATAAAGTTAAAAAAATACAAGCGGATGTACTAATTTTATTATTTAACAATAAACATAATAAATTTACATGATGTAACAACAAATGTTGACCTACACTGTAAAAATAAAAGGTAAATTTAGATATATGAATCATAGATGTTGATTCATTGAATAATAGATAATTAATTAACGATAAATTCTTACAATCGTCTTTGGCGACAAACGGGCAAGTTAATAAGCAATTTTACGAAAAATAAATAAATAAATGAAAAAAATATACATTTTTTTTTAATTTTTATTTTAATTTATTTAGGGTTATTTGTGATAAACACTTGGTAATGAAGTAAATAAAAACTTAATTGCATTATATAATCATGCCAACGTTTAACCTAATATTTAGGCTTCTTCAGGGCTAAAAAGACATATAAATTATAAAACTTTTCGAACTTTTTAAATCCACAAATAATTTTACAAAAATATTTAATTAATATATCAAAATATAATTATTTTAAACAATGAAACAACACTTTATCCAAATTTATAGATACATACTTTTTTAAAAATTTCAGTAATTAATTGTTCTACAGTAAGTATTCTCCTGTTGAAAAATGTCCAGTGTATTTTGTTTGTTGATGTAATGTTTTTGTTTAATTTGTTTGTTTTAATGCATATTTAATAATTTAGGTAAGTTTTTAATTTATTAATTTCTTTTATTTTTGTTTATATACATTTTTTTCCAAAAAATCAGTTTGTAATGTCCAAGTTATGTCCAAAAAGTTTTATAATTTTTATGTCTTTTTAGCCCTGAAGAAGCCTAAATATTAGGTGAAACGTTGGACTGATTATGTAATGCAATAAAGTTTTTATTTGCTTCATTTCCGAGTGTTTGTCACAAATAACCCTAAATAAATTTCAAACAGGAAATATTATTTTAATTTATTTGAAATCTGATAATTTATTTTTAACTCTTAACATTAACTCCTTAGGATACCCTTTAGGGACTCCCCAAGCTAAAAAAAAACTGTATAAAAACAATACTTAATCATAAAAATCGTTTTAAAGCTGCGTTTTTATCTTAAATGCTAGATATCAAATTAGTGTTCTTTCATTCGCTATTGAATGTATTTTCTAGTTTGACCTATATAAACCTTGTTACAAATAAAAATTCACAAAAAAATTACGAGATGACATACTGTTAACATTTTATAAACTGGCACCTCTGTGGAATGTGAAAAATTCAAGATCGCCTATACTTTACGTGCTATATTTTACCTCTTCTCTTCCCCTTGCCTCAGCTGACAGGCGCCAGTTCGATTTCGAAGGCTATACTGTATTAATTTCCGCAGTTCTACATATGACTGCTACTCTGCGCGTTAAAATTTTAGCGGTACCAGTCCTATGTACATTTGCGGCGATTGATAAAGTTGTAGAGTGCACGGAGTCCTTCTGCCAGTAGTGTCACCTCGTAAAATAATTTTCGAACTTTTAAATATGGCCGCCGCTAAAGTATTAAATTGAACGTGTTATCGTTTATATTATATTAAACCTACGTGCATAAACTACATTTAAAGTAAATCTGTTATATAAAACATTTTACTATTCCTTAAAACGACTTTTGTTTGATTAACGCAGTCGTCCCTCCGAAGTGACTGATCGATTTCGTGCTTTTTAGCACTCTTCAGAGCCACATATCGGTAGAGATATATGGAAAGGATTTGATTTTCGTAGTTGTCCCTACTACCGATATGTGGCTCTGAAGAGTGCTAAAAAGCACGAAATCGATCAGTCACTTCGGAGGGACGACTGCGTTAATCAAACAAAAGTCGTTTTAAGGAATAGTAAAATATTTTATATAGATTTTTTAAATTTGTAAATATCAAACAATTTAATTTAAAGTAAATCTATTATATTTTCAAATCGATTTTTTTTTCTTATAATAGTGTTATTTAGATAAAATATATTTTTAAATGAGCTTAATTTTTTGAAATATTAAATTAAAATATTAGTTAATATTAAAGAAAACATTATAAATATTTTTTTCTTTTAATTTTAATATTTATTGCCCATAGAAATTATAAATTACAATATCCTGTCGTAAAATGTATTTAAAAATAGTTATTTATATATTTTTTATGACGCTATAAAATTATTACATACCTATAATAGAAAATGAAAGTTATTTCTCACCTCGTAATTTTTTGAAAAATTACAGTCATCCCACACAAACAAAAAAAAAACATACACGAAAAATATTAGGCGAAATGTCGCAAATAATGGGTTTTACGGTAAAAATATTTTACCCCCTTTGACATTAACATGTATAACCTCAAACTGTTCCACTTAATTCGCTAGGTTGATACTTTCATTACAATAACAGGGTCGGACAACAGGAATTTTAAATTATTTCTCATTTTTTGTGAGTTTCTTTAAGTTAAAGACTTTAACACATACCTATGCCGAATGAGATGTTTAAAAAACACATTTTTCTGTGATATAAAACATAAAAACACGTAAAGGGGTATCACCCTTGGATTTTATGAAAATCCACCCCCACAAAGAGGGTTAAACTACCCGCCAAGCACCAAAAAAAATCATAAAGTATCTCGAGAAAAATCGAGGTAAAGGGATCCAGTCAGTTATGTTTAATACACGGAAAGAAATTAGTGGGCTCTGCGCTATACATTATAAGATATTTGGTAACAGTGGCAAATTATAGTGATTTAAGCTATAGATTATAAGGGACACAATAACTAATAATGTTAAAAATAAATTGGAAACGATTATATATATTACAGACACGATTATATTTATTACAGGCACTATTATAAATTTACAGAAATTTTGTTATATTATAAAAATTATTAGCACGGACAATAATTAAATCTAATTAAGCTATAAATGCCATACTATTTGTTATATTTTATTATTCACTAAACAATTAAAGTATTTCATATAAATTTTTACACCGACTGCCATAATTGTAAGAGAAAGCCTTGTATTTATATAATAAGCGATTATAATTTGCTTGGTATGTGTGTTATAGCGCTCCTAGCTATAATTTTTTTTTTCCGTGTAGAATGTGAGAAAGTTTGGTATAAAATTCAATTCAAGTACCCCTAGCTAACCCTTTGTTTAAGGGGATGTTTAGCCTCTAGAACAATAAATCTTGCTTTTTGCACAAGTTCAGGGCTAGACAAAAATTTTGAGCACTTATAATACGTTACATTTTATCAATTCCAATCGAAGTTACAGATGTTTCAAAAATAGGCAAATTTTGCGGTAACTCTTTTAATTAATAATTATAATTAACTAAAAAATGCAACCGGCGCGCCGCGGCGCGGTTGAAATTCGAACTCACGCTAGCCGACATGCCAAGTAGGGGTCTAATAATAAATTAGACGCATTATCCCGTTCGGATAGTTCCCCACAATTACTTTAGTACATTTTTGACAAAAATTAATTCCAGTTAAAAACATTAGCTAATGTTTTCTAATTACATAGAAAAAAACGGATTCCTTGAACCAAGGACACGTGTCTTTGTATATGTTCAAAGCCATATTCTCTTGTTTCAAGGCTGGCATTTTCTTGAACCAAAGTCAATGTCCTTGAATGAAGAGCACGGGTTTTGGAATAAAATAAAATAAAATAAAATTCTTTATTCAAGGACACTGATTTTGGTTCAAGAAAATGCCAGCCTTGAAACAAGAGAATATGGCTTTGAACATATCCAAAGACACGTGTCCTTGGTTCAAGGAATCCGTTTTTTCTATGTAGATATTGTATATTAAGATAACACTTTTAAGTGTTAAAAAAAGTAAACATTCCTAACCTGTTGTCTAATTTTGTTGCCCTAACCAAGGGAACGTTCAAGTATTACGTATTTTCCTATACCATTAACATGGGCGTAACACTCCAAAATTACCCCCATCCCCCCTAGGAGCGTTACGTAATACTTGAACGTTCCCCAATTTATATAATAAAAATAAATATGCATCCTTAAATGTCCCTCATCTATTAAAGTAACTATGAGAGATAATTTTTTTCAACAAGCATAATGAAAAAGAAATAAGCTTTGAAGGAAAACTATAGAGAACTGAATTAGAGTGGGTTAAAGGGACTAAAGGGGCAAAATAGTATATTGTTTTACTAAGAAGAATAGTAAAGCTTTTTTTACTAGTCTGTAGAATTTACGAGTAGACGAGTAAAAAAAAGCACTTTTCCTCTGAGTGAAACATACTATTTTCTTTTCAAGCATCCTATATATATTTTTTTAAATATTAATTTTTGAATTTGATTTATTCAGTAATAAAGTATGTTTTTTTTATTAAAATAGGCCTATAAAACCATTTCGAAATAAACTTAAACCTTTCTTAGCTCATTTTAATTTTTTTTCGTAGGCTAAATCGTACACTTTTCGCGATTTTGATGGTAACTTGTCTAATAGCATTTGCAATTTCGGAGAGATTTGTAGGTGTATAAACCATATATTCTTCTTCAAAATCAATTTCACACAAGGTTTTTGCACAGAATCTCGAGTCAACCACCTGTTTACATAATAAACAAACAAGTTTGAAGTATGGCTGTCATCAAAGTCAAAGAGTGCTGCCGCCAGTGGTGGTTTTGCTAACTAACTTTTTTTTACGGCGTACAACAATAAACTCATTTTTTTACTGTAAAAAAATAGATCACTTCTAACTTCAGTTATAAAATATGAACATTTTAGTACGCTTGAAGAAAAACTATATTTTTAATGATAACTCAACTCGTTTATTAATTAATAATTATCGTTTATTTAACCAAAAGGAAGCCCAAATAATTCTCTACAAAAAATGTCCTATGCATTTTTATAGGCACTAAAAAGAAAAAACAAAAAAATACGATGAATGAAGCTTCGAAGGTGTTTTAACCGTTACAGTACACATTTTATAATAATAATAATTTTGGGCATTAAGCCAGTTGTTAATTCGGCATTTATGTCAAAATACCCCATTAATAAAAGTTAATGTTTGAAGAGGAGCCAAAAATGTGCCAAACGCGTCTGAACAAATTATCTAGAAATGTTACCGCCAGACGTCTATTTGTAGCAATTTTTCATTAAAAACGTTACAAAATTGTCGGGCGATTTAACATCAAATAAAAAATATTATAGCATTTGTTTGTCGTTTAAAACGATAGACAACTATTCGTTTTTATCGTCAAAATTTTATAAATTGTTCAATATAAATATTTTTATACGAGGTGTAAAAAGTACCGAGTACAAACAATTTAGTATCACTGAAAAAACGATCTAGTTGGGCCAACCAGGTCAATAGTTTAATACGGCATAAATGTTTTTCTGGTTGCAGCAACCAGAAAAATTCCATATATAACTATTGATCTGGTTGGCCTAACCAGATTCATTGATAAAATCAGGAGTCCATTTCATATTTTATATGATGTGATAAAGTGTTGTTAGCCGTTGAAGTCAGATCACATCACACGAAATGTGTATTGGGGTCCCAAATAATTTTTACTTTTCACAATATCATTATTTTTTTACGAGGTGTAGTCAACAAACTAATAACTCTTCTCTCTAGAATACGTATATCGTAAATATATCTCCAACATCTTCGTTTGTTTGTAAACAAATAGTAGGTATATTCAGGCCTGAACAATAACAGTTACCAGTAACTGTTATTGTTGACTCTGTTAGAACAAAGCTGTGCGAGTAAGACAGACAAATGTATATGTTGGCTATGTTTTTGTCAGTTTTTACAAATGAAATGCCTTTTCTAGAGAGAAGAGTTATTAGTTCGTTGGGTGTAGAACCTCGTATCTTTCGGTCGTTCTTGAACAACCAAAAAGCAAAAACAAATCAATTTACTCGGAACCAAGGTAAAAACAGTTTAATATATAAAACCATATTCATTATATTCTTCATAGTGTTATTTTTTTATACGAGGTATAGTAAAAAAGTACCCCGTATCTACCGATCGTTATAAAACAAACAAAAAATAAAAACAAATCAAGTTGCTTGGAAACAGTGTAAAAACAATTTAATATAAAACCAGATCGTTTCTAAGAAGTTATAGCGCAGTAATAAAAATAAACTGCTCACTATCGGAACTATTTTTATTGGTAGATTTATTTTTATTGATGGAAATAGCTTATTTAGAACATAATCGTACATTTTTTACCAGATTCCGCTTTAGTTTATCGATATATTTATTTTATTTAGTTGTGTGTAGATTTTAATAAGTTTACAAGAACTAGTAGACATTTTATTATGTTTTATAGTTACGGGGTGTACTCAAAAAATAAAAAAATAAATGGCGAGCGACATATGTAGGTAATTAAGAGTACGGTGTAATTATAAATTAACTTCAGATCCTTAATTTAATGGTCTCCATAAAACTAAGCCGTAAGCAACTATATTACTTTGAAGGATAGTTAAATTTTAATTGTGTAATTATTCAACACGCAATATTTTTTAAATACCAAATATGTGGTCTTAGCCTAGAAAAGGTTCATGTTTATCAGTTACAGAGTCAAAATTTGTTATTCTTTGTGTTTTATGATAGTTTCATAAATGCTAAATTAATTAATCGCTAAAACATTCTTGGAAAAAAGAATGGAGCTCTCTACAACTAGAATTATGAAACAAAAGACGTCTACCCTATCTCTATCTCATTTGTGCTACACTTTCCAGCCAACCAAATAAATACTGTATTTGTTTTTCATACAACAAATACAGTATTTATTTGGTTGGCCGGAAAGTGTAGCACTGAGCGGCACGAACGAACATAGCTAATGTGAATCTGTAGAATAATATAATTCTACTAAAATTTAGATGGCGCCAGTAATTTCTTTTATAAAAATAATATAGTTACACTTTTCGCCCGGCCAAGTAAATATTGTATTTGTTCAACAAAGAACAAATACAGAATTTGATTGGTTGGGTGGAAGTGGGAGTGTATGTATGTCTTCTATCCTTTTTGGGTAGAACTTTTGTCCCTGTCTAATCTAACGGAAGAAATCGCCATTGAATTTAAACAAAAGGGTTAATCTTATTCTCTTACTTTTGGCTTACTAATTGACCAATTACTAAAGACACCACAATGCCACGAATAAACATTGTATTTTCGTATCAAACCATTTTCATTTATTTATATTTTGAGATTAGATTAATGGTTAATTAAGTATAATTTGAGGTTAGATTAGTCTTTTTTAATCACTTTTCAAAGCGCACACACGATGATTAAAATTGTTTTTACTGATTATATTATACAGAAATTAAAAATAAATATATGTATATATATTCTTATCACCACATTTTAGTCATAGTACTCGACTTAGCACTTTTAGACTTAAATATCAATAAAGTGTAGTCCTTCTTTGTGGTTTATGACTTTAACTGCCACTGATACAACATTAGATCATATAGATGCGCCTTGAGTCCACGTCAAACCGAAATGTTTTCATTGCTATATCCAGGTAGATTTCACCTTCCCGCTTCTGGTCACCACCCACCGCTATAGTGGTTTGTTAACAAATATGTTATACTTCACCTTCTCGCAACCTCATTGTTTACAATTGGCTTTGTATATGTTATACAAAAAACAAATCAACATTAATGCCATATCTATGTATATATGATCTAATGCTACAACGTCAAAAAATTAACTATGTTTAAAAATCAGTAAAGAAGAAGAAGAAAAGAATAAATTGCTTAGTCCAGTCATAAATTTTGCTAGCGTCTTGACTAATAATCTTGTAATAATACTGAAGTAATCAATGAAAAATAGGGGGACCCCGTTTTTGGCCGAGGGAGTTATAATGAGGGGTTGCCACAATCGTTAAATTATTATTGCATCGTTTCAGAAGTAATGGCTATTAATAAATATGTTATGGGGTTTTAAAAGTGGTTTGTTTATTAACGAACGCATACAAATACGGACGTTAGATAGAGAGGGAGTGTGTGGGGCATTTATGAGATTGTAAAAGTTGTTCTGAACGTGTGTCTGTAAGGAATGAGTCAAAGAAAGAGAAAAAGTCAATATTTAGGGTTCTTGCACGAAAATATGTCCTATATAATTTCTTTCTAAGCAGTTTAAATGCAATTAAAAAGATTGCGCAAACATGCATTTGACTAATTTGTAAAATAAAAAGTACTTGCCGTTACAAAGATAGAAATACGGAAGGTTTTAGAGGGGTTCGGTAGGTTTTAGGAAGATCCGAAAAATTAATAATTTCCCTTTGGGAACAAGGTGTTGGAGGCAGAGCAAAATTAACTGTTGACCTTTTATGACTCCCTTGAGATTTATCTTAGTTGTTGATTTGTGTATTATTTCCCACAGGTTTAAACTTAAAAAACAAAAGTTCTTCTTCTTCTTCTTCTTTTCTGTATTTTAGAAAATTTGAAAAAAAGTTTTCCCACCGATGATTCACGTCGCCACAAGCTAATCTAACTGTGTTTTTATCACATACATTATAAATTCCAAGTTTCTACACATATGGCATCGAAAAAAACGCTAATAACATCGAAGAGAAACTTTTTCGCACAAAAAATGCCACCAGAGTGAGGAATGCGGGCCACCGCGCATTTTCTACAGAAATGGTAATATTTAATTGCACACATAGTGTCATTTTACCGACTTTTTTGTCTTTGGTGCACTCTTCGCAAGTGGAGAAGAAAATATGTGTTATATTTGCTTTTAAATTTTTAAATTTAAAATTTAAAAAGATGCCAAAGCACTAAAATCATTAAATTATGAAAAAAAAACTTTGGTTATATGAAAGTTGAGCTAAAAATCATTTCCAGACCGGGGTGATGGACTTTTTGAGTTAAGATTTTTTTCTATTTCGAGTTTTAGCACTCAAGTTGTGTCACAACTTGTAGGGCTTATCTCTGCAAACCTAAACTCATCCACTGAAATTTTTGCAACGAATTGAAAGTATACCGAAAAGTATAGCGACGCAACAACACAATTTTCGGCATTTTTGCCTTTGTACTTTTCTAATCTTCCTTCTTCGAAGTTTAATAAGAAATAATTGAAAATTAACTTCAGCTACGAGTAATGGTTTGTTTTTTAATTTTTATTTGAGGGAAAAATAAACAAATATACACCATTGCCTATCGTAAAAGCCTTTCAGAAATAATAGTGTAATGAAAAAATGCGCAGTTTTATGGCTAGTACAGTCAAATAACGAGAAATTCCTATGTTAAATTGCAATAAATGTACACGGGCTTATATTTGACAGGGTAGTAGTGGATAGTAACAGTAAGGGGTGTCCGCTATCTTGAATTTTAGGGGTGAGAGCAGTTATCTCGCTAAATATGCATCTTACTATAAAAATGCATAAAATCAACTTAAGGAGAAAATTTCCAACAATTTTTGTTTAAATAATTTTTTTAATATATTAATAACAATCGAGTTATAAATATTCAAAAATGGCCATGTTGGGGGTGAAATTGATTTTTTCGAGTTTTCAGCCAAACTATTCATCGAAGGATGAAGAAGGCTATGATCATAATTGTAGCTCTTGAAATTCTCTATAAGTTTTATACATTCGGTCTCAGCGACCGAAAATTAGTTAAAAAACTCCAATCAGGGCAAGAAACCGTGTTGCCTAGTGTTATTTATTAATATACTCTGGATGTAGTAAAACTAAAAACTGGTCGTGTAGTTCTGTGTAAAGAGTTGTAAAACAAGGTTTTATACATGTAGGCATGTACGGTTCAAATTGCTGATGTCGATTAGATAAAAAAAAACACGCATGAAATATGTAACATCTTTAATTGGCGTTTTCATGTTCTTAGACGCATTTTTATGACGAAAATAGTTACTTACTGTCTATCCAATCCAAAGAAACATAACATGCCGAAGGTATACGTTTGACTTTTATTGTATAGTTAGATTTAGGTCAGGACCGAAGAAAATATAGTGTTTCTAAAATTAAGAGTTTTGTGTTATCGTCACTTAATATTTTTTTGGGAAGTCCATTAAACACGAAAACGTATCAACCTCGTTTTGTTGTTCTTAGACGCATTTTTAAGACGAACATAGCTGGTTTCTGTCTATTCAATCCAAAGAATAAAATGCCTTTCATTTTTATTGTGCAGTTAGATTTGTGTCAGGACCGAAGAAAATATAGTGTTTCTAAAATTAAGAGTTTTGTGCCATCATCACTTAATATTTTTTTGGGAAGTCCATTAAACACAAAAAGGTAACACCGCGTTTTGTTGTTTTTAGACGCATTTTTAAGACGAAAATAGCAAGTTTCTGTCTATTCAATCCAAAGAATAAAATGCCTTTCATTTTTATTGTGTAGTTAGATTTGTGTCAGGACCGAAGAAAATATAGTGTTTCTAAAATTAAGAGTTTTGTGCCATCATCACTTAATATTTTTTTGGGAAGTCCATTAAACACAAAAAGGTAACACCGCGTTTTGTTGCTTTTAGACGCATTTTTAAGACGAAAATAGCAAGTTTCTGTCTATTCAATCCAAACAATAAAATGCCTTTGATTTTTATTGTGTTGTTAGATTTGTGTCAGGACCGAAGAAAATATAGTGTTTCTAAAA
>OY294051.1:37167958-37293550 GCA_958510825.1 Brachypterus glaber | reverse complement strand
AAATGGTGGTGGAAAGATGGTATAAAACATAGACCGAAGAAATTATAAGGAATGGTTTAATTAAGTTTGAAGCACCTGCAAAATTTTTACTTTATAAACTGTCTATTATGATATAAACTACCTATTAGTAGGTCTCAAAACGACAATAAACAAATAAATAAATAAATAAATAAATAAAAAGTGTGTGTGTTTGCTTACATGCTAAAGCAGTCGTAGAAAAAAAATGTATGATAACATTTTAACGTGTATTTTATTCTAAACCGTCTTTATTAATTTGTTGTTCATTGTACTCCATAATACACGTCTAATTAGTACATTGTGCTGCTTTAGGAGATGTGATTCTTGAATAAAGCTAGAATTAACCAAATATAAAAGATTACAATCTTTGCAAATCATTATTTTATCTTAAATGCATCGTTTTACTTCTAAATAGAAGTACGTTTTCTGAAAACATTATTATTATAATTATTATTATCATTATTGAAATGATAAGGGCAGAGAATAAACCTATATGCCCAAGTGAATACAAATATACATTTCGTGCCGAACACTTTTTAATGCAAAACTGGCATTAGCGATGAGTTAAATGCAAGAAAGCTGTGTGCGTGTTACTGGCCACCGAGCTGTTGTACGTAGCAATCACATGGGCTTGTCGCGCACAACTCTTACAGAGGCGTGACTTCAAACGAAGAGTATTTTCCTTTCAAACTGTTCGGCACTTTATAATCGCACTGTATATATAACAGTTCGAAGTTAATTACAATAGCTTGGTATTAATAAAATTAGTTTTCATTAATGATGTACTATTAGCATTCAAAGAAAAAACGCTAATTGTTCCTTTTTAGTCGTAAAAATGTGTTAAAAGTATGTGTAATTTGTAACAGAATTTCAGTGAAAATCGAAATAGCTAATTAAGATTCAAACATGACCGTTTCACAATCATTATCGCCGCCGATGAAGTTAATTATCCGTGCGGTACATCTGTTGTTCGCTAGGTGTCATCGTTTCGGTCAATTAAACGCCAATTATGACCCCTTTGCATACCCGGCTTTTTGGGACGCGGTCCGGCCATCGCCTGTTTCGGTGGTGAGACTTTGGGGTGGTTTAGAAAAGTCCCACTTCTTAGTATGGCTTACCCAAGTAAGAGACGTAATCTGTACGATTTACATTGGTAGATTTAGGGGGCCCAACCTCCTTTAGCTTGAAATATTAAGATTTATGTAAGTAATAATGATGTGTGAAACAATATTTGCACAACTTGCATATTCTTGAAGATCTTCGAGGTCGTAGTGACTGAGACAGGGACCAAACGACTCATCTTTTAAGCTAATTTACCTTCAGTTCTTCTCCAGAATCGTTATTGGTAAAAAATTCGCTTTAATAATACCCCTAGTAATAATTTTTGTCAAGTCTTGAGCAAGTCTGGGTCAAGATTCTTAATCAAATAACTGCATTGAATTGTCAAAGAATTGCTATAGCAAGAATGTATCAAGCGATCTCTATCATGATCAAATCGTACTTGTTAGAGTAGGTCAAGATTCTTGACCAAGAATCTTGTCAAATTGCTTGCTACAGACTTGACGAACAGACTTGACAAAGTATTGCTAAACGCTAGTCGACCCCATATGCAGAGGATGCTACATGGAAGAGGAAACAGTGGAACATGTGTTATGCGTTAGACTTAATAAGAGGTTATGAGCAGCATCACTCCCAGACATCTTCTTAGATATATCCAAAGAATTGGATGGCTGAGAGGCTAGTATGCTGCGACCAAAGGGAGGTAGTACAATGGGACCAGTTAAGTGGCCTAAGTACGTGTAGATAGCTACCTTCCATCCTAATAACCGTAACCATAACCTAATCAACCTCTAGTCCTTAAGAATTGTTTTTAGTAACAATTCGGCTTTAACCCATTCGTAGCCATGTTCCTATATTGGAACATCGCATAATTCATCCTCCCGCTACTAGGTGGAAGCAGTTGTGTATTACTTAGACACGTTTCCCATTCGACAACATTCCCGATGTAAGATTTAAGTCATATAACAGTGCCTGTGTCGTGTTTAATCAAAAATGGTAAGATTTTATGATTAAATTTTACTTTCGTTTTTTTTGTTAAAACTTTTACGTTACGTAAGGTACATTGAAATTACATTTTAAATAATTGTTGCCTAAAATACTGTATTATAACCTCAAAAACAAATCTGTAAACACAAGATTTTTATATGCTCAATAAGTTTATGGATAAAGGCATTTTTATTTGTGTTCCAATATCGGAACATGGCTGCTCATGTATATAATTTATGTTAATTTTTAGCAAAAATGAACGTGAAAACATTTTATGGTAACAAGCATATGACTTGTGTGTCAGCAAGTTTAAATAAGTTATTAGACAAAGTTAGTGAAAAAACCTTTGAATCAGTTGATATATATATAAATCCACCATTTAATGAATCAGATGGGGATTCCGCTACTTCAGATATTGAAAATGATGATCTTGCAAATCGGTTTTCATCAAAAATTTTAAACGCACCAGCAGAGGCCTGTCTAAAGCTTCAAAATAAAATAGACGACAGTAGCGGCGATGAAGTTATACAATCTGACCCGAAAAACAAAAATATTATTTATGAGAGTGATGACGATGAACCTCTTATACAGATAAAAAGGAAACTAAGTAAAAAGAGAAAAGTTGCTTGTCAGAGTGAGGAAGATAAACAAAAAAAGTTAAAAGGTAATATTTGTGAGAGCGAAAAAGACGATAATTCGGGCTATAATGATAAAAATAAATTAGCTGTTACCAAAAATAAAAAAAAAGTAAAAATATATAAGGATACATGGGAAAAAGGTGACTTGGTTGGTAAAACGTTTCCAGCAAGCGAGGATTTAACACCAAATATAAAAACAATAACCAACCCAGTCGATATGTTTGAACGTTTTTGGGACAATCAACTTTTGGATTATATTAGAAACGAGTCTATAAAGTATTCCAAAGAAAAGAATCCAAATTCTAATTTTGATGTATGTGTAGAAGAAATAAAAGTATTTTTGGCTATACTGATGATCTCAGGGTATAATTCTGGTTGTAGACGGGAAATGTACTGGAGCCTTGATGCTGATATAAGTAATCTAGCAATTTCAAATGCTATGTCACGTAACAGATTTAGGGAAATTTTAAAACATTTTCATTTCTGTGATAACTCCAAACTTTTACCAGAAGATAAGTTTAGTAAAATAAGACCAATAATTAAAAACCTAAATTTAAAGTTTATGGATAATAAGCCGATAGGTATAAATGTTGATGTAGATGAATCTATGGTCCCATATTACAGTCACCATAGCTGCAAACAAAGAATTCAAGGCAAACCTATACGATATGGATTCAAATTTTGGTCACTAAATGCTTCTGATGGGTATTTAATTAGTACCGAGCCCTACCAAGGGAAAGGTACCCAGCTTGAAAATGCCGAACTTGGACTTGGAGCATCGGTCGTTTCTACCTTCGCAGAAAGACTTAAAGGTTCTTACCCAGATGTACATTTTAATTTTTTTATAGATAATTTTTTTACGGGTTTGCCTCTGCTTAGGAAAATGAATGAACTTGGTTACAGCTGCACAGGGACCATTCGTCAAAACAGAATTGAAAATTGTCCTCTTAACAAAAAAGAAGTTAAAAAAGAAAGAGGTTTTACTACATCTTATGTAAACTCGAATAAAGACCTCATTATAATTCAATGGATTGATAATGCTGTTGTTCAGGTGGCTTCAAATCTATATGGTGTATTACCAACAAAATCAGTAAAAAGATATTCAGCATCTCAAAAAAAGTATATTAATGTGGACATGCCTAACGCAATTAATTTATATAACACCAACATGGGAGGAACAGATTTGATGGATAGAAATATCTCAAATTATAGAGTCAAAATTAGAAACAACAAATGGTATTGGTCTATATTTACACACTTACTTTCAGCCTCTTTATCAAATGCATGGATTTTACACAGACACGAAGTGCAATCACAAAAGGAGATCGCCTTAAAATCTTGCGACTACAATAACGTAGCCCATGCATTAGAATTTCTTGCTTTTATTCGGTCTATTGTGTCTACATATTTACTTCTAAGTCCTGGACGTGTTTCTAGCAATAACAGAAGCTTATTTAGAAACGTACCAAATGCAGTATCACAAAATTTAAATATTTTTCATTACCCTGAAACGATTAAGCAAAATAGATGCAGGGTATGCAAAAAAAATTCTACCATTGGATGTGGTATATGTGGAGTAAATATGCATGCTATTAAGTGTTTTAGAATTTTTCATACTTCTCAGCACTGAGGGTAAAATTATAAATTTTAGGTGTTAACAGTTATTATTATTAGTTTAATCCGTTTCATAAATAAAAATATAATTTAAAAAATAATAAGTTTTTATACTTTTTTTTAAACAAATCCTGCCAATTTCCAATATTGGAACATTTTTTCAAAATCAAAAATAAAAAAAAGGGAGAGACTAGAATTTTTTTAAATATTTTTTCATGACTCTGGGCAACAATATCTATCTATAATCTTATTTTTATAAAAATAAAAAGCTTGGCTACGAATGGGTTAATTATGGGGTGATGGGAAATATAATATTTGAAACAACTAGCTTATTTTTGATCTTAAGACAAAAATGGTGACATGCAAAGTTAAAACTTGTCAGATTATCTCGAAAAAAATTTCAATTACATATTTTGTTTTTTTTTTTCTTCAACAGCAGCAGTTGTCAAAGTTTAACTGGAAATTATAGGAAATGCAGAATTTTGTATTGTTATTTGACAATTGAGCGTCTTAATAAAAAACTTGTCAAAATGGGACTTTTTGATGTAGATGATCACATTTGGTATCTAGCCATCGTTTCGGTAAGTTGGGTGGCGGCAAGGCGGCTTACCGCGACTTGTCGCTCGATCCCGAACAATGACAGATGGTCTTAAACATGGTGCGGATAAGGGAAAAACAATAGAACATCAAAGGGGACAATAGAATACTAATTTTACAGCCGTTGATTGAAAAATCACTATCTGCTGTATTATTATGCGATACGCGGAAGAAAGCTACCCTATTCAGAAACGTGTCGTATTTGATGTAAAAATATATGTATATAGAAGATAATGGAAGTAATAATGACATAATTTGTTATTACTACTCATTTACATTGTTTAAATGTTTTGTTTAATTTTTTATCACTTAATATAGCATTTATGTAGGTGTCCTCTACTTTAAAAAAGTCTGTTATTCTTTGAAGAAAGGTATTGCAGCTTGCAGATATGAACTGGACCAGCGGAAGACAAAAATGTTAACCGAGAAAGTTTAAATTTGACGCCCTCCTTTACACCCAACTGTAAAAAAGTTGTGAAAACAACCACTTACTGCGTTTTTTCTCACGACTAAAAAAAGGTCCTTCGAAAACCGTTGTCAGGCGACTGTCCGCCAGACAGCGTCCGGCCTTTTCGCAAGCTCTGGATACAAAATTTAAGAATTATAGGTTTCTTTTTTGTACAAATTAAAATTAAAATCACGCTCAATATAAATGTTAGTTATTCCTAAACTTAAGTCAAGATAAGCTAAAAATAAGTTCTTCCTGTAAATTTACAAATTATATACCGTCATCACAGTGAATTTCTTGGGTGTCGTTCGCTAGACAAATCCCATTAGCATAATACGCTTCTAACGTAATAAGAAGATTAGCTTTAATCGGATTTAAACCTTCCTAGTGTAAATCCCAAGTACCTCAACTTTCTGTCAAAGGCCACCTTGCTAATCTACAGACACGTACTTCCTTTTTCAACTTAGCGCTATATTTCTTACCTTTTTTTTAAGCTTATATATAGCAGGTTTCATGTACATATTTTTTTACAAAATAATAATAAATAATATTATAATAAACCTTTGAAATAAAAAGTTAAATTAATACTTTTAATTAGGGCATTTTAAAATACTTTTAAATGCCTTTAAAGGTCAAATTTAGTATCTTGTAAGAAAAGTTCTTACGCCTGGTTTAGTCTTGACAGGAGTTAGAGTAAAATACTGCACAATGTTTAGGTTTTCCACAGAAATCTCAGACTTTATACAAAGTATTTTTTTAACTTTGAGAAAAAAACATAAAGAAGGTGCAATCTGTATTTGTCTCAGTTCTACAGTCGTAGAATAAAATGCGATGTTGCCGTTTAGAGTATTGGATGTCACAATGTTACGAAGATAACACACGTTAGAATCTCCGGAGTTGTACCGTATATATATATATAACTGGTCACAATCAGCTTTACTTTTATTAGATAAAAACGTATTCTACGGAGCATCGTTTAGTTACTTTTTTCTGGCAGTTGTACCCGTGTTATTGTGTGTAAATAAGGATATAAAAAGGTTGCTAACAATTATTATGCAACACGAAGCCATTTTATTTATAACAGAGTCAAGTCTCGTGCAGAAAAACGCGAATGCAACTGAGTCTTGTAAGCGAGTGCGGCATCAAGAAAAATATGATTCCCAGAAAGTTTTTATACATCTAAACATCTTATCAGTGCTCAATATATATAGCAGCAAAAACTTTTAATTTTTATCATAGATTTTTTTTACTTTGTAAGCAATATATTTTTTACTTTGTAAGCAATTTGTCCTTTGATGTTATTAGCTCTTACAGTTCTCGAGTAATCGTGCTTACAAGTTATGGTTACATGGTAATATTGTTAATATTTTAAGTCACTTTTTTAACGTTATCTTTTGACCAAATATTATGAGTAGAACCATTTGCAAAAGGTAAATTAATGATTTCCTGGTTCTAAATTTTGCACTATGTGTTCAAGCGAAAGCTGCCCCCAGTTTTCTTTCTCCACTTTCGCGCATTTCTCGCTGGAGCAAACCCTGCTTTCAACAAGTGTCAAATATAACCAACAATTATTAAATAGTTTTTAAAGTGTTACAGTTCACTTACTAATCTAGAAGAGGTGCAAACATACATTAAAATGTTTTATTTAAACAGATTTAATGCCCAACAATCGGAAATTCAGACTCTGAATGGTAAATTCTACATTAATACTTGTTAAAAAGATTTGAATGTGGTAGGTTTACCACTTGTTTTAACCACCATAGCATTTGTTTGAGTGTAAAATTTTACACTCAGTTTTTTAGTGTGTTGCAAAAGCTGAATTTCTTGTAACTTCTGTTATGTTTGACTCACCCTGTATAGTTCTAATTAAAACACCGTACTTTCGCACCCGGTATTTATTTACAAGTGATAATCACTTTTTTAGTTTGTGTCGGAAGGTTTTTTGCCGCAAATCTTAATGGCGTTTTACAAGTCTAAATCGAACGAGGAAAAAAGAAATACGAGGAACAAATAGGGTTTTACTTTATTACGTGGGAACTGCATTCAACGATACGTTTTTAACGGCCGTTTATAATGAAATCAATTAGTCGAAATTGCAAAAACATTTCAATAAAATCTGTTTTTATTATAGTTTTAAAACCTGTCTTGCCATGGTACTCTGCAGAGTTTATGAGCTCTATCCTTCGCGCATAAGTTATTATAGGACCAATTATGTTTTTTCGTTGTTTTTATCCGACATCTGCTTATTTTTAAGACTAAAACATTTAATTGCGAATTAATTTTATTGTCCAATAAAAACTTTTGCTACTGATTTAATAGTTTTTTGAATAGCTAAAGAAATTTTCTGAAAGTCATTTTTTTTTTCAAAAAGCGTCAGAATCGTTGTACGAAGAAATTCGTAAGTGATAACGTTTTTGGACTAAAGCTCCGGTTTCCTCCAAAAGTCGCAGACGCTGACGACTGCGACCGGGTAGCCGCGACCGAGTCGTTGAGATATCTCCAATGCATTTTAAATGTCCCTGTTTTCCTAGCTGCTGCCGTCGTTACTGCTAACTACCGGTCGCCGTTCGTTTGGTCGCCGGTCGCTTGACCGCTCCGGGAGCAGACGCACGACTATTTTGGTCACGAATTTGACGGTGAAACAGGTGGCTTTGCGCTGTGACAAGTGTCTTTCACTGTTTGACTCAATTAGAATTGCTTGAATCCCTCCACCTTGCTCAGTCGAAATATCTCATAAACTTTCATGATGTAATGTTAATAAGAGGAGAAGATTCTCCTCTTCCGCTTAATAATTCAGAAACATTAAAAGAACCGACTTTTTAGAGATATACATACTGATTGAAAGGTACAAACTCGCAAACAAAAAAACAGCGGTTTATAAAAGCTAAGAGAATGGCTACTGGCGACTGGCGAGACCGAGGAAAACGGGTAGACTCGTGACGACCTGGTCGCGGCTACTCGGTAGCAGTCGTCAGCGACTGCGACTTTTGGAGGAAACCGAAACTTAAAACATTTAACAGCAATTTAATTTTATTGTCAAATAAAAACTTCTGCTACTGATTTAATAGTTTTTTAAATAGCTAAAGTAATTTTCTGAAAGTTTCTTTTTGAAAGTCGAATTTAATTCTCGAATAAAAACTTTTGCAACTGATTTTATAGTTTTTTAATAGCTGGGGAAAGTCGTTTTTTTTTATATCGGATTTATGTAAAATCTACATTAATAATTGTAATCTTATCTATATTGGTCAAGCTTAAAGTAACTATATTTTTCTCAGTGATTTCAGTAATCTTCCGCTTATTAATCCCTCCTGAAAATTGACTAAAAGAAGCCGTTTTTAAATTACCCCGATAATAGCCGACGCAATTTTAATTTAAGCTAGCCCCGGGCTGTCATTTCGTTATGTTTCATTTAACCGCCCCCTTCGAAAAAAGTTGGCGGTCTATTCCACCCTCCGGCTATGACTTTCCCTATCATCCCTGGGGATTAGGCATTTTAATTAACCTCGGAATATTCCTTATGGACCAGTTGACAGGTATTTTTGAGTGTTAAATTATACCGGTTTGTTTTTGTTTTTATTTTGATAGTCCTAAACAACTTTAAAGTGAGATATAAAAAAAGGAACATAATATCGCATATGCCTAGATTCTGAAAATTTTAATTTTTCATATGATATGCTCTTCATTCAAGAACATTGACTTTGTTTCAAAGAAATGCAGCCTTGAAAAAGAGAATATGGCTTTAAACATATCGAAAGACACTTGTGCTTGGTTCAAGGAATCCTTTATTCTGTGGTTATAATCCTCATGAATTTTTGATTCTATGTTACGGAAAGGCATTATTTTATATTATTAGCAATATTTTTACATTATCCCAACCAAGGAATAATCTAGTTATCAAATTAAAATCATCAGGCCATAAAGCCATTATTAAATTCCAAGCATTCAGCCACCCTAAAATGAGGGGTAAAATAGGAGCATATTTGTCTCTTCCCGAGCGAATCATAAGCCGGCTAGATTTAGTTTGATTCCTGCCGGATTATAGGGATTTCAGGACCTTTGGAATTTATGTCTACACGTTTTTTTGTCGAACTAGATAAATTCATTCATAAAATCAGAGTCTAGATCTGCCGATTTTTTTTTTAAACGCATTAATAGGTTTTATCAAGGTGGGCATTGAAATCGTACATTCTACAACATAGTTTGATTTAGTTTGACAGGTAAGAATTAATTTTTAAAGTAAGGTAATTTATTTTTAGGGTTTTTAAAGCTTTTAAGGTAGATTTTTTGTCAGAATTGTACTCTCCATGTTTAAACCCCCATTACCATCAAAAACAGCAAACAAACGAAAAAAACGAAACAAACCAAAGAATTAGATTATGTTACGTCGGACGTGAAAATAGTCACTTCGTATTAATTAATGTGACATTAGACATGTTCAATGTAACCCAACCCTTTTATTTTTCTAGACAAATATAAACTATGATCTGTTTCATCAAGAAAGAGAGTAAATTAAAAATCGCACAGTAAATATTTTTACGACAGGTTTGAATAGTATATGTTTGTTTATAGAATATGTTTTATAAAATAAACTACGCAGTATATTCGCACATCCAATAATCGAATCTGTTTTGAAAATATTCACAGTGCGATTTTTAATTTACTCTCTTGCTTGATGAAACAGACTATAGGCAAACACACACCAAATATTAAGACACACTTAAAAAGTGGCTTTATAGAAAAAATTCTGACTATAATATCGACTTACTTATTATTTTATTTCTTAATAAGCTCCTTACCACTGTGTTTGCTACTATTATAACCGTTTACAGCCTTAGAATAAACGTTGTTATTTTCTGAACATTTCTATTCAAAGTACGTAAAAATCTCCACTTTTATCAAATAAAACCGTATCCTAATGGTCACACGTGTCATTTTCAAGCGTGCCAACATGAAATATTCAAATGTTATGTCCTCAGAAAACATAGACATTATTTCGCACAGTGGGCTGAATGTTTGATATACTAGGACATAAACTCGGTCATAAGTGTCAAAATGGAACATCATGCTTGAAGTGTTACTATGGTCTGTTTCATCAAGCAAGAGAGTGAATTAAAAATCGCGCAGTAAATGTTTTTTCAACAGGTTTGAATAGTACATGTTTGTGTAGAGAATATAGTTATGTTTTATAAAATAAACTAAGCAGTATATTCGTACATCCAATATTCGAATCTGTTTTGAAAATATTCACTGTGCGTTTTTTTATTTACTCTCTTGCTTGAAGAAACAGACCATAGTTTTGAAAAATACACAAACCTAGAATTTTGGTATTGTCGTCGTGGTTGCTAAGCAACGGCCAACTGCAGATGACGTCAGAGATAAAATCGGGCCTGAAGCGAAAATAATTTTCAACATCCATTTAAAATGTTATAAACGTAATTTTTAAGTACGAAGGTCTACTAGGGGTAAGATTTTGCATTTTATTTTGCACGATTTGTAATATTTCACAGATTTTGCAAGATTTCGTAAGATTTCGCGAGATTTACCCCTTGAATATCTAAGTAGGTCTTGTCCATTAAATTAAACGAAGAATAAGGTAGAAATAAATCACGTGGCCTGTCCGTTTTTCTTGCGGGTTTTCTTTAATCTTTTTATTTAAAATTTAAAAATTTAGTGACATAATTCCTTGTTGTCTCCAATAATTCACCCGAGCTCGGGCAGTCAAAGGGGCCTGTTAGGGCCCGAATATTTTATACATAAAAACATTCTCTTACATTTTTTCTATTTTGCGACTCTTATAAGCTCATAATCACACGCATTTTGCGTGTTCTTATAGGCCCATAAGAGGTCTCTACTTTCTTTTCTGTTGGGTTGGCAACATACAAAAGCCT
Source organism: Brachypterus glaber (assembly GCA_958510825.1). NCBI lineage: Eukaryota > Metazoa > Arthropoda > Insecta > Coleoptera > Kateretidae > Brachypterus > Brachypterus glaber. The sequence continues at coordinate 37,282,301 of OY294051.1, read as the reverse complement.
ATCTTTTGACGTTTTGCGTGCAAATGTCAATGTCGATTTAAAGTTTAATCTTTTACAAAATTTTGTGTTTGGGTTATTTTTTACCGTGTTAAAAGTGTGGACTGTAAAATATATCAAAATATCATTTGTTCTTAGAATTTTAAACATAGTGTTAACTGTAATGCCAACCCAAAACAAAAATCTCTAAATCAGTCATCAATTTAAATGTATGTTTTTTTTAAATTTTAGAGCAAAATAGAGAAAAATGTATACAACACTCGTTTCATAACACGTTTTTAGAGCACTAGTACTTTAGAAAACTCGCCGCAAGTGGCTCGTTTTCTAAACTTGTACTCGTGTGCTAAAAACGTATGTTATGAAACTAGTACTTTAATATACTATTATAGGAGGCCCGGGGCCCGAATTTTTTCTGACTACCCAGTGGGCGTCAGTTAGAAAATTTCTCTCATCAAGTCGACGGGTTTTTAGACCCCATTTTCAATACGGAATGGATATTATTAAGCTGGGGGAGAACTGCAGGACGGTGGATAACTACTTCAAAGGCGTTTTATTGCACGCCATTACACCGTCGGAAAGGAATATGTAATGAACATTGTCTTTGTCGTTATTACTAAAAAAATGGTGCTTAAAAGTCAAAATTATTTTTTGCTGAATACAGAAGTAGGTAGTTATATATTATTTTTCCCTCTCCTTTTTTTATCCCGAAGTTTCATGAAACAACCTTAATAAAATAGTTCCTGTCATGGCTTCCTACGATCGGCCATTGTATTTTTTTTAAATTTTCATCTAGCCTCTTTTTTTACTCGCGAATTAAAGACGAATTATTATTATTATTTTAATGAGTTTTGGGTTAACCAATATGGCCTCCGCCATTTAATTTTTTTATTCTGCAACTAGCCGTGAGTACCGGCTTTAAAATATCCAAAAAAACGTTAAAAGTCATTTAAAAGGTCGACCATTTTGTTTTAGTATTGTCAATTTTCACTACATACATTTGAAGCTTCTAGGACCATCCGTTCAAAAATTGTCACTTCGTTAGTTTGTCTCGAGGTTTGTCTTAAATTCCAGTTTCCGTGCAAAAAATGTCACTTAAGTAACATTAAATGTAGACATAATGGCGTCTTTCGCCCGCCATTTTGTTTAGTATTCTGCGATGGAATTGAAAACCTTTACAATTAAGAAAACCCCAGAAAGAGTCAGGCGCTTATTTACTATAAGTTAACTAGTGACAGGTGGATGTAAAATAAAGTTCTTTTTTTAAAGAACACTTAAATCTTTTTTCTATTTTGCGACTCTTATAAGCTCATAATCACACGTATTTTGCGTGTTCTTATAGGCCCATAAGAGGTCTCTACTTTTTTTCTGTTGTGTTGGCAACATACAAAAACCTATCTCTTGATAGGTTAAAGTTTAATTTTTTACAAAATTTTGTGTTTGGGTTATTTTTTACCGTGTTAAAATTGTGGACTGGTTAATTGCAGTGAAAAAAAAGAGATGACTGTAAAATATATCAAAATATCATTTGTTCTTAGAATTTTAAACATAGTGTAAACTGTAATGCCAACCCAAAACAAAAATCCCTAAATGAGTCATCAATTTAAATGTAAGTTTTTTAAATTTTAGAGCAAAATAGAAAAAATTGTATAAAGCACTCGTTTCATAACACGTTTTTAGCGCACTAGTACTTTAGAAAACTCGCCGCAAGCGGCTCGTTATCTAAACTTGTACTCGTGCGCTAAAAACGTATGTTATGAAACTAGTACTTTAATATACTATAAGTGTTTCAGTAATATTTAAACTTTGAATAAAAAACACCCTATTGTTTTTGTTTAACAGTTTAGAAGTTACTTTTAACAAGCGACAAAGTATTTTTTAATACAGATAAAATCGCAAAACCGTAGGGAGAGATAGATAGAAAGAGATAGCAAAAAAGTTGTCTTACATTTCCATTATTTTCCCCCTAAAAAGTGCTCTGCCATATTTAAAGCAAAATTCACGGAACATTAAATAAATTTTATTCTATTCTTTTCTGTCTGCCTGACGATTCGTGTTTTGTTCGGTACAGTCATATTTTTTTTATTTGCGAACAAAAAAATCGGCCGCTAATGCCCCAAACAGGAAGCCAGAGCTTTAGTTAAATTTGCTTTTTACGCGACTACAGCAACGCGGGAGGAGGGTCATGTTGCACTGTAAAAATTAAACCTCGAATTAAACTGAATATTCAGTTAGAAATGAATAGGAAATCGGAAGTTATTATCCTATACAATTGTACTTTAATTTTCGTCAAAAACACTATAGTTATTAAGTCACGTACTTTTTTTAATATTTATTTAAAAATCCAAACCGTCCTTAAATATTAAAGTACGTGACTTAATAACTTAAGTGTTTTTGACAAAAATTGAAGTAAATCTGTATAGGATCATAACTTCCTATCCATTTGTAACTGAATATTTAGTTACAAAACGATAGGAAGTTATGATTCTTTACAAATGTAGAGGAAAGTCGCCTAATTTCGGATACCATTTACAATGTATTCAATATTTAATACTCGGTATTACTTTTTGATATTTTTTTTATATAACCAGATACAACTTATTATAGCGAACCATGATTTATTATAAAAGCAATTTTATTACAGTTTATTTTTTCCAAAAAACACGGTTAAAAAAAATCAGCGCATTTTTGTGCATTTGAAAAAGGGCTCCTAATTTCGGACATATCCGAAAAAAATTTTTTCAAGAGTAGATCTGGATCCCATTGCTTATGTTTCTTGTTATTCCTTCACATTTAAGACGTAATTTAATCATTAAGCGATTTTCTACGAAATACTATAGGAACTATAATTTTAGATTCCCAATTTCGAATATCTTAGTATCTTAGGTAATTTTCGTTTTTTCAAAATTGTATATCTTAGTTTGTTGTATCATTATAAAAATAATAATTAATGGTTGGTTATCCTGAATAATAATTACCTTGCGGATATCCGAAATTGGGAATCAAATGCACAAAAATGGTCTATCCGAAATTAGGCAATTTTCTGCGTTTTAGATTAGAAATTTGTAGAATGTTTACGTTTTCAAATTGCTTAATTATGAATAGTGGATCAACTTAACTAACATCATAACTTACTCAAGACAGAATCACGAACTTTTATAACGATTATTTATAAAATAAACAAGCATAATAATGCAACTGAGCACAAAACTGCCATTTGCAATATAAACGATTTGTGCTGCCATTTAAAGGGGAGAAGCTCTACCGTTATCATATTACAGGACGGATTTAGTTTGACTTTTGGCTTCACATAAAAGTAGGTTTCTGTTTACCTTTGCAGACAGTATCTTAAATACACTACTATCCGAAATTTGGAAACCATCCGAAATTAGGCGCATTTCCTCTACTTTAATTTTTGTCAAAAACACTATAGTTATTAAGTCACGTACTTTAATATTTAAGGACGGAAATGAAATGTTGCGTGTTTTTAACAAAAATTAAAGTACAATTGTATAGGCTAATAACTTATGATTTCCTTTCTATTTTTAGCTGAATGTTCAGTTTACTTTTAACAATGTGTGTATGTATGTATGCATGTTTGTTAGTTCCTTTCTGGAGCTTAACTACTGGGCCGATTTTAACGATCGAGTCGTCAAAAGATTTATCTCAATTCTATGAGTAATATAGGCTATATAAAATTTGATGTTTCGACAATATTGATAGTTATCATCAGAAATTTAACAGATTTTTATTATGAATTTGGTATTATACGGTCTATATTAAATTTAATTCGCCCTAGTTTCAGTTTTTATATAAAAAATTCAAGTTTCTAAAGTATTAATCGTTATGATCTAGAATATAAAGGATTTCCAGAGATTTTTATTATGAATTCGTTATCATAGGATGAGTATCAAAAACAACTTTTGATTCGCCAAAGTTTCGGCTTTTTTTATTTTCCTTATCAGAAGTGCATTTTTTCGTAGTCGGGTTGTTTGGCCCCTCGGCTTGCTGTATGCATCGAATAAAAAAAGAAGATTAAAGTTGCACTTTTCGTTTTTTCGGATTGTCTTTTTTTCGTTTAATCGAGAGGTCCATTTTTTTTAGGCGACAGTTTTTTAAGCGTTTATTTATTCATTGAAAGACTGAAGCGAGCGATTTTTCATTTAAATGGTTTGAAAAAATAAAAAGAGTTAATATATATTTTTTTGGGCTAGGTACTGAATTGTTAAGCGAATTTTAAAAAGATCAAGTGTACAGTATCATATCCATGAAAAACTCATTCTAACACTGTCATACTAGTCTATCCACCGTTATTCTTTTATACACACTGTATTTATTCCTCTTATACAATGTAAAATTACTTACAGCCTTAAATTTTTTACTTTTCTCGAGGTAAGGATAGCGGATTTTTTTTTACGTTTCTCGACGTTTTATACAAAAAAGGTGATTTCCGTTAAAAAAAAAATTGTCGGTCGGTCGGTCTGGGAAATTTGTGACCACAATAACTATATCAAAAGTTTTAGGCCGGGATTGTTTTTGTTAAAACTCGGGGTGTGGTGAAAACATTTTTATTTTTCGAAAAAAAAAAATAAAAATTTCTTTAATCATTAATTTATTTTTTTTTAGAAAGTACTCTCGCTCATTCGAAACCTATTTTTTCTAGCGTGGATGTTTTTTATAAACGTAGCTTCTATTTTACTAAAAAGTTTATTTTTTTAAAGTATAGTTATTTTAAACCTTCCCGCTTGTAAACAATCTCGAAATTACCATAGCAACGTAAGATACGCATGCGTCGTAAGCGAAATGACTAGGCCCAATTTACACAACGGTAAAACGTTGACGTGCCATTAACGAGAACAAAACAATGGTTTATTCCTCTAAATTATTGGAATAAAAGCGATTTTATAAGCAAATTTTGTTTCTACAATAATACGAAAGTGTTTTTAGCAGCAGCTTTATCAATTCTCTTTTTTTACATCAAAACATCATAAAAACAAAGTAAGTAAACAAACATTATAAATTTTGGTTATGTTGACATTCAAAACAAGCCACATGCTTCAGTGTAAATCGGACTTTGTGGAGTATTTAGCGGCAAATTTAAAATAACTATACCTTAAAAAAATAAACTTTAGCTCCAAAAGTCCGTTTAATCCCTGTTCCTAAAACAGTTTTAAAAACAGCGCACAGACCGTAAATTCGAGCGAATTTATGAGATTAGGCTTCTATTTAAAACTGCATTAAATGATTATTTCGTGTGTGTTTTTTTCTGACAAATAGGCACGTATGTGGGATTAAAAAACATGACTGTTATGAAATTGCGGAGATTAATGCGTTAAATAAACTATACAGGGTGATTATTTATGGATTACTTGCTTTACGCAGTAAACACCCTGGGGAATACTCTTATCAAATTAATCTTACTCCAATAAAGTTGTTTATAGTATATTAAAGTACAAGTACAAGCAGGGCCGGGCTTTGCATTTCGTCGCCCTGAAGCAAGCCTTGAACTTGACACCCTAAAAAAAATCCTTCTCCCTGACGGTTTCAACCAAAACTTGGCGCCCCTATAAAAAAAATTGGCGACCCCAAAAAATATCCTCAAGAAAAAAAGCTTTGTCCCTGACGGTTTCTACCAAACTTGGCACCCTACAAAAAAAAATGGCGTGTTAAAAAAATACCCTCAAGAAAAAAGCTTTGTCCATAACGGTTTCTACCAAACTTGGCGCCCCTGCAAAAAAAATGGCGTCCAAAAAATACCCTCAAAAAACAAGCTTTGTCCCTGACTGTGTGCCCTAAAAACGTGCTATGAAACGAGTGCTTATACTATTTTTTCTATTTTGCTCTAAAATTTAAAAAAACTTACATTTAAATTGATGACCGATCAGAGATTTTTTTTTTGAGTTGGCATTAAAATTTTCGTTGTTTAAAATCCAAAGAACGAACGATATTTTGATATCCTTTATAGTCAGCTCTTCTCTTTTTCACTGCAAGTAACCAAGTCACAATTTTAACACGTAAAAATTAACCTAAAACACACAATTTCGTAGAAAACTAACCTTCAAAGCGATGTTCACATTTGCACGGAAGACATCAAGCGGTAGTGTTTTGTTCTGTTGTCAACCCAAAAGAAAAAAAAAGTACAAACCTCTTATAGGCCTATAAGAACACGCAAAATGTGATTATGAACTTATAAGAGTCGCAAAATAGAAAAAGTACATAAGATGATACATTTATAGTATTATTAATTTGAGCCATTTCGCCTCAATGACTATTTATATCGTAAAAATCTAAAACAGAAAATAAAATTAAAATGTTCTTATCAGGCGAACCTATTTCTAGATGCGCTGGTAAGGTATTGCGTTTAAAATAATACTTATCTGCTATATCTTCTTTACCTAAAAAATATTATTAGTCAATACCTTACCAAAGTTTAAAAATTTTGCCTAAATAGAGAATTTTCAATAAAATTCTTGATAAATCGTTAAAATAATTAAAAAAGAACGAAAAACTGAATAAAAGTTAACTTCTAACGTTTCGGGATCTAATCTGATCCCGTTTTCAAAGAAAATTATTAAAAAAAGTTTTTTCCAAATTAACTTCTCTACACGTTTTCAACAAAAACGCCTTTTCCAAATTAATTTCTCTACACCTTTTTTATTGTTACAGTTGTCTTTGTTTCAATTACCTCGAAATGATATATTTTGACATTTGTCATATTTTGATTGATAAAGCCAAATATTGCACAAATTCTTTCAAAACTAATAATTTTCTTTGAAAACGGGATCAGATTAGATCCCGAAACGTTAGAAGTTAACTTTTATTCAGTTTTTCGTTCTTTTTTAATTATTTTAACGATTTATCAAGAATTTTATTGAAAATTCTCTATTTAGGCAAAATTTTTAAACTTTGGTAAGGTATTGACTAATAATATTTTTTAGGTAAAGAAGATATAGCAGATAAGTATTATTTTAAACGCAATACCTTACCAGCGCATCTAGAAATAGGTGCGCCTGATAAGAACATTTTAATTTTATTTTCTGTTTTAGATTTTTACGATATAAATAGTCATTGAGGCGAAATGGCTCAAATTAATAATACTATAAATATATATACGCCTCAAATAAATTATAGATTCTATTTAAGATGATACATTATCTCAAATATAACACTTATTATTTTATCATTACGGCTACATTTATCTACAGGCTGTTTTTTTTTTTGAATTGTTATCTGAAGTGATAGGCAGATGCTTTTTTGAGCAAAATGAAAGTGATTTGTTTGATGCTTTTTAACTTTTTTTATTGGGACACCCTGTATATTTATTTTTGTAAAAAAATAATGAGATTATTCTACCACGAAAAGTCAAACAGTCAGTATGCAGATTTGCACTTAAACATAAATTAAATATTTTTACCAACAAAAGATTTTTTTTAATTAAAAAATTAAAAAAAAAAAATATTCTTTTTTTTTAATTTTGAAAAAAAAACTTCGTCAAATTATTTTTTTTTGGCAGAAAGAGGCAGAGGTAATCTTTTTTGCATATAAGAAGTAGCGAAAAAACATTTTCTAAAACTTTACAGTGTTCTAATAAAAAAGTTATGAGGGGAAGTCATTTAAAACAAAACACCTTGTATTTGAGTAATTGTTGCATCGATGTCGATTAATTAGCTTTTTCGAACAGTCTTTTGTCATCTACTCGACATTCATTTGTTCGGTCGTCTGTCAACTGTCACATTAAGCGTCATTTGTTTTATTGAAATATCCCCAAGGCGGCCAAGCAATCGTGCCTCTTTTGTTTTTGACAAATTGTTACTTGACATAGATTTAGCCTACTTAACATCAACAGATAAATAAGTTAAATATAAGTATCTTTCTGATAAATAAGTTAAATATAAGTATCTTTCTGATATTTCAAATAATATTAACTTTAAATAAATATACAGATTTACAGGATTTTTGCATGAAATAATATGAAAAAAAGTTCTTATAAACGTTGATCTAGAAATGGGCTTTAAGTGTATGTCTAAAATTAGGTTTTTCTTCAAGCGTACTAAAATGTTCATATTTTATAACTGAACACACTAGTTAGAAGTGATCTATTTTTTTACAGTAAAAAAAATGAGTTCATTGTTGTACGCCGTAAAAAAAAAGTTAGTTAGAAAAACCACCACTGGAGGCATCACTCTTTGACTTTGATGACAGCCATACTGGTTATGGTTATGATTATGGTTATTAGGGTGGAGGGTAGCTATCTACACGCACTTAGGCCACTTAGCTGGGCCCATTGTACTACCTCCCTTTGGTCGCAGCAATTTAGCCTCTCAGCCATCCAATTCTTTGAATATATCTAAGAAGATGTCTGGGAGTGATGCTGCTTATACCGGCCATGTCGAGCCAGTACTCGTCTAGCATGGACCCTCTTATTAAGGCTAACGCTGAACAGTGACATAACACATGTTCCATTGTTTCCTCTTCCATGTAGCATCCTCTACAGATGGGGTCGACTGGCTTCCCCATGATGTTAAGATGCTTATTTAGTTTGCAGTGACCTGTTACGATGCTTGCAAACTGTCTTAGGTTATCCCTTTTTAGTTGCATACAAAAGCGTGCTGACAGTCATACTTCAAACTTGTTTGTTTATTATGTAAACAGGTGGTTGACTCGAGATTCTGTGCAAAAACCTTGTGTGAAATTGATTAAAAAGACCGACCCAAACAAGACCAATTTGGCGCCCCTACTCGACAGTGACCGAGCGGCCGCCCGGCCCTGGATGTTCTGATTTGTCCTCATTCTAGAAATATTGATAATGCAATATTTTTTGTTTTCTTTTCGGGATAACTTGAAAATATAAAATCTCGACTTTATAGTATTTTTAGTACTTGTTACAAGAAGAAATTGTTGAGGCAGTATATTGCGCAATTAAAAATGCGCCGCAATCGATAATCCGCACAGAGAGATGCACCGTCGACTGCGATCCTCTTTTCCCTACTTTTAAAGTCCGGACTCCGCAGGTACGATGGACTAAGAGGCATTTTAAAGTTTTTTAAAAAATATATTTTTAGGATCATAAAAGCTATTTTTAAAAGTTATAACCTAATTCTAAATTAAAGCTCAAAATCCGGTTTTGGACAAAAAAATAGTTATTTTTATTTTTTACGATTAGCTTTTATATCGACTTGTAAATTTCAAAACCTTGTATGTCAAAAAATCAATTTTTAGTTCCCTGTAATTCAACTTTGTACATGATGACTGTTAACTTATAGAAACTCCAATGGAGCTCTCTACTACTAGAATTATGAAACAAAAGACGTCTATCCTATCTCTAGCTCATTTGTGCTACACTTTCCAGCCAACCAAATAAATACTGTATTTGTTTTTCATACAGTATTTATTTGGTTGGCCGGAAAGTGTAGCACTGAGCGGCACGAACGAACATAGCTAATGTGAATCTGTAGAATAAGATAATTCTGCTAAAATTTAGATGGCGCCAGTAATTTCTTTAATAAAAATAATATAGTTACACTTTTTGCCCGGCCAAGTAAATATTGTATTTGTTCAACAAAGAACAAATACAGAATTTGTTTGGTTGTGTGGAAGTGGGAGTGTATGTATGTCTTCTATCCTTTTTGGGTAGAACTTTTGTCCCTGTCTAATCTAACGGGATAAATCGCCATTTATTACTCGAATATAACGTAATTTACGGGATATTCTATTTTTTTTAATACTCCCAATATTTAAAAAAGGAGACTGCAAAATATGCAGCAACTATAGAGATATGCGAAAAAAATTTAGATAACAGGCTAAGGATATGCCTTAAGGCCTATTCAGAAGCTTGTAGAAGAACATAAAACATAAGAATGCGATGCCGTGATTGGCTTACAAGATACATGGCGGCACATCAAGCCAATCACGGCATCGCATTGTTATGTATTATGTTCTTATGCGAGCCTGTGAATAGGCACTTAGCTAAAAGAGAATATCTGCTATTCTTAAATAAAGAGATAGTAACAAAAAACAATTGAAAGCTAGTTAGAAAATGAATTAAGTTTATATCTGTTGCATGACACTTATTTTGACAAATGTTGGATTATATCCAATTGTTTTTATAAATTGGAATCGTTGAAAGTTTTGGTAATTACTTGTATAATCTTACTTTTTACACAAACTTTACACTTTTTTGTCAAAACATTTTTATTAAATAAATAAAAATGGTACTTTTACTAAAAAAATGGCGGAGCACAACATCTCGTAGCATATACTTGACAGTTGTTTTATGATTGACATGCCGGTTGCCTACACTATAGTGCGCAAGATCCAATTTTGCGCTTGCTGTCATGGTAACGAGCAGAAAAGTAAAATGCTAAGAAATAGGTTATTTTGCGATCTGAAAACTTCATTTGTTTTTGTAGAAATGTTGACTTTTCTATTAGATTGTAGAAAAATAGATTTCTAGGGTACCTCATATCACCACCTTTTTGGGGCCTCGTACTTTAACCCCTTCCGCTCCATCGTATGGATATTTGTAGGTATATTTTAATCTGGTGTGGGGAGAGGAAGGGGTTAAGACATATATAAAATACAGCCGGGAGAAAATAATGAAAAACCTCAGTTTTAATGTACTTTAAGAAATAATACAATAAAAATGGTCACCAGCTCTTAGAATATAAATCCTTTGACTTAGAAAAGCTTGTATTAATTATGACTACTTCCGTTTAGAGCTAGGAAAATTGAAGTTCTCGTGCCACGAATTCTCTGCGGCGGATTAACTAATTTAATCTGGCTTGTCTAAACTCAGATTTGTTGTATAATCTAGTCGAATTAATCCGTACGCCTTACGTAATACCAACTTAATGAATGGAAAATGTAACTAAGAAAAATAAAACTAAATTATGTTTGTTTTAATACAATATGCAGAATAAGATGTTATAACATCCTTACCTTATTTTATAATGGTATAAAGGTATTTTAACGGTATGCTTCCGAAGGCCTCTATACTATACAAAATCAAAAATAATCAAAAGATCAAATTGGTTTGTAACTAGGGGCTTTTGAGTCTAAAGAAAAGTCAAAAAGATACTCTGGTTAAAAGCCCATCCCACAAATTGAGCATCCTTCAAAGAATAAAAGTAAAAAATTGGTTTTCTCAATATTTTCGGAAAATTAAAGTTTCTCGCTACAGACATACAAAAGTAGGACAATAACCAGGGCTGTTTAGAAAAGCCCACCATTACAAATAAACTGGGGGTTTCTAAAGTAAAAATGGGCAGTTAGTAGTAAAAATTGGGGGTTTCTAAAAAAATAATACAAGTAATTTTTAAGAGAAAAATGTAATTTTCATATAATTTGAAGAATTTTATAGTATATTAAAGTACTAGTTTCATAACATACGTTTTTAGCGCATGAGTACAAGTCTAGAAAACGAGCCGCTTGCGGCGAGTTTTCTAAAGTACTAGTACTCTAAAAACGTGCTATGAAACGAGTGCTTTATACGATTTTTTCTATTTTGCTCTAAAATTTAAAAAACTTACATTCAAATTGATGACTGATTTAGGGATTTTTGTTTTGGGTTGGCATTACAGTTTACACTATGTTTAAGATTCTAAGAATAAATGCTATTTTGATATATTTTATGGTCATCTCTTCTTTTTTCACTGCAATTAACTAGTCCACAATTTAAATACGGTAAAAAATATTGTAAAAAATTAAACTTTAAATCGACATTGACATTTGCACGCAAAACGTCAAGAGATAGGCTTTTGTATGTTGCCAACCCAACAGAATAAAAAGTAGAGCCCTCTTATGGGCCTATAAGAACACGCAAAATGCGTGTGATTATGAGCTTATAAGAGTCGCAAAATAGAAAAAGTATTTTTTTATTTTCAGCCAAATTATACATAGTTTTTGCAAAAATATCCTTATTTGACATATAAAAACTACCCTTGTAATACTTCAGATTTGGAAAGGTCAGCATCCTAGATTAGAACTTTTAGTTTTTCTCGAGGTTTTTCTTAGCTGTCCAAGACAGGCTATGTGATTTTTTGAAATTTCCGAAACGTCCTCGGCTTTTTTAAAAGGGTCCACCCTCGACGACGATACGGGGGCCGCTGAACGATCATGTCGAAAGGTCTCTTCGGAGAGATAGAATCCGTTAAATCTGTCCACCTCGTTCCGCAGGGAACGCGTCCCGACGGTCGAAGGTCCACAAAGGAATTCAAGGATTGTAGGGCAGTTTCACGATAGTTTGTATGTTTATCTGATTATAAATTTATTCCAATTCAGTACACATTTATAAAACGACATTTATAAATATAAAAATGTTTTATTACATCGGCACTTAGTGCTACTAAGAGTGCCGATGAAATTTTCCCCGAAAAGTCAAAATCTTTGACCACGTTTTTTTCACATTTCTCGACGTTTTAGTCGAAATCAGTAAAAAAATTTTTGCGTCCGTCCGTCTGTCTGTTTGTCTGTTTGGGTGTAAACTCTCTAACTCCATTTCTACATGAGATATCGACTTGCGGTTTTTTGCATATTGTTTCTTATCGTATTCCGAAGAGCTGATTAGATTTTGGGGGTAAACGATTGGGGGTCAGGGGGTAAAAATAGGGTAAAACTCCTATTTTTAGCGTTTTTTGTTTATAATTAAGGCATTTATTATTGTATTTGGTTAATTTAGCACTTATATAAAAGATAATTTTAAATTGGTCAAAAAATGTTATAAACAACGTTTTCCTAAAACGCATTGTTTTCGAGATATTGGCGTTTAAAGCAGTAAAAGGTTTTTTTAGCATATCTCACATATTTATAACCCGATTTCAAAAAATTATATTTTAAATAAAAGCTCTTTTTAAGCCCTATAAAAAATGTTATGTACAGTTTTTTGCTAGAATATAATGTTTTAAAGGTTCAGAATTTAAAATCAAACAAAACACCTAGTTTGAAATTTGCAAACTAAATGGCTCTAGTGTACCGATGTTTTGACAGGGTGCTTGCAACGTTTCATCTAGTTTATAGTATTGTTATCAAGGAAGGTATTAGTAATATTATTTATCTAGTTCTTTAGACATAGAATCTATGGCTTTAGATCTAGAATCTAGGCCCTAAGACCCAGATAAATAATGTTATTAATCATTATTATATGGGAGGCATAGCGTAGTGGCTAGCGCGTATGCATAGCAAGTCTACTATCGTGAGTTCGATTCTCACTGGCGCCGATTTGCCTTTTTCAGTTAATTAATAATTGAAATTTGGCGAAGGCGATAAGTGAAACGGACACTCCCTAGAAACTGGTTCGAAAGTCAGTATAATCCGGTGGTTCCCTCTACTACTAGCCCACACAAGTCCTGGACTTAGGGAATGCTTAACTAAGTAGAATAGTAAGAGGTTAAACAAACATGTAAACAAACATGTAAACAAACATGTAAACATGTATGTAAATTTCCAAGATATTCTGGATATAGGTCCTAGATCTAGAATATTTTAAAGGCCCTTCATATTATGACAGCTCTGTGGTTTTTGGCTCTGTATAGGTCTTATTAACAAGCTTTAATTTTGAATATTACCGCTTGTTTCGTATAGGGTTACCTTCAAGTATGTGATAATCAGTTATCGGCGAATTTCCAGTGCTCGCATAGGCGTCGCGTCGATTCTATCGTTGACGCGAGGTTTTAAATATTTACATTTTTATTTTCTTCGAAAAACACCGATATATTTTCATATTTATAGTTAATATGTATATTCAATATTGTTGTGTGTAACAAATTAGTCGTCAAATGTTTCGATTTAGTGACCTTTATAAAAATTTCCCTCATAATTCGGCAAAATTATTCCGTAAGCCTATGTTTCTGTGTTTATTTTCAACGTTGATGAGTCATAACTGAATTTATTCCGATTAATGGTGATAATGCCACTGATTTCATGTAATGCTGATTTACAATCATTCCATAAAAAATATAAAAATTACATTAAATTTAAGGAGTCTAAGATTCTTATTTTTAGCTTACAAAATAATCTTTTAGCCAGAACAACAAAAAAAAAACAACAAAAAGTATTTAATATTACTAAGTACATAGTCAAAAGTGCACCTATATGCGTCCAAAGCGAAAATGGCACTAACGCCTTTTATAAATTAAATGAAAATTTAAGATCCTTGTAGTTTTAAAATCTATAGGTTTTATTTTACCTTTTAAACTGAAAAAATATGTTTTAGACATAACCTAACTCTTTAATATTGATAATAAAAAAACTAGTAAAGGTGTACCTGCAGGCATTAAACGCGACAACGGCGCTCATTTCTCTACGACACCGCGATCCGCAAGGATTTTATCGATTGATCCTAGGCACCGTGGTCTCTTTGTGTGTCGTTTTTGTGCGGGACGGGCCTCCGCCCCCGAGAGAATGCACTTGGCCGCTCCCGAGGGCCGCCACCCGGAAATTTACGAATGTTCTTTCGTTTCTCTTAAACAGGACCATTCCATACTGAATCAGCTTAAATTTAAATAATCTAAGACGAATATCCTGGTGGCAATATACAAAATTCACTGTTTTTATGAAAATTTGCTGTCTGGAAATAATTACGACCTTTGACAGCAAATTTGAAGAAAAATGGTGATTTTTCCCCGATAATTCGAAGAATCGTGTGTTATGCGGAAGATTATTTTTTAACGATTTATAACATGTCAAACCAACTTTTATATTTTTTTCATCGCAAAATGTGAAAAATTGTTTTATTACTTAACTTAATATTTTTACAGGCATATTCTTTACTTTACTTAGTTTAATTCAATTCTTAATTGCTAAACTAAAACCTTTTTTGTCAATTTTTAAATTGCAAATTACGGTTCTGTCAATATTTCAGTTACTTACTGACTAGCGCGGTACCGCGCTAGGCTCGTTCATATTAAAAAGTCAACCTATAGAAAAACTGTCATTACATTTTATAAAATAGTATATTCTATAACTAGTATGGAATTGACAATATTCCGCGAGCGCGGAATGATTATTCCATACGTGTTGTAGACTATACTTTTTCTTCGACTGCAAATTTGAAACACTGTATAGCTTTAAACTGCGGACAAGGTTAAAAACAATGTTTTTTGTGACTTGACATTGTAAATGCAACAAAACTCATATTTTTAAATAAAGCAATTAATGTTATTTAATAATTTTATCAAATTAGTACTTACAAACGATTTTTATTTGATTTTAGCACATATTTACAAATTATAACGCAAAAATTGAGGGTTATGTCAGATTGTTGTGAAAGATATCAGGTTTAAATATTTAACAATAGATGGAGCAGTTTTAATTTTTTGAACTAAATTGATAAAAAACTGGTCAAATATTAAGAAAAACTAATAAACTTTATGTAATTTTAACGCAAAACTTTAAATTGCATTAAATTATTCAATATTTCATGGTAAATAAATATATATTTGCTAATTTTGCTACAGTTTTCTTTACTTTTATAAACAAGAGATGGCACTACATGTGCTCATTCTAACACTTGATACGGAATATTCATACCGTATCTAGAGCTAGAATGGATTAATTCTGTGTTTGAAAAGTGTGTGTATTTGCTTACATTCTAAAGCAGTCGTAGAAAAAGAATATTTTGTGGTATTTTTTGGTAAATAATAAAGTAATAACAACAATTATAAATAGTAATATATTCATATTTGATTATTAATTAGTTTTAGGTACCAAATCTTGTTGTAAAAGAGAAATACTGAAAAACAAAATACTACAGCGATTCTCACTAGAATTTTCTACAGTATAAAATTCCCGATATAACTGTAATATGATTGGGCAAAAATAAACATGTGATCAGAAATATTGTTAAATGATTGATTGATAAAAAAGTTAAAAAATAACCCTTAGAATAACTAAAAAACTAATTAATATAGTTTCTCATTAAATAAGAGCTAAATTTCAAAATTAAGTTCATTGGGCACTTGCAACCGGATTACGACGTTATTAGCACTAATAACGATAATGGCCGATCGTAAACCCGTATTTACAAGTAATGCAGTCTAGTTAAGACATTGGGGACAATGAAGACCGTTATTGCACCCCTTTTATCCAATATAAACGGTAAACTTTATGGGAGCTTAATGCAGGATTTTAACTAAAAAATTTTAATACAAACAAAAAAATTTAGGTATATTCGGAAATAATGAACTCAAGGGGTTTTTTACCTTCAAATTTTAAAAATATTTTTATCCAATACATGATGATAATGAGACAATTACCAGCTTTATTTTAAATAGATAAACTCAATAATAACCCGCGCGTGGCTTTTACTTTATTGAGTGGATAATTATTTATTTTACCCACTCAACTGTCACTTGTCAAATTATTTTCTTGTAAATGTAAATTTTTAATAAAAATATGAATTCCTAAGCTATTTATTGTATAAAACTTTGGGTAAACCGATATTGCCCTCTAGAAAATTAACCTGCTTGGCTAACGCCTCGCAGGTGAATTTTCTCATGGGCAATATCTTATTTTACCCACTAGTACCATAAATAACTATTTTTTAATTTTTTTTATACAGAAAGAAAAAAGATATTGTTAAATTTTTTAGGTATGTTTATTTTCTTTACTCCAAACGGCCGGAATCATGGCGACCACCGTTTTTGATGTTTTTTTCAAAAAAAAGTTATGGCGAAAAAATCGCACTGAAGAATCTAAAAAATGTTGTTTTGTATTTTTTGAATATACCTACAAAATTTTACAAATATCTTTTTTCTTTCTATATAAAAAAATTGTAAAAAAAAATATTTCTAAAATTTGAATTTAGAAAGACCCCTTAAATTTCCTAAAATACTAAAAAATCCTAAAATTTTACAATTGTCCTAAAATTTTGACAGAAAAGCTCGAAATAACCTAAAATTTTTAACAAGTGATCGTCTTGTCCTATTTTTTTATCTGCTATTTACTTCCATCTCTACTTCCATCGGGAACGCTTTAAGCTTTCTTGGACCAAAAACTTTGGACCATAGGTTCTTTATAGAATGTTCTCGGATGGGATTGTGTTTGGTAAAAATCGGGATGAGGTAAGAGGGTAAAAACTATATTTTTTATTTTTTTTGTCCTAAAATCCCAAAAGAAAAATATAATAATTTTGATTTGAAGCCCCTGTCGAAGTTGACCCCTTTCAAATTGTGGTTTGAATAATTTCTGCCAAACCACAATGTTTCCCCTGGTTGTCAATCACAAGTATTTTAATCTGACATATCCCTTTTACAACATTGATGTTTTTTCACTCCCCAAAGGAATTGCGTGATGTTAACAGAAAAAAAGTTTTCTAATAAAATTAAGATTAGAATTGAATGAGAAACTTCTCTAACTTTTCCGTCGACAACTTTTGCAAATTATATAATATTATTTATTATTTACCTCGATTTAACGTCGTCGAGGGGGTCAGTTTCAAAACTTTTTGAATCTGAAAATGAGAAAAAAATACTTACCTTTTATTACAAAAACGTCGGTAGTCTACATGCTTTTTAAAATATACAAATATACCATTTAAAAAATGTGACGATAAAAAAAAAAGAAACGGTCATCGCCAGAAAAAAATTTGCCGACTGACCTACGATTTTGCCGACTCGGTCGTTTCGTGGGGGGTGGGACACCCCGCCCCCCTCGAATCGTCCCTGAATACTAGTACTAGTAACAGTATAGTAGTTATAGAATGTACTATTTTTTGGTTCAGTAATAGTTATTTATGGTACTAGTGGGTAAAGTAAGATATTGCCCATGAGAAAATTAACCTGCGAGGCGTCAGCCAAGCAAGTTAATTTTCGAGAGGGCAATATCGGTTTACCCATGAGTGCCATACAAGGTTTTATCCAATAAATAGCTTAGGAATTCATATTTTTATTAAAAATTTTAATGACATTTACAAGAAAATAATTTGACAAGTGACAGTTGAGTGACAGTTAACGCGGGGGTTATTATTGAGTTTATCTATTTAAAATAAAGCTGATAATTGTCTTATTATCTGTATGTATTGGATAATAGTATCTTATTTACCAAGTGAGAGAAGTTTAACATTTTTGACCTGCGTCAAATTGCGGGATGAGCGCGCCAGCGCGAAGCCCGCAAGACGCGGTCTAAAATGTTAAATCTTCACTCACGTGGAAAATATAGTATTTTTTTCACTACCAGTACAATTAATTAGCTATTTATTTATTTATTTTACTAAAATTTAATGAAAAAGCTTATAAATTTAAAATATCACGCTGGCCGTTCGCGGCCATTAAAAAAACAAATGAATAACTTGACATTTCTGGCAGAAAATTTCTGGTGATCTGCTAAAATTATTAAGTTAGAAAGTGTTTCCGTGTTAATTGTAATAAAATATATAAAAATGGAAAGTGAAATGCAAAGTGATGATTCTGGTACTCCCCCAGAAATAAGGGCAGGCGAAAACTGTGAGGGAGAATCTGTTGCCTCAAAAATCAATATATGGGGGTTGTTGCAATGTGATTTAATAATTAAGTGAAACGTCAGATGCCCAAACAGCTGAATAAAAATTCATTATTAACCATGGTGCGATTTCATTATTTTTAGAACCTCTGACGTCATAGGTAGAGAAATAATATTTCTACCAATGAAAAGAACAGTAATAAAGATGTGCTTTTAGGTTGGTAGTGAAAAAAATAATAAATGTATCTAAAGCAGAACACTGTTTTTATTTTAACAGTGAAGGTGTCTGCATTAACTACCCTTAAGAATTTAACGCCTTTGTCTTTCATTTCAGAAATCGTTCGGGAACACTTTTCAAAACTTTTAATTCATTTTGTAAACGGATTGCAAGCAGTTGAAATTTTCTCCCTTTTTTCCATTGAAATGAAAAGTTTTGCTGCTTTTCAAAACTGAAAAGAGACACGGAAAGTGTCAATTTTGTTGCGAAATAAAGGGAACAAAGGTGCCGTGGTAACTAACAATATCGTATAAAACATAATACTTTTACGAAAGGGAGCGACCTGATTAAATAGGGAGGCTTACGCCCCTATTAGCATCAAAAACACCATTTGAGGTTAGAAATACGCACAAAAGGTACATTCCCGTGCTTTTAAAAACTCAATCAAAAGTAATCATCTTAAAACGTTGATGAGGAATGATTGCCGCGACATCTGTCAATCAAAACTCATCATAGCGTTCAGTAGTGATTTGACAGCTTTCGATGAGTTTTGCTGTTTCCATTGAACGCAGCCAATGATTAAAAAATGTTAGGTTATGTTTACAATATAAACATTAGATCATATATACATAGATGCGCCTTGAGTCTACGTCAAACCGAAATGTTTTCATTACTATATCCAGGTAGATTTCACCTTCCGGCTTCTGGTCACCACCCACCGCTATAGTGGTTTCTTTAGAAATATGTTATACTTCACCTCCTCGCAACCTCGCCGCTATAGTGGTTTGTTTACAATTGGCTTTGTATATGTTCTACATAAAACAAATCAACATTAATGCCACATCTATGTATATATGATCTAATATATACACTTAACATACATATTTATAGATGATAAAGTCCAAACCGTGACCAACAATGTTGGCTGGTCCACATGTTATTATGAATTTTTAATGATTTCTTCTCGAAAAAAGAAAATCTCCCCTAAAATTATTTGATAAGGGTGGTTTTTTTCTACCGACTATGTTTAAGTGTTAAATATTTCACCGCGCGAGGAAATACCATGGAAGTCGCATGCTGAAACTCGGGGGTGCAATTACCGCGTTCTGTGTAATTAATACCGACCTATCTCCACCTTAATGATTCATTAAAAGTCAATTAGGCAGTCAGTAGACAGATCCGTACTTAAAAAAATATCTAATTAATTTAATAACTACTTGTACAACACATGCAGCTATAAATTAGTACCTGTCTAATTGAATTATGTAATTAAATTATTATACAGGGTGTTTCAAAAATAGTTTACAGTTTACACATACATTCATACATACTTACAAAGTAAGCCTGGCAATACCTGAAAGTTTATAGTTTATCCAGTCTTGGTCCAAACCAAATCAGTACCATGACTAGTACTATTGATTAAGTTAGTATACTACTAGTACCGTAAAAACTGACTACTTTGCCTAGGTAAATGTGGTTTATTGCTAATAACATTTTTTATAAAAAAAAATCTGTAAAAATAAGTAATACAAATGATTGATAACAATGTGAAGTTAATCAAATCAAAAAAAAAATAAAGGGATGGGCAAAGTTGCATCCAAAATTTCAACTTTGCTAACAATACAAAAATTACCCACTGTATAACATAAGCTAAAATGTTATATCACCATTTTGGTAAGAATGTGTAAAGGAATACCTAGTACCAATTTCATTAAAATATTGCTATAAATAAAGTCACAGCAAAGCTCAGCTTTTAGTGCTGAAAACCGCCAAAATATCGCCGATATTTGCTTACCACACCGAACGTGTCTCGATAATTCTAGAAAGCAAACTGCTAACATCAAACCTTTCTGCTACGTTAACACGTTTAAAGAAAAAGATACTATGACCTTGCACATGGGCAAAGTTGTACCCTCTCGGCAAAGTTGTCAGTTTTTACGGTAATTATTTTGTCGTTGTATATAGTTACTACTAGTGGACCACTAGTAGTGGTAGTTTTTAAAAAATAGCAGTTTATTTTACAGTTATTTTCGTACGATACTTACCTATATTTTTTGTTGGTGTCAAATTAAGGATTTTCTGTATAAAAATGTTATAAATATAGATTCATCACTTATTTTTATTTTTTTATTCCTAAAACAAGCAAGATTAAATATGATTTAGCCTATTTTTTTTAAATAGTTTTTGTTATTTTTTTATTGTTTTATATCTAACATATTTTTTTTGTCTTTTCAGGGTTCCGATGCAAGCTCTGTAATATTCGCCTCGACTCCCGGCTCCCGCAAGCACGAGTTCCCCGGTGCGCTGCCCCCGAGCCTTCCCTCGCTGAACCATGGCGCCAGCAGTTCTCCAGTTCCGGCCCCCACGCCTCCCAACCTTCCCGTTCCCTCCCCCGCGCCTGCGCAACAACCTCCGATCGTCAAACCGAAAACACCGCCCCCTCCTCCCGCTCCTACGATTGTACCGATTTTGCCGCCGCCTCCGGTGATAATGCCGAGTGTGCCGACGGTAGCTGCAAGTATGCCGCAGCCGGCGGCGGCACCTGTGAGTCACCATCCGCCGGCACTGGACTCGACGGCGATGCCTGGGGGACATGGTTTGAGGACGGACAGTCCGGCGGTTGCGACGAGCGCAAACGCCGCCGTGGCGCCGTCCCCAGGGCAGTTCCACCATCCGACAATGCCGACGTACCAGCCGTTATACGCACCGTACGCTGCTAGTACGACGCCGTATACCAGCATAGGTAAGTTTTCAGAAAATTAAAAAAATTGCTTAATAAAAAATAAAAATTTGAAAATATTGTTTACAAGTAATCCTGTTTTAGCAATTAAAAAAAAAACATATTTGTAAAATTAAAAGGGATATTTTTATTATTTCATTCTTTTTCATAAGAAGTATTCTATAGTACTATAGTTATATCATCATATTTAAAAAGAATTCGTCATGCTAGTTAGGGTTTTACCTAAATATCATCAATTAGGCTATTTATTGACAAACTGTGCTGATGAGGCCAAAAAAGAACTAAATAAGCTATTTCCTTTCACAGTACGATCAAGATCGTTACTAGTAGTACTGAGTACTAGGGGTCCACGTTTATGTGCTATAATTTTTTAACAAATAAAGATATTCTCATAAAATTTGGAATAAAAGTACCTTATTATATTAACTAATTGTTCGCAAAAACAAAGTTTTTCTATATTAAATCATTTACGAGTTATGTAGTTTTTGGCACTCTTAGTACATTTCCTTAAAAAACGCTCTGGTAGGTACTTGTTTCTAATAATTTTTTGTAGAAATTAGTTATTTATGTAAATTATTTTAATTTTTTTAGCAACAACCGCCAACAGTCTGCCGCCACCACCACCTTCGATTGTCAGTACGGCGCCGCCTCCTACAAGTTTGCCCGTAACGGCAGTTAGTTCCTCCGTTGGCCACCATCGGGAGAGAGAGCAGGTGAAATTAATGTCTCCAAGGGGGATGAGTCCTAGCACGAGGGAGAGAGAAAGTTATAGGTAAGAAAGAGTTGATTTGTTCGGAAAAATATTATTTGTGGATCCAGATATGTTATTGCTTACAAGTAGTACCACTTATTAATAGTACTACTTATTAGTAGTACTACTTGTTAGTAGTACTACTTGTTGGTAGTACTGCTTACTAGTAGTACTACTTACTAATAATCCAACATAGTAGTAGTACTACCTAGTAGTTCAGTTTTGTTCATTGTTTAAAGTCTTTCTTGGACCTGTTAGGTATTAGTAGTACTATTTACCACTGCTAGTATAGTATTTATTAATAGTCGTACAACTATTTTTTAATTTCTTTTTCAGTAATGTGAATAGTCTGAGCCGGAGTAGCGTCAGTACGACACCATTGACGTGTCCGCCGGCCACCACCACAGTGTCTTCTAGTCTAACAACAAATCTGAGCAAGCCATGGACGGCGGGGCCGGTCCCGGGGCCGCCCTCTGTCGGCAGCACCTCGACGGCGTCGTCGGTGAGCACGCAGATGAGTCCGGCAACGGCGCATCCGCCGCGGCCCACGCCGCCCCTGCATTCCGGTTTTCCGCAGGCGCCGATGTTCGCCGCCCCCATGCCGCCGCCCGTGTCCACGGCTAGTCCGCTCACCACGCCGCCGGTACAGGCAAATCCCAATCCGTTTTCGGCGGAAAGCTTATTTCAAAACAGTAAGTATACAGTTAAAAATTTAATATTTACTAGATACAAAGTGGGAAAGATCTTGGCTAAAACTGCATTTTTGAATTTTTACTGCCAAAGGACAGAATTTTAGTTGAAACCAATTTTTGTCCAGTAATCTTGAAAATTGTAGTGAATTCATGCGAATTCTTAATAAATTCCTAATAGATTCTTAATGGATTCTTGCTGAATTCTTAATACATTTCTAATGGATTCTTAAGAAATTCTTAAATGGATTCTAAAAGAATTCTTAATAAATTTTTAATGGATTCTTAAGAATAAATTCTTAAGGAATGCTTAATAAATTCTGTGATGTCTTTATAATATATATTATTTATATAAAGACAACATATTATGTTTTTGTAAATTCTTAATTAATTCCAAATGAATATTTGTAAAATCCTAATAATTCTTCCAAATTCTTAATTCTTAAGGATTTTTTTTTAAATCCTAAATATTTTTCGCGAATTCTTAATGAATTCTTAACTAATTCATAAAGAATTCTTAAGGAATTCTAATTGAATTGTTAAGGAATTCTAATTGAATTGTTAAGGAATTCTAATTAAATTCTTAAGGAATTCTAATTGAATTCTTAAGGAACTCTAATTGAATTCTTAATGAATTATTTTAAACTTTTAAGAATTCTTATAGTTTTTTAACGAATTTCTGTCAAATGTATATTTTTTCTTGTAGATCAAACAGATATGCTCAGACGAGAACTGGATAGTCGATTTCTGGCCTCCCAAGATCGATCGTTGGGTGTCGCACCGCCGCCGCCGTATTTGAGAACGGAGATGCACCAACATCAGCACCACCATACCCACGTGCATCAGCACACCACGTCGTTGCTGCCGCCTCCGACGTCTAATAGCCTGTTTCCCAATCCATTGGTAAGATTTTTTTGTTTTATTTTGCCCAAGAAAAGTATAGATTTAGTAAAAAAATTAAAATACTGATTTTATGGACTTTTTTACGTTTTTCGATATTTTAAATACAAAAAATAGTTTGTTTAGTGAAAATTAATATTTTAGTCTGTTTGTCTGTCGATTCGAGGAATTTTTGACACGATAACTTGAGTAAGCTTTGAGCCAAAGACTTCAAATTATTATTATTCTGCTAAATAAAGTTTTTTTGTTTTATGTATTCAACTATAGCTAAGAACACTAGATCGGTGGTAAGATTTTCTGAACAGTTTCAGATCTAGTATCCTTAGAAAAAGTCCAAAACTTTTTGTGATGAATTTATTACGGGAATATTATGTAAACATTAATTGTAAATTATGTAAAATTGAATAATTATATGTGATTTCGCACTATTTTTTGAACATACAATCAGATAAAAAGTTAAAAACCTTGTAAAAATAGCAAGTGTAACATCTTATTGTAAAATTGCACTTTTAAAAAGGAGTACCCACCTAAATATATTATATATTTTAAATAGGCTTTTGTGGTTTTAAAAATTTGATCAAAACTATTTTTCCTTTAGACTATGAGTCCTATGGAGCGCCTTGCGAGAAGAAGTCAGAGCAGTGTAAGTATTTTTCATGACTAGAAAATTAAATGAAAATGTATTACTTTAATGCCATTGCAAAAAAATATATAAGGTTTTTAAGAACAATACAAAAAAAGAATAATTACAACACATAAAATTTAAGATGGTTTCGTTCATAGAAGTGACAAGGAAGTATTCTCAGATATATTTTTCTGAATATGCAAATTTTTCTTAAGGTACTGTTACCGTCTATAATTTTCAAAAAATCGTTTTTTTTACGTTTTTTAACTCATTAGACCTTCAAAAATAGCCTCCTAAAATATTTTTCAAAAAAATTTGAGAGTTATAACGACACATAGCAACTTTTAGTGAGCGCGCGCGTATTGGCTTCAAGCAGGTGCAAAAAGTTTAAACGCGATTTTCTAGAAATGTAGTTTTTTCAAACGGCGGACAGTTAATCTCCGGATTGACTAAACCGATTTTAATATATTAGCGCGTTTTGTTTATTAACATGCACTGCAGGGTAATTTACCACAATTAGCGAAAAAAAAAAAATAGCAAGGAAAAACTATGAAAAAAAGTCCTTTTTTCAATTATTATTTCAAACATCCACCATTTTTTATTTTTTATCGATTTTTCATCAGTGGTGGTAAATTACCCTGTCTGAAACCTTCCTCTTCAAGAAACTTTTTGAATTTTTTATTTCTGACTTACCAATCCTGAGAATTACTGTCCACAATGGGACAAGGATTTTTGGAGCACTCAACTTTATAAATTAGAAAAAAAATCTAAATTGAAAAAAAAAAATTGTATTTTCAAACAATGAAATAATGTTTTGAAAAAAGTTTTGTATGTATGTATGAATAATGAATTATTGTGACTACTTTAATGTTTTTAAAAATTCTCTGTATTTAAAAAGTTGCCATAACTATTTTGCAATATTCTTTATTAAAAAAAAACATATTTTTATATTTTTTAGTTCAAAGATATCCCGAAGATCGGCAGTGTAGAATCTCCATTTTACCGGCAAAACATCGGCATGCCTAATTATCCTGGTTACACTCCCAATTTGGGTATGCATCCGGGACTTACGACGGGCCCCACCCCGTTTGTACCTCCCAACCATCTGCCAACATTCCAACCCAAGGTGAGAAAATATTTTTTTTAATAATAATAAAAAATGCACCCCTAGAAAAGAACCCAATAATTTTAAATTCGTAAAAATGTACCTGCAGTTTTTCATTTTGTATTCCTTAATAGTATATTTCTTAGTAGAAATAAAATTAAAATATACCAAGATTTTTTACGATGTGACGATTTTTAGTATTTTACTTTAGCAGTTATGCCAACATTTATTCATAATATCTTCTGTTTTACTCATTATCCAACTATTGTTGGTAGTCCACTGCCTTGTTGTCAAGCCGACTTGGATAATGAATGAAACAGAAGATATTATGAATGAATTGTTGTTGGAGTAACAGGAAAGTAAAATACTGTAAATCTTCACATCGTAGTAATATACTATATATTCTATAACTAGTATGGAATAGACAATATTCCGCGCGAGCGGAAAGTTTGTCATACGAGCCGGTAGGC
Source organism: Brachypterus glaber (assembly GCA_958510825.1). NCBI lineage: Eukaryota > Metazoa > Arthropoda > Insecta > Coleoptera > Kateretidae > Brachypterus > Brachypterus glaber. Next base: position 37,256,378 of record OY294051.1, on the reverse strand, counting down.
GAGTATGACGGTCCCGCGAGCGCGGAATGACTATTCCATACGTGTTGTAGACTATACTTTTTCTTCGACTGCAAATATAAAACACTGTATGGTTTAAACTGCGGACAAGGTTAAAAACAATGTTTTTTTGTGACTCGACATTGCAAATGCAACAAAACACATATTTTTAAATAAAGCAATTAATAATTTTATCAAATCAGTACTTAAAAAAGATTTTTATTTAATTTTAGCACATAGTTACAAATTATAATGCAAAAATTGAAGGTTATGTCAGATCGTTGTGACAGATATCAGATTTAAATATTTAATATTTTTTCTTCGACTGCAAATATGAAACACAGTATGGCTTTAAACTGCGGACAAGGTTAAAAACAATGTTTTTTGTGACTCGACATTGTAAATGCAACAAAACACATATTTTTAAATAAAGCTATTAATGTTATTTAATAATTTTATCAAATCACTACTTAAAAAAGATTTTTATTTAATTTTAGCACATATTTACAAATTATAATGCTAAAATTGAAGGTTATGTTGTGACATATATCAGGTTTAAATATTTAACAATAGATAGAGGAATTTTAATTTTTTGAACTAAATTGATAAAAAACTGGTCAAATATTAAGAAAAACTAATAAACTTTATGTAATTTTAACGCATAACTTTAAATTGCATTAAATTATTCAATGTTTCATGGTAAAATATATATATTTTTACTAATTTTGCTACAGTTTTCTTTACTTTTATAAACAAGAGATGGCACTACATGTTCTCATTCTAACACTTGATACGGAATATTCATACCGTATCTAGAGCTAGAATGGATTCATTCTGTGTTTGAAAAGTGTGTGTATTTGCTTACATTCTAAAGCAGTCGTAGAAAAAAATTCTTTCTCTATGATTTTTATTTTGAGAAAAAGTTACTATATTTGGCTCGTCAACTTTTAACATCCTCATCACCCGAAACTAAGACTTTCCAAGTAAAGTTTCACATTTTCAAATATAAAACAATACATACATTATAAACTTTTAAATGACAAAAAATATACCATCAAGTGGGGTGACTTCGGACAATTTTACGCAAAGCCCTCTGAACCAAAGCACGTGTGGGGTTATGTGCACAAGTTGTTGGGTTCATTTTCACAAATCGTCCACACAATCCCATAATTTTTGCCTACGTGCTTTAGTTCAGAGGGCTTTGCGAAAAAGTGTCCGAAGTCACCCATACTGTCCGAAATCACCCCACTTGACGGCACTTTTTTAAATTAACTGAAAACAGGTCTTTATTTAGCGTAAAAGTACATTTTATACGACTTAATGTGTAATTTAATTTTATTAGGTCTTTTATATGAGGTGCCTTATCGATTCATACATTTATAGCATTTTATGGAAAAATAACACTCAAAATCCTGAAACAAAATGAATTTAAATCATATTTCATAAATATCCTCTTGTTAGTTTCTCAAACCAGGGCCGTAACCAGAAAAAAATCTAGGGGGCTCAGCCCCTCAAAAATAAAGCTTTGTTTGTCCCTGATGGTTTCAACCAAAACTTGGCGCCCCTACACAAGAAAATTGGCGCCCATAAAATACTACCGTCATGAACAAAAGCTTTGTCCCTGACGGTTTCTACTACCAATTGGTTTAAACTTGGCGCCCCTGCAAAAAAATTTCGCACCAAAAATAATTACCTTAAAAAAAAGCTTTTTCCCTGACGGTTTCTACCAAACTTGACGCCCCAAAAATTACCTTCAAGAAAAACGCTTTGTCCCTGGCGCACTTTCTACTAAACCTGGCGCCCCTGCAAAAAAAATGGCACCCAAAGGTAGGTGACTTAAAAAATACCAGGGGGGGCTCAGCGAACACGCCAGGGGGTCTCAAATCAAGGCCAGGGGCTCAGTCATCATGTGCAGAATTGATTAATGCAGAAAACCGATTTTTTTTTTGTATTTTGTGATAATTTTGTGTGTGAATTTTATCATAAGCTAAATCCCGAGGCACGAATTTTGCCGGTTAAACTGCGGGGGGCTTCATTAGCAAATGTTTGAGATGGTTTTGAGTGTAATTTTTAGATAAATTTCTATTAATTTTGCTGTATTTTTGCAATTCCCGACTTACAAATTAATTGTCTTTTTAAATATCCCTTTGGTATATTTATTTTGGCATGGTTTTTAGTTCCTTAATTCTTGCATACCCCTAACGCTTTTATTTTTTTCCACAGTCCACTGTTCCAAGCGATCCAAATAAACCCAAAATCGTGGTACGTAACAAAATTTACATACAAATATACAAAATTTCTAAAATCAAAAAAAAAAATACAAAAACATTTATGGAAAAAAGAATGCACAAAAGCTCATTTCGGAAAGAAATCGAAAATGGATGTAAGAGCCTATATTTTATAGCTTAAACTTGACATCAGTTCCAAAACTTTACAACACAGGATTTTTTTTCGAAAAAAAATTTTAGCCCGTGGTTTTATTATTTTAAAATTTAATCTTTCATATGAAAATAAAGCCTGTTAAAAACAAGTTGCTTTACTTTTAATTATATCAATTTAGGAACTTTTTTGGAATATTTTTTTTCTTTTGGAAATTTTGTATAGTGCAGCTTTTTGAAACTAATTTGGCTTGTTTTGTTATTTTTTTTCACACATTCATGTAGGCAGAAGTGAAAAGGAAGACCCTCAAATAAAGTATAGGTCTTTTAATATTTGAGGCTGAAGTCGAGAACACTAAAGACAGTTTGCATACATGGTGCATATAATATTTTCCCTACGACCTAGCTAGTATAGTATAGTGCTCATTTACCACCCGTTGCCTATGACAACTGTTGGGAAGTGACAATCAGCTGATTTTACATATCTGCTGTCAGAAAATTAGTAAACGTCAAACGCATAACCTCAAATTGACAAAATAATTTTAAGATAATTTTTGCGGTTTTTTTTTATGTCTAGGTGTTAGGTCGTAGGAAAAATAGTATACGCACCTCGACGCCAACCATTTCAGTGCACATCGAGTTCACTCTCGTGCACTAAAAACTAGGTTCGCGTAATCGGTGCGTAATAAACTATTTCCTACCACCTAAAGCTATTACTTAACTCTAAATATCAGTTAAAAATATAAGTTTAAAATTATTTTGACATACTTGTCAGTTTGACAAGTAAGTTAAAATAAGTTATTAGTATCATATTTGTTTATTATTGTCAATAAATAACGCTGAATAACGATCAATAATAAATTAGTCCATATATTTTATTGGTCAAGTAAACAAACATTGACAGCAGTTAATAATATATAGGCTAGCACTTCATTAGGTAGTAGAACAAAAATTTAATGTTATTTTATAAATAATAATTTAACTGCTGTCTGATAAAATAAAAAAAATAATTTGTTTTTTTTTCTCTACAGAAATCAGGAAAATGGAACGCCATGCACGTCCGAGTGGCCTGGGAGATCTACCACCACCAGCAGAAATCAGGGGAGGCCAAGGGCACCTTAGCGCCCGCGAAACCATCCACGGACCTTTTGAGGCCGCCCACGCACCCCTATTCGCCCAACGTGCACGCGACGTCGCGGCCGCCCCACGAAATGGGCGCCTTTCCGCCCAGTCTGGCGACGCACAGGCCGCCCGGGTACGATCAACCGCATCATCCGGGGTCGTTGTTTAGTGCCCCAGGTGGGCATTTAGGTGAGAACTATAAATTATTTAAGTATATCTTTTTAACAATTTTCGAGTTTATATCGTGCTATAGGATGATTATTATATTTTAAATTTAATTTAATATTTAATTTAATATTTAATTTAATATTTAATTTAATATTTAATTTAATATTTAATTCAATATTTAGTTTAATATTTAACATTTAATTTAACATTTCATTTAATATTTAATTTAATATTTAATTTAATATTTAATTCAATATTTAATTTAATATTTAATTCAATATTTAATTTAATATTTAACATTTAATTTAACATTTCATTTAATATTTAATTTAATATTTAATTTAATATTTAATTTAATATTTAATTCAATATTTAATTTAATATTTAATTCAATATTTAATTTAATATTTAACATTTAATTTAACATTTCATTTAATATTTCATTTAATATTTCATTTAATATTTAATTTAATATTTAATTCAATATTTAATTTAATATTTAACATTTAATTTAACATTTCATTTGATATTTAATTTAATATTTCATTTAATATTTAATTTAATATTTAATTTAATATTTAATTTAATATTTAATTTAATATTTAATTTAATATTTAATTCAATATTTAATTTAATATTTAACATTTAATTTAACATTTCATTTAATATTTAATTTAACATTTAATTTTACATTTAATTTAACATTTAACTTAATAATTAATTTAATATTTAGCTTAATATTTAACTTGATATTCTATTTATTTATTTCTATGGTTTTTTGGAAGGACATTTTTTCTAATTTTCTTTTTTTTTCTTTTGCAGGAAAATCTCCATTTGTGGGACCTGGTGCAACCCTATCGCCATTTTCCCGCTACACCACCGCAGCGCCTAACCCCTTCTCGATGTCCCCCTTCGGGGCCTCCAGGGACCCACACATGTCCCTCGGCCCCCTCCACCACGACCACTGGCGAGCGTTGCAACGTAGCATGCCCCCCGGCTTTCCCCCACCGCAAACTGTCAATTCGCTTCCTCCGACGTTGCCAGGGTTAGCCCACCCAGGTCCGGCCCCGTGGCAGATAAAACCGGACCCGGTCCTGGAACAACGGGAACGGGAAGCCAGAGAGAGGGAGGAACGGGAACAGAGGGAAAGGTTGAGAAGGGAGAGAGAAGAACGGGAGAGGAGAGAGAGGGAGGAGAAACAGAGGAGGTTGGAACAACAGGTAAGTTTTTTTTTTTGGAAGAAAGGCGGAAAAGTAGAAATGTCACTTTTTAAAATATTAATTTTTATATTTTTTTGTCAAGCTGTCAAAAGTAATAATATTAATACAATAATAATATTAATTTTTTTTAAAAATATGCATTTTTGGATTAAGAGTGTGATAGAACGTCGAAAAAATGTGAAAACGATAGATGTTGAAAAAAGTCGGTCTGTCTGTCCGTCTGTAAACCTTATAACGAAGGGGGAAATATCCCTTTAAATCTGTGTGCAAGCTTTATAAAAATCCATAAAATCCCAGTTAAAATTTTTTAAATCCCAATTAGTTTTTTTTTTAATCCATTAAAAATCTTTCTATATCTCTTTAAAATCTTTCTAAAATTCCTTAAAATCTTAAAAGTCTTTTTAAAATCCCTTACAATCTTAGAAATCTTTTTAAAATCTCTCAAATTCTTTAAAATCTCTCTAAAATTGTAAAATTAGTGTACAAAATTTGTAAGGAATTGTAACTTTTGACCCGAATCTCCAATTTAAATTATTTAATTTTTTCCCAAATGACTTTTAAACCTTTTTTGACTAAAAATTAAGCATTTTTTTTACTTGTTCATGTATCAGAACATGTACATACGAAACGCGCACATAAGCTGCATTATTTTTATTGCCTAATTATTATTAAATTTATAAGTAAACTAAAATATGTAAAAAAGTATCCTTAAGAATTATAACCTAAAATACAAATGAATGAACTACCGAATAATTTTCTGAGACCTAATTTAAGGTGTACGAATGTAACGACAGAATGACCCTTATATCGATTTAAACATATTGACACCCGTCTAGAAAGTATCGTTTTTACCTTGTTTGTACCTAATTGTTAAAATATATATTTTTTTACTTTCAGCAACAGCAAGAACGAGAACGCAGGGAAAAGGAACGCAGAGAGATGGAACGACGAGAAATGGAACGGGAACGCGAACGGGAGCGCGAACGGCTGCTCCATCAGCAGCGTTTGGCCGACCAGGCGAAACAACAGATGGCGCCGGTGATCAGAGACCGGTCCCCGATGAGGAACGGACAGGATATGAACGATATCCGGGTGAAAGAGGAGCCCAGGATAAAGGAGGAAGACATGATGAGGGCAGATCCAAGGTAACAAATTTACTTTTTTTACAGAAAAAAAACTAGGAAACGCGAGGTTAATAAAAATTTAATTTAAGCCCTTAACGCACTCGCCCGAGTGAACTCGGCTCTCTTCCCCTCACCCGAGTTAACTCGGGCGGACCTATAATGTATAAAATAATTTTTTTGCACGACCAAGACTAAAACCTAATTTTACGCTTTCATTTTCGGGACTAAACTTGCCGTTTTTCTCCCTAGGGAATAAAAATCACGGCATCCTTGATAATATTAAAATATTATACTTACTATGTGCTTTGCTGGTTCAAAAATTAGGTCTGGTAGTGTTTTGTAATAAATTAGCGATTCAACCCAATTGATTTGATTTTAACAAAGAAAACCTTTAAAAATAACATTGTTATAACAATTTATACATAATTTAAAATTTATCATCTTCGTCCATTTTTTTGACGTTTGTGTCAACCATATTAAAAAACAATTGAAATTGCGATAGCAATTTACTGGCATCTTGATTAAATTACAAAAATAAAACAACCGACTTTAGACGCGTGGTTTTTAATTTTAATTTTATCTACCTACCTAAATTATGTTTGGTCCTGCAAAAAATAGTGTATATACCTCAGGACTAAACTTGGCTGTTTTAGTCCCTTGCATTTCTGTTTCCCTCGCTCGCTACGCTCGCTCAGGAAACACTAATGCAGCGGGACTAAAACAGCCAGTTTAGTCCCTTGGTATATAAATAACTATTTTTTTATTTTCTCAACATTATTTGTTATTGCTGTGTAGACTAAAAATTAGGAAAAAAAAAATTGGTGAAAAATTAACCACTTTTCCCGACAGTTTATTATTTATTAAAAAAATTACATTTTCTATCAAAATTTGACAAATAATACATGGTTGTACTCACACTTTAATTCTTAATCAAAATATGTAAAAATATACAGGGTGTTCTATTTAAAAATCAAAAGTTGAGGTCATTTCCGGCGAAAAAGGAAGTGACAGATTTTTTTTACAAAAACGCAGTTATTCAATTATTTACATCCACTAAATTTCATTTTGATAAGTTAATAAAAAAAAATTCGGTTTTTAATATTTGAGTATTTAATTTTTCGTCCCCGAAGCGTGAAATTTCACCTTCAAATTATTTTTTCTCGAAAACGGTTAATCCTACAGTGTCACAATAAGAGGACCTTTTTTATGTATTTTGGCCTGAGGAATTATATTTTAATAATAAAATTACAAAAAAGTTACACAGAAAAAAGTTTGGGACAAAAAACTGTTAAGGCTCCCGCACACTGGTTAATAAAAGTACATGAAAATTATATATAAAGATAGGCCTTATTAAGATTAGGTTACATGCAAAACCTCGTTGATATATCTTAAAAGGTTCCTGAGTTATTAAACAAAAACCGAATTTTTTAGCCACTTTCAAAGGGGCTTAGCCCCCTTACGACAAATTTTTAGACATATGTTTACAGGATCTTTTTGTCATATTTTCAGGCCTCAGGCACTTGTTATAAAATCATAAAATGTCATAAAATGACCCAATTTGTCCTAAAATCGTCATAAAATAAAATTATTGTCATAAAAGTCATAAAATTTCATAAAAATACTCAAGCTTTTTAAAGCGACCTGGGAGAGAAGTTTTTTTGTTTTTTGTGATCTTGCATTTTTATAAAATTTTGAATTGCAACACTGTTTTAAAATTAAAATAGACCATCAAAATTGTAAGAGTTTTTGCTTGTAGTGCTTGGGCTTTCTTCAGTTTTTTTTTTTAATTTAGTATTTTAAAACTTACAATATTAAATAAAAAAAAACGTCAGTTCGTAAAAAATTTCCTCTGCATCGCTAACTTAGCTAATGAAGAACTGACGACCATTTTTTAGGAGAGGCGTCACTTCAGCTCCCTGTACAAGTGCCGTAACTAAATTATGTTTTGGAAAAGTACGGAGCCCGGGAAAAAAGTTTCCCCGGCTTTGACTGGCTCAGGCTGGCCCTGGCTAGAGATAAGTGGTGTAGAATAAGGATTTAAAATGAATGATTTGCGCTTTTTTGTTCAAATATTTTGTCATAAAATTTGTCATAAAATGCCTAAAATTGTCATAAAATCATAAAAAAAATCTGAAAATTTTCTGTGGGAGCCCTGTATTTTATGATGTAGAATCACCCCTTAAAATTTCGGACCCTATTTCAAATGCACCGTGTATACTTTTATCAAAATAACTCACTAACTCTTTTTTTCAGATATCATCCATATTTACGGCACCCCGCCAACATGCAGCCCCCTCCGCAGGTTCTGGACCGTTCCCGTATGATGGCTCACGCCTTACCCCCCCACCACTACGCTCCACCCGCCTCGCACTGGCCCCCTCCCGGCGCCGACCCCTTCTACCGTTACGGCTACAACCCTCTAGTGGACGCAATGAGGGCCCAGGAGGAACGTGCCAACTTTTTCGGGGCCTACCAGGCCCACCAGGCCCACCAAAACCAACTGAGGGTTAAAGACCCTGGGTTGATGCACATGAGGCCCGGCCCTGGTCCGGGGCCCCCCGGGCCGCCCCCGCAACATAAAATCAGCGTAACACCCCCTAACGAGTTGCACAAAAAGGAGGAGCCACGATAGCAGTGCTAAAAAGTGTAAAAAAGATTGACACTTGAGAAAATAGTGAAGAATGAGGTGAAGAACTTTTTTATTTATTTGAAATTTTACGGAAAATATATCAGAAAATAGGGGCTTGTTAAATTTGAGCAATTTTCAGTATTAACTTTTTACATATTAAAATTTTAAATACCTCATTTTTTTTTAATAAAAATAGTTTACAAGCTATTTAGGGTGGGTCAAAATCTAAGTTTAACAACAGTCTAAGCACATAAAACACAGTTTTTCTAAAAACTTAAGAAAATATAAATTATAAAAGATGACGTTTGTGCTTTTGAAAAAGTGCGTAAAAGAAACATTTAGTGTAAGAGCTGGTGACCATTTTTATTTTATTGTTTCCTTCCACTTGTATTTTATAAATGTTTTAAAGTGCATTCGAATTAACTTATTTGTCAATCGCCAGATCCTGGATCGGGTTCCTTCGGGTGCTAGAAGCTCCAAAGAGGTGGTGAAATGGGGTATACGAAAAATATATTTTTAACTTACTGAGTCAAATACATTATATTTAGATTAGTCTCTTTTCACATTTTTACACAATTATTCAGAAGGCCAAGGGGTAAAAACATACTTTAAAAAGTTCTTTTGACATGTGAACACTGTAAAGTCGAAAGAATTATCATTTAATCAAAATGTCATTTCAGAAATTCTCATTTCTTTAAAAAATTAAGTATCAGTTATGTCAAAGGCACTTTTTATAGACTGTTCTTACCCCTAGGCACCAGAGTTTTTGTGTATATCTACAAAAATATCTTAATCTGGATGTAATAAATGCAATGTATATGACACGACAAATTAAAAATAGATTTATTGGTAACTCATTGCCACAGCTTTTTAAGCTTCTAGCACCCAAGGAAACTGGATCCAGAGCCTAGAAATTTGAAAATAGCTTAATTTGAATGTAATTTAAGACATATATAAAATACATCTGGGAAAAAGTGATGAAGTAAAAATGGTCACCAGCTCTCTCCGACTAATTCTTGTGCATAAAAAAAATTAATTTCTAAATGTATCTTTTATGCATTTTTAGAAATAATTTCTACTGAAAATTACTTAAATTTAAAAAAAACTACCCGTAGATTTTTTAAACACTTTTTTTGCAACGATATTCTTTATACAACGGGTTTAAAAATTATTTAAAACGTTTTTTTTTATATATTTTAAAGCTTTTTGGTAGTGAACAATTTTTTAATCTGTGAAACGTGGTAATTGTGGACGTTTATTGTTATTATTATTTAATAATATTTTAAAACTTTTTTTTTAATCGAAATATGTGTATATAGGTATATAAAAAAGTGTGCGAGTGTATAGAAGAAAAAAAAAAGACTTGTAAATTTAAAAATCAAAAAAAATATATACAGCTTTTAAAATATTTAGTGATATATATTTTTTATTAAATTAACTCAGTGTTTCTTAGTTTAGTATCCAAAAATGTTAACTCAAGTTTAATTTAAATTACAGGTAAAGAAAAATAAGGAGAAGAACAAGAGACGACGATATATTTCTTTGAATTTTTAAATTTATTTAACGTAAACTTTTTGGGTATAACCCTTAAAATTTTTCGCTAAATAAAAATGTAAAATATAATAGTCGGAGAGCTGGTGTCTATTTTTGTTTCATTGTTTTCTCCCGGCTGTATTTTATATATGTCTTAAAGTACATTCAAATTAAGCTATTTCCAAATTTCTAGACTCCGGATCCGGTTCCTTTGGGTGCTAGAAGGTCCAAAAGCTGTGGCAATGAGCTACCAAAAAATATATTTTTAACTTGACTAGTCATATACAGGGTGATCCATAACTGGCATGCCAAAATTTAAGAGGTGATTCTAGATCCAAAAATATAAAAAAAGTTCCTATAAAGGTTGGTCCGGAAATGAGCCCTAAGGGATCTAGGGCCCTTTAAAATTGTAATAAAAATAAGGTTTTTAATTAATAACTCGGGTACCGTTTAAGCTAGAGCGGCGAGCTTTTGCATGTATACTAGTATTAATAAGGGCAATAAGTTTATGTTAATTTATTTTTTTAATTTATCCAGAGGCGTGCCCAGACGGACAAAGTAACATTTTGTGCCACCAAAAACGTTACTTTTTAAAAGGCTATTACTCCTTTAATATTAAATTTAGGTGTTTTGGTGTATAATACTTTTTTGCTCAGTTTTAAATGAAGAATCACCCTGCAGCATTAAAATTGTATTGGTGCTTTTTTTTGTTCCCCATTCAATACGTCATCTTCGAAGGGCCGTAGCTCCCTTAGGGCTCATTTCCGGACCAACCTTTATAGAAACTTTTTTTCATATTTTTGGATGTAGAATCACCTCTTAAATTTCGGTACGCGAGTTCTGGAACAGGCTGCATATTACATTTATTACATTCAGATTAAGCTATTTTAACAGTTATATGCAATAATTCTGGAGCCAAGTGGTAAAACTGTCTTTATAAAGAGCCTTTGACATATGTGGTACTCAAGCTTTTAAAGAAATGAGAATTTATGAAATGACATTTTGATTAAATGAAATTTCTTTCGACTTTACAGTGTTCACATATGTCAAATGAACTTTTTAAAGTATGTTTTTACCCCTTGGCCTGCCGAATAATTGTGTAAAATTTTGAAAATAGACTAATTTAAATGTAATATGCAAATTAACGTATTTGACTCAGTAAGTTAAAAATATATTTTTCGTATACCCCATTTCACCACCTTTCGTAGGAGATTCTAGCATCCAAAGGAAGCCAATCCAGGACCTGGTGATTTGCAAATAGCTTAATTTGGATGTACTTTAAGACATATATAAAATACAACTGGGAGAAAACAATGAAATAAAATGGTCACCAGCTCTTGGACTATAACAAAAAATACTGCAGTTTTCTTTGTTTTTTTGACTTTAACCGAGTAAATTTAACTTGAGTTAATATGAACTTGAACATATTCCTAGTTTTAATACCAACAGCTTTCCTAAAAAATAATAGATCCCCCATTTTACCAAATTTTCCTTAGATGAAAAAATCCCTCCAAAAACACGTCCCCCCCATTTTGAAAATTTTAATTTCGTAAAATGATCTCATATAGCATAATCAAAAAGGGTAATCTTCAAACTTATTTTTTCCTCCAAAAACACGTCCCCCCCATTTTGAAAATTTTAATTTCGTAAAATGATCTCATATAGCATAATCAAAAAGGGTAATCTTCAAACTTATTTTTTAATTTTGAAAGCCCTCAAAATGATATTTTTGCAATGATTTTTGTATGATTTTTTTAGGAATATTCTGAAAAAAAAAGTACAATTTTTCCTCTATAATTTAATTCCCTCCTGAAAATCATAGTAGATTTCCATTAAGCAATCCTATCCTGTGTCCCAAAAAATAATGTTTTATGAAAAAAAAAAAAAATACAAAATAATAAAAATTTTAAAAACATAAAAAATCTAAGTTTTAGTATCAGGATTTTTTACAACTTTGGGTAATTTTGCTTTCCCATTTTGAAATTTTTCAAAATTTCGGAAAGCCTTCGTACAAAAATTTTCAAATTTGTTTTTTTTTGCGTATTTTTGCGTTTTGTGACGTTTTATGTCGATATAAATTAATTTCTTGTGGGCACGATAACTTAAGATAACTTAAGAACGCTTTAAGCTAGAGGCTTGAAATTTGTTACTAAAAGTTCTCGCTCGGGATTGTTTTTGGTGAACATTGGGGTGCGGCAAGGGGGCAAATGAGGAAAAATACATTTTTACAAAAATTTGTACATTGCTATATAGGGGTTTTTAAGGTTGCTGAAATTGAATCTTATAATAAAATTAACTCCACCCCCACAGGGGTGAGGGGGTAAATATTTTTAAATATTTTCAATATTTTCGTAAAAATTGATAAATAGGGGTTTTTGGGGTCGACAAATATGAATCTGATAATTTTTTCGTAAAAACTAGTATATTTTTAAGTTTGCTAAAAGTGAGTCTGATAATAAAAAATCCATTTTACTAAAACTCATTTTTACACAGTTTATCAAGGCATTTTTTCTATATTTTGTATTTTTTTTTGTATAATCCGCTTTAGGGTAAAATTTGTATTGAATATATTTAAATCATAAAAAACAAACTTTACCGGAACCTTACATCGTTCTTGGGTCTTATATATTTATATTTCCAAAAAACTTTAGATTTTAGCGAAAGATACATAACAGAAATAAGTCAGGGATAAAGAAAAAACATGACAACAGTTATTTTTACTAGCTCAAAGTTGATAAAAAATAGTTTTTTGCGCTCCTAGTAGAGGTAAGTGAATTTTTCTGCGTGAGGTCGTATTTTGTGGAACGAAGCCCAGCTGTGTGAAAATTCAAGAAATCATTTTTTTATGGAATCACTATATAAAATTAAAAATAGTAGTCTTGTGTCTATTTGTCCCCTTGCGCGGTAAATCATTTTTTCTGTCTTTAGTTGCGGTTTTGCTTGTATTGATTTAATCTATCACTAAGTGTGCTTGATATAGTACTTTTCATAACTGTCGACTTTTTGATCAGGTAATGTTAACTTACCTTACCTAGTTGCCAACTAATTTTTGGTAGTGACAAAAATATCAAAATTAATAGCATTTTCAGGTATTACTTTTCTCCCGGCTGAGTTATGTCTTAAGGTTTATTCTAATTAAGCTATTTAAAATCGCCAGGTTCTGGATCCGATTCCCTAGGTTGCTAATATCCCAACAATGTTTCTGAAATAAGGTACCCTGAAAAAACATTTTAAACATAACTATTTTTCTAGTTAAAAATTTACTTTGACATATGACAGATCTAAATTTTTGATTAAATTGTATGTGTGTATTAGACTGTCAATAATACAAATTATTTTGCTGCTTCCAATTTGCTCCCTTCCATTTCATGTTTTATCCTTCATTCTGTGTTATTTACCATTACATACTATGCACCTACCTCTCAGAATTTGAACATAATCCATAATTTAAAAAATCAAAAATACCATTAATTTTCAATAAATAAAGTTTTTAAAAATTACTTGACCTTGACAGATATTTCCAAAACTCAGCCGGGAGAAAATAATTTTTTTAATTTTTTTTTTATGGAAAGTTAGTTAACCTAGATCTAGTGTCCCCAAGTTAACCCTGACTTGATGCCCAAATTTTCAATAAATATATTTTGTTTTTCGTACATTATCTTAAATTTGATTTTTGGATTTCTGCTATGTATAATATTGTGAAAACTGCCTAAAAAAAACTTACAAATGTAAATATATAAATACTTAAATGCTTTATGGACGTGAATTTAAGAAAAAAAGTAAAACATTGCTTTTTTTAGTTATAATTTTAAACTAAACACTTGTTTTTATAGCTGAAATTTTAATAAAAATCTTAATTTTTTTCATTTTTGATGTGATTTTTATAAGTATTCAGTGTTCACTAAAATTAAACATACTGTATAATTTTTAAAATTGAAAGAAAATTAATTTTATCCAATACATACAGATAATAAGACAATTACCAGCTTTATTTTAAATAGATAAACTCAATAATAACCCCCGCGTGGCTTTTACTTTATTGAGTGGATAATTATTTATTTTACCCACTCAACTGTCATTTGTCAAATTATTTTCTTGTAAATGTCAAAATAGTTATTTATGGTACTAGTGGGTAAAGTAAGATATTGCCCATGAGAAAAGGCGTCAGCCAAGCAGGTTAATTTTCGAGAGTGCCATACAAGGTTTTATCCAATAAATAGCTTAGGAATTCATATTTTTATTAAAAATTTTAATGACATTTACAAGAAAATAATTTGACAAGTGTCGGTTGAGTGGGTAAAACAAATAATTATCAACTCAATAAAGCAAAAGCCTCGCGGGGGTTATTATTGAGTTTATCTATTTAAAATAAAGCTGGTAATTGTCTCATTATCTGTATGTATTGGATAAATAACTATTATTCCATTTAAAAAAATACATCAGGAAAAAATAAGGGGAAAATACGGGGATTATGCGATAATCGATTTTAGAGTTTTTTTCGCAAACATTTTCAGTTATCGCAAAATAATCCAATAAATTATACTGTTATCACACATTTTTCTGAATATTTTTTAAAGTTTTTGGTCTATTTATGCAGTGTTTTAACTAATAAAATGTGTTTATAGTTTTTAATTAAAATATTTAATAAATAGACTTAAAAACATTTTTTTTTAACTGACAGTGATTTTGAACTGAAAATTTTTTTAAAAATGAGGCACAAGTGTTGATTAATTTTATCATATTTATTTATATTTACAATAATTGTATATATTTTAACTAATTGATTATTTTTAGTTAATTTATTTTAAGACTGATTGGTCATACTTTTTTTTACATAGATACATTTTTTATTTATATTTGTATTTTGTAATTTGAACATTATTCACTAGAAAAAAAAACTTGTAAAACTTCCTATGTTTTTGTAAAATTTATAAAGATTCTTTAAATATAAAACCTTTTCTTAATATTTTATTGAAACATCAGATATTTTCTACTTAAAGGATTGTTTAGTAATTTTTTACATCAATTATGTAAAAATTATATTACTAAAACTTTGTAATTTTTACAAACACTTTTTCTAGTGTTCTTTAATTTATTTTTAAAAATAAAAAAATTTGATACAAATAAATGTATATGTGTCATAGGTTACTTTTTAAATTAATTTTTATGTTCTAGAATTTGTTGAAATTGTGATTTTTATAGTATTATATTTTTAACTAAATTTTAAAGTGCCAAATTCTGTTGTTTTTAGTCTCAAGCTTAGGCTTTGGAAAATTTGTATTATTTTTTGTATACAGGGTGTTTCAGAAACAAGCTACAAAATTTTTAGGGGGGATTCTGTATCGAAAAATATGAAAAAAGTCGTAGAAAGTTTGGTCCAGAAATGATCCTTAAGGGAGCTACGGTCTTCATAATGGTAAAAAATAGGAACCTTTTTAATATTTTTTTATGTAGAATTTCTCCTTAAAATTTTGTTAATTGTTTCTTAGTCACCCTGTGTATTATACTATGTGGACCAATTTTGATTTTTTTTTGTTAACTTTGACACATATACCAAAGTTTTAGCTAAAATTTTCGAAAAAATGTTTAAAAAACTCAAAAAAATGTGATATTTTCAATGTGAAATTTTTTATCTGCAGTGATACAGAAAAACGTTAATTAACTCATTAAATTTTTACAAAAAACTTCATTAAGCTTCAAAAAAGCTTCATTAAAATAATATAACCCTTTTCGAGGATTTCATAAAAGCAAAAAATACTTGTTGCAGTTTTGTAAAATACCATCTTCCGGCTATAATTCGAATAGAGAGGTGTCAAATGACATTTATTTTTTTATTTTTTTACGATGATGATATTTTCTGGATTTGAATGTTTTAAGGACCTAGCTAGGTCTTTAACAACAACGTAAAAAATTAAATAATTTTATGTTGTTCAATATAACCCTGCTATTTGATGTTATCTGAAAGATGGTACTATTTTTTCTGTAAGTTTTTTTAGTGATTAAATTGACACTTTTTTGACAATGTCAAAGTGACTTTCTAATTTGTATCCTACGTTTCAAATTTGACAATTTTTCGCAAATTTTAAATAAAACCGTCTAAATTTGGGCTTATTTTAAATTAAGGCTGATCTAATTTCAAATATTTTTGAAGTCAAAATGTCAGAATGTGTATTTTTTAGCATAAATGAATTGATTATTTTAAATGTTTTTTTTTTTTTTGAAAAAGGTCAATTTTGGACAAAAAATACAACAAAGAACCATTTACACGACTATGAAAAAAGTTAAAATTCGATCACCACTATTTTAGTCTAAGAGCTGTTGAAAAAGTTCCAACAATTTATTTTTTCCCGGCAGAATTTTACATGTATCTTAAGTTACATTCTTATTCAACTGATTACAAATCGCTGGTTTCTGGATCCGGTTCCTTTGGATGCTAGAAACCCAAAAATGGTGCTGAACTGAGGTACCCTAAAAACTTATTTTTAAGTTTCTGAGTAAAAACAGTATCTAAAAAATGTATGACCCATTAATTAATTACTTAAGTAAAAAATATATTTTCAAAGTAAAGTTGTATTAAAAGCTCAGGTCGCTTGCAAAACAAGTTTACACTATGGTATTTCAAGAACGATTTGACAAAGACCTTAAATTTGGAAAACCCATTTTCTAAGTAGTAGAAAAAATTTGTTCTAATTTTAAGTCTACGTCAAAGCGTTCTTGAAATATTGTAGTATAAAGTTGTTCTGTAAGTAACTTGCACCTTTAATACGACTATACCTCTTTTTGGGATTCTAGCACCCAATTGAAACTCGATCCAAAACCTGGCGATTTGCAAATAGCTTATAAAATATGCACCTAAAAAAAGTTCTGCTGGGATTAAATAACGTGTTGAAAATATTCACCAGCTCTTTGTCTATTTTGTATAGCCCCTTTATGACAAGGTAGCTTGTATTGTAATAAAACGCATGTAGATAAACTGCCTTTCTTAAAAATACATTTTTTTTTCTTTCATGTAGATAAATTGTGCTCTATTTAATGTTTGTTAGGAACAATTTTTTATGTGTAAAGATTTTGAAAGAATCAAGTGATGTAAAAATAAATAATATTGTTTCTATGATTTTAGAAACATTAGTCATATTTTTTGGTATTTTAATTTCCCCATCGTCCAAATTTATTCCAATTTCCTCAAATATTTTTCTACAGTGCTTTTTAATTTTTTATATAGTCATCTTTTTAAGCTTTTGTTAAGGGGTTAGATCAACGAACTAATAACTCTTCTCTCTAGAATAGGCATTTCATTTGTAAAAACTGACAAAAACGTGGCCAACATATACATTTGTCTGTCTTACTCGCACAGCTTTGTTCTAACAGAGACAACAATAACAGTTACTGGCATTTGTTATTGTTCAGGCCTGAATATACCTACTATTTGTTTACAAATAAACCGAGATGTTGGCAATACTTTATATTAACGGTATGCGTATTCTAGATAGAGAGTTGTTAGTTCGTTGGGTTAGATACCTTTTAAAGGGCAAAAAAGCACATTTTTTCTTTTTTTTTGTTTTTTTTGAACACCATAAAAGAATTATTATATTTTGACTTTTGGCATATAAAAGTACAATATCTCAAGAAGTTGTAAAAAAAATTTCATCAAAATTTTTTAAAAATTGGCAGAGGTTTTCTCCAAACTTTGTTTTTAAAGTCGTTAGGCACGATTTCTCAAAACTACTGAACCGATCTTGCTGAAATTTTGCACACTCCTTCTTAATAATATTAACTCGTGACTGAACGGAGAATTTTTTTAATAAAAAAGTCCAAACACATTTTACTAGACAGTAGGTGAAAAATGGCCAAATTTTACCGGAAATCATATCAACTTTCAAACTCAAAAAGTCCAAAAATTTTAATTTTATAAAAATAAAAATAGAACTGTTTTCATACTTATTTTTAAAAATTTAAATTTTAGAAAGTAAATAGGGTAAAGTGGGGTAAATGTAAATGTAAACTGGGACAAAATAAATCAATTTTAAAATGTATATTCTTAAAGGACATTGTCGCCATCTATCGGATATTTCTTCTCCTTTTGTATACAAAAATCAAGCACTTAGGAAACCTGTTTTACCGACTTATCAAATGAGTGTCGTTGACAAAAATGGTGGATGTTTGGCGGGTTTGTGAATAAAAATTGAGATTTTTATCAACTGATAACGGAAATTCAAGGTAAGCCTTTAATTTTTTATGATGTCGGTGACTGATTTAATGTTTTTAATCCATGATTTGCATCTATCGTTCATTTAATAAATGGTAGAAGGCGTAGGAAGGAAATCGTAAAACAACAAATCTTCTAAAATTATAATTATACATTTATTGTAACAACCAATTGAAAATGAAAAGTAGCAGTCATTTCCATTTGATTGTCAATATTTCTGCAAATTATATTAATTATTAATAACAAATTTGTTCATTTAATGACATGGGGTGTTCTATAGATCACGCCGTGTAGGCTTGGTTTGAATCCAAATCATATATGGTTTTTTGATTGTTGATAAACCAAGGGTTTTCGTAGCCTTCTCTTTACTGTTATTGACATTGAGCGTTTTTGACAAATTTTGTCAGGACAATGACAGAAGTGAGGAGCGCCTATGTGCAGCCATTGAGGTAGAGCCCACTCTACCTCAATGTGTACAGCTCTTTATGCAACGTTTTGATAAACTGCGCATGCGCTGACCGTTTTTCAATATGTTATTTTAAATAAAAAACATTTTTTTACAAGAAAAAAAAAACACCAAACAGACTCTAAACCAACGTTAACGTAAACCAAGGCCCACTCATTAAAAAAAAAGTCCTCACCAAGAAAAAACCAAAACAAACTCCTGCATAGAGAGCTGCATTTAGGCGCTTCAGAAGTGAGGCAGGGTCGGATTTACAAGTTCCCTTAAATTTGCCGCCTTAGTTATGGGCCCCTTTACAATGGGGCATATAGGCTTGTTGCGCCCTCAATGGGAGTTTGCGCCACCATTTTGAGGTTTTGCGCCCCCTAATTGGAGGTATTGTGCCCCCAAATTGGGATGTTTTGCGCCCCAATTGGATGTTTTGCACCCCAATTTGGAGGTATTGCGCCCCCATTAGGAGGAATTATGCCCCCATTAGGAGGTATTGCGCCCCTTATTTGGAGTCATTGCGCCCCTATTTGGAGCTATTGAGGCCCCTATTTGAAGGTTTTGCGTCCCCAAATTTGGAGGAATTGCGCCATATAGAGTTATAGGTTTTCGACCCATTGGGGAGCTTTGCGCCCCATTGGGAGGTATTGCGCTCATACTGGGGGGTTTTTGCGCCCCATTGGGGAGTATACAGTTGCCCTTTCATGTCGGCAAGAAGCTGACATCACACTGCGCCTCACACTTTAAATTGAATGCTCTTTGAACCCCGTAGGACAGATTTAAAGTGACGCCGTATATTATTTTTTCGGACTGATTCGTTTTATCAACCTAAACATGAAACAAGTTTGAATAATAATTAAATATATTTATAGAAGTTAAAATAACAAAAGTGTGATTCGTTGTAAAGCATTGTAAATTACTTAAATTTAAATATGTGTACTTACGTCAAATAGGGCCTTTGGTAAAGTAGTCTAATATTTGCTACTTATTGCGCCCATGCCCTCACAGCAAAACATTACCGACGGGCCACCACCGGACCATCAACCATTGTGATGGCCCGTCGGTAAAATTTTGCTGGGCTAAATCGAATGATCAAATAATTTTTTAAATATTTAAAAAAAATCGGCTGTTCTGGAAAACTCAAGTTCTGTGAGGGGAAGATCCCTATTGTTTTTGAAAGTAAAAGTAAAACAAAAAAGCTATGGTGGGTTAAAATTTAAAAAAAATCCAAAAAAGCTAAAAGAAAATTCCGATAAACGTATTTTTTTTTCAGGAAAAATAACTTTTATCCAATACATATAGATAATAAGACAATTACCAGCTTTATTTTAAATAGATAAACTCAATAATAACCCCCGCGTGGCTTTTACTTTATTGAGTGGATAATTATTTATTTTACCCCCTCAACTGTCACTTGTAAAATTATTTTCTTGTAAATGTCATTAAAATTTTTAATAAAAATATGAATTCCTAAGCTATTTATTGGATAAAACCTTGTATGGCACTCATGGGTAAACCGATATTGCCCTCTACTTTACCCACTAGTACCATAAATAACTATTATTATAAGGATCAATTCTACCAAACGAAAGAAAAAAAAACATTTTTTTTTTTATTTTTTTTTTAATTTTTCGCAAAAAGAAAATTTAATAAAAAAATAAGTTTTTTTGAATTTTTTTTTTTTTAATTTTGTTTTTCAATGATTTTTCAGTTTAGAAGGAAAATTTTCATACTTGATCAATATGTTCCTCTAAGGCTTAAGCGTCTTTTTCTGGCTAAAGTACACTTACCTATTATGTAAAAAGGAAGAAAAAATGTACCATTTTTAAACCAAGATTTTTGGGTCACGGTCTCAGCAATTATTGTTCCAAAGCTGCCTTGATCTTATACACACCTTTTTAGATATATTTATGTATTAATATAGGTATTTATTTTAAGTGTTAACTTGGAACTATAGTTTCATATTTATTAAGTATTGTGAAATATCTATTCTTGATTGGCGGTTTTGTGTCCGGAGTACTTTTTTACTAAAACTGTTTTATTTTAATTTTTAAAATGAATGAAGGTGATCTTCAACTTGCCAGGGCAATGGTGGCAGACGAAATGGGATCTAACCCAGCCCTGGATAAACTTCAACCCCTGAAAAAGACTGTTTTGTGGCGAGCCTCTGAAAAATTCGATAAATTTAGGTAAGTTTTGACTTTTTGAATAATGTTTTTAAAAACAATAAATATTTCCTTTTTTTTATGAAAAAATAAACAATCCTTAAATTTTCGCTTTTCATCGCAGCCCTATATTTAACTTAACCCCTGAAAAAGATCAGATATTTTGTCGCGCGCCCCTGAAACATTTGATAAATTTACTTGATTATTATTTTGTGGTTTTAAAACGAAAACAAGCTGTTTATTTATTTGAAACCCAAGGTTTTTACCTTTTTTTTGCTGGAAAATAAAAAAAATGATAAAAACACATTTTAGAAAAATGTTCAATTTTTGCAAAAAAAAAGTATTTTTAGAGGGGGCTCTCCTCGAGGCCCCCTCGAGGGGTGCCAAATTGGTTCGGTTAAAAAAAAACGAATCAGGGTGCAAAACCCTGATTTGGCTCCCCCTACAATACAATAAACTAGAGCACTAGATAGGTAGGTTTGTTGGGGTAGGTGGGTAGTTTGAGTGGTTTCGCAGGAGTGTGTAAACTACCTACCTACCCTAACAAATCTGCCTACCCAGTGCTCTACAATAATAGTTATTTATCCAATACATACAGATAATAAGACAATTACCAGCTTTATTTTAAATAGATAAACTCAATAATAACCCCCGCGTGGCTTTTACTTTATTGAGTGGATAATTATTTATTTTACCCACTCAACTGTCACTTATCAAATTATTTTCTTGTAAATGTCATTAAAATTTTTAATAAAAATATGGATTCCTAAGCTATTTATTGGATAAAACCTTGTATGGCACTCATGCGTAAACCGATATTGCCCTCTCGAAAATTAACCTGCTTGGTTGACGCCTCGCTTGGTATAAATGACTATTATGGTACTAGTGGGTAAAGTAAGATATTGCCCATGAGAAAATTAACCTGCAGGTTAATTTTCGAGAGGAAATTTACAAGAAAATAATTTGACAAGTGACAGTTGAGTGGGTAAAATAAATAATTATCCACTCAATAAAGTAAAAGCCACGCGGGGGTTATTATTGAGTTTATCTATTTAAAATAAAGCTGGTAATTGTCTTATTATCTGTATGTATTGGATAAACCTCATTACTCCAAAAAAATTGGAGTGGTGAGGTTTATTGTATTGTAAGGGGCGCCAAATCATGGTTTTGCACGGTCAAAATTATTGTCTTGCGCCGACCCTGCCTCTGACCAAAGTCCTCTAAAATCCGATAATGTCCCAAGGATATAACTACTTTTTTTCGAGTAAAAAATTAAATATTTTCGATTAAATCATCATAAATTATTTTTTATATTTAAAAATAATGTTTAAAATTTAAACATTAAATATAATACAGTGCGTGCATTAAGTCTGGAATCACCCGAATAACTTTTTAGTTACAAGTAAAATACAAAAATCCTCAGACAGGTCGATTTATATTTTTAATTCTGCAAATTTTGGTCTAAAAAAAGTTATCAAAATTGGCACCCCCTTGCACCCTCACCCCCCAACTTTTTTTTTCAAATAGCAACCTACCCCTTGTGATACATCATTGGAAAGGTAATTTAATAAGCTTTCCAACAGTGTATGATAAAGCCTAATTTGTTAAAGGGTCTATGAAAAAACACATGTTTTAATTAAACATTGTTTGTGTGAAATATTACGCATAATATGGTAATTGTTGCCCTATTTCCTACTTGGCACCTTCCTGAGAATCTAAATAAGGTTGTTTTAAACTTATTGTAATATTTTATACCCTGTTGAAAAATGCATTTTTTTTTCTTTTTATTGACCAATTTTATGTTTACTATTTAATCGATTTTAATCCCGTTTTTTTACTGTCCACTGTCAAAGAGCTGAAGGACATCAATTTGAACATTTATAGTGAACTAAAGTTATACTTTACATGTCTTTATAATAAACTAAATTGTGCATTTTATCATTAGCCCTTTACCAAATTAGGCTTTATTATACACCGTTGGAAAGCTTAATTAATTACCTTTCCAACGAAGTGTCACAAGGGGTAGGTTGCTATTTGAAAAAAAAAAGTTGGGGTGTGACGGTGCAAGGGGGTGCAAATTTTAATAACTTTTATTACACCATAATTTGCAAAATTAAAAATAAAAATCGACCTGTCCGAGGGTTTTTGTGTTTTACTTGTAACTAAAAAGTTAATCGGGTGATTCCAGACTTAATGCACGCACTGTATAATATATTAATAGGTACCTATTAAATATAATATATTAATAGGTACCTATTTAATATTTACATCGGCACTAGTGCACTTAGTACTACATACTATAGTTTGACGCACGGATCTGTGGCTACGGGAAATATGTTTGGAATGTCAAAAGTCTTATTTTATTTTCATCTAAATTATTTGTAAAAAAAGAGGGAGAAAGTCATTTAAATTTGGTTAATGCAGAACAAAGCATTATGGAAATTCCCAAGATTTCGGAGACATGAAGACAGCCGTTTTGATGACCCATTTCGAAATTTCAAAATTTTAAGTAACGTCAGCTGAATCATTTATCAAAATTAATAGAGAGCCCCTAGCACAAGCTTAAAGCTTATTTGGGTCTCTCTATGAACCTGTAATGTATAAATAATAAATAAATAAATAAAAATAAAATGTGTGTGCAAGTGGGAGGCTCGTTGAAAGCACGCACGCCTTATAACGCTCTTGGCGGAAAGCCCTTTCGTTGGAGACTTTCTTTCATGCGGAGAACTATAAGAGTGCCGATGTATTGAAATCTTCGCCGATAAGTCAAAATCTATGACCATGTTTTTTTCATATTTCTCGACGTTTAAGATGTTTCAAAATCAGTGAAAAAAATTTTTGCGTCCGTCTGTCTGTCTGGGTACAGTCCAAACTCGATAACTCCATTTCTAAAAACGACATCGACAAGCGGTTTTTTGCATATGGTTTCTTATCATATTTTGAAGAGCTGATTAGTTTTTGGGGGTAAAAAAATAAAAAAAATAAAAAAAAATAAAAGAAAATAAAAAAAATAAAAGAAAATAAAAAAAATAAAAGAAAATAAAAAAATTTAAAAAAAAATAAAAAATAAAAAAAATAATTAACAAAAAAAAAATTAAAAAACATAAAAAAATAATAAAAAAATATATATATTTTTTTAAGTTAATAAAATTTTTGTTTTTGGGGGGATTCATTTCAAAATTGATCCTTATAAAAGTAACAAAGTTACGTTATGCAAATGAAAAAAAAAACTGATAATTTTTTTTTACTTTTCCGCGACAAAGGGTTTGACACAAGTTGTAACGTTATACGTAGTAATTAGACCGTCATATTTTTTAGTGATTTTAATACAATATTTAATTTAAGAATCTTCAACCTTCGATAGCTCAGTTGGTAGAGCGGTGGACTGTAGTTTGTGTTGAAAAATAGTAATCCATAGGTCGCTGGTTCAAATCCGGCTCGAAGGAGTTAACTTTTTTTTCTTTAATTTAGTTTTTTTTAGTAACATTTTACATTTTTACCCTAAAAATATATATATATATATATTTTTTAAATAACGTTTTTCTATATTTTTATGCAAAAATTGCCATTTTATCAACACTAGAACGCTTTGAACTTAGCTTCAAATTAAAACTGCAATCTTCTTACCTAAAATCGCTTTTGTCAAAGCCGTTTTGGGAAAAGGGGTAAACTTTACCCCCGTTTAAAGGGACTTTTAGTTTAATAATTGGAAAAAAATAAACTTTTTTAATATTTATAATAAACTAATATTTTTTTCGCATTCAATATTTTTGGAAATACAAAACTTTACTTTAAAGGTAATGAAACTATAAAAGATTTCCTCCAAATCCGACTCAGCGTTAAACGTCCCCAACACGGAGGCCGCATTTCCCCTCTGTACCGCCAGACTTATCCTTTGAGTGATGAACCTTTTTGATTTTTTGCAAATTTTGGAAGATATTTTCTGAATTAAATCTTTAGCAGGGAAGTACAAAAACAAAGCGGTCTTCCAGCTACAAGTATTTCCTGTGTTTTATGATAGTTTTTGCTGGAGATATTGGATTTAAATTTTTGGTTTTCGAACTGATAATTTCGAGGGGTTTATTTATTGGAAAAAAGTTTACAAGGATTGTGAGGATCAAAGAATTGTGAAAGATTGTCAAAGATGGTCAAAAAGATTGTGAAAGATTGTATAAAATTTTAATGAAGATTTTTAAAGATTGTGGAAAGATTTCAGATGATTATGGTAGATTGTAGAGGATTATGGAGGATTGTAGATGATTGTGGAGGATTCTGGAGGATTGTAGATGATTGTGGAGGATTTTAGATGATTGTGGAATAAGGAATTGTCAAGGATTGTAAAAGATTGTTGGATGGGTGTACAAGGATTGTCCAATAAATAAACCCCTTGGATAAGTTAGACTCGTCAGTCAAAAAATTTTATCCTAGATATTCAAAATATTTATTTTTAAACTAAAAAAAGTTTTTCCGGTACCGGGAATCGAACCCGAGCCTCCTGGGTGAGAGCCAGGTATCCTAGCCACTAGACCATACCGGATGATATTTAAAAATTTTAGTCGCTAGACGAGTTTATGTAAATCTTAATTCCTTGACATCAGATTTTAATTATTAATAATTAAATCCTTATAATTAACATTGTTCTTTAATTAAATAGTCATGAATTTAATTTATTGTTTTTATTGATATGAATCCGCATTCCTAAGGAATGATTCCTTAAGAAATACTTTTATGCAGGCAAAATAATGATTTCTCCAGTATAAACGCTCCTATTTAATTATTTCATTTATTGCCCTTGGACGTCGTTTCTCTAAAATTGCCATAGGCATGTGGATTTTTTTTGTAATTTTATTTGTTTTTTACCTACACAGTAAGTATATTATTAATGTTTTGTAAAAAAGTAAATTTTAATTTTCCATCGTGCGATGGTGGTGTAATGGTCAGCATAGTTGCCTTCCAAGCAGTTGATCCGGGTTCGATTCCCGGCCATCGCATCAACTTTTTTATTTTTTTTCCTCATTTTTTTTATTTTTTTTTGCTGACTTTTTAATGCAGTAAAATTATAAAAGAATTATTTTTCATAAATAAAAAGTATTTTTATTTTGTTATAAATACACCACAGGTATTTATTCGTTTTAACGTAATTGTAAACGCTTTAACTATGGTAATTACACCGTTTCTAGGCCAAATATTGCTTATTATTTGCAATAATTACAAAATAATAATTTATGCACTGAATACAAGGTATTATCTATATGCAAATATTTATTTTTTACAATAAAACTATTGAAAATGTATACTTTTTGATTGCACCTGGTATACAAGAAAATCTGGCAACACAGCATTGTTGTGTACTGTCAGATAAATGCATTAAAGAATTCGTGTCAAAAAAATGACCTAAACTAGCAAAAACTTGCTATATTGACTTTGTTAAGTTTTTTACGATTTATTTACAATAATAATGTTAAATAAATCTCTGAAATTGTGATAAAAATGCTTGGAGACGATTTAAAACCTAACCTAATTTCAATAAGGTGATATTCTTTTGTTTTTGTGTGAAAAAGTGCGTTAGTAATTTTTTATAGTTTTTAATTGTTGCTTGATTATACTAAAAATATGGCATCTTTATGGGTAGGGTCGGATGTAGATCTAACTACTCTACATCAGTGTAGATTGTCAGAAAGATTGGAGTTCCGATTAGCATGTCTTCATAAAAATAAATCCACAAATGGCAATGTGAATTGGAAATTGAATGATTTAGTTGAAAAAGAGTACGTAGAAGAGCAAGAAGACGATTTTCGAAGAAGGAGACGATCAGGCACTTGGCCGTAAGTAGACCTTTTAGTGACATTTTGTTATAACCTCAAAATTTGAAGCTTTTGTTCTAAAATTTGATGGAAAAATTTTATGTTAATTAGTAAATAATATAATGGCAGAAAGAATTGTGATTAAGGAGAATAAAGCCGAAAATGAAGAAAAGAAGAAAGAAAAAAAGAAAAGTAGTTTTTACAGTCCAATGATGTAGGTTGTGTTTTTCTTTGAACTTAACATTTACAACAATCCGATATGGTCTAATCTTTTTATTGTTCAAAAGTATAATACATATAAACAGACATTATTATACAGAACAGAATATTTTGAATATTGCAAAATCACACATATAAATATAATACAAATAAATAAATTAGGATATATCACAGTATGTACAATGTCACAGTTAAAAATCACAAACAGTTCGAAACAAGACTAGCTACAAATAAATAAATAAATAAGTACATTAAACTATCACAGGTTGTTTCTTCTTACGAGGATCATTGACGTGGACACACAGACAGAATAGCTCGCCCTTTCCTCTAGCTCCCTGCATGCTCGCTCCGGTACCTCTAGTTCTCTTAGTAGTTTGTGGAATTTTTGGTTTTCTTCGGTTTTGATTATTTCACCAAAACATCCCACTACAAAGACACCAAGTTCTACCTTACAGCGATACTTTTTACGGAGCTCCTCTACCAAATTCGTACCCCTAGTGATTTGGTCCAGATTTTCATATTCCACTTTTATTGTGGAGTTGACGCCATATCTTTTTTTCTTGATTTCTTCTTGCACCTCGTAGTTTTGAATGTGTGCAACTGAGATCTCAAGCAGGTATATTTTCTTGTCGGTTTTAATGACAATGTCGGGTTTGTTGTGCTGCATGGGAACTCCGTCAATTACCATTGGACAACCCGCCTTCATGGTGTTGCCCCTGCCGACAGTCGTGGACTCCAGCGTTGCTTTACCAAATGGTAACTTCTGAAGCTCCTCCTGAGCTCCCCAGCTTCGTAATAATATTCTTAGGACCCAGTTGACCACATTATCGTGTCTGTTGATGTATGCGCTGGTTGGACATGCTGTAACGACGTGGTAGGCATTTTCTAGTTTGTTGCACCCCAACCTGCACTGACGTCTACGCTCCGGTACACTGCCTAGTGAAGGTATTTGTTCTTCAGCGGCTTCATGCAAGATACGTAGTCTCCAGCTGTCAAGTTGAGTGCAGCTGTATGCTGGAAAACTGATGCGCTCTTTTTCCCTGTTTACCACCCGGCCGTAGTGCATATTTTGGCCCCATCTTTCGACGATGTCCTCTTGGTGTTTCTTCGTCATTTGTTGCAGCATGTGCGTGTATCTTTTCTGGTAGTCTGTGTGGTTGTTGTCGTTTAACTCGTACTTCTCTATTACAGACTCCAGGTCTGTAATAGGGTTCCGCCAGCCCTTGGTCTAGTGGCTAGGATACCTGGCTTTCACCCAGGAGGCTCGGGTTCGATTCCCGGTATCGGAACAATCTTTTTTAATATTTTTAAATTTACTTTTGGCAACTGTACAAAAATAAAATGCAAAAAAATTGAAACTTTTTGCAAAATTTTGTAAATGGGAAACCAAAAATTGAGGGGTCTTCAGATTTTTGAGCAATAAATTTTAGTTAAAACTTTTTAGCACTAAAATTTATTTTCATATGATGGTACCTAAAATAAATAATGTACTTAGGGTGAGGGGGTAGTGCTTAATGAAGCTGAAGTTTGCAACGTTTTTTTTAGCATCGAAAATTCAAATAGTATATTAAAGTACTGGTTTCATAACATGCGTTTTTAGCGCACGAGTACAAGTTTAGAAAACAAGCTGCTTGTGGCGAGTTTTCTAAAGTACTAGTGCGCTAAAAACGTGATATGGAACAAGTGCTTTAATATACTATTTGAATTTTTGATGCAAAAAAAAAAAAAAAAAAAAAAAAAAAAAAAAAAAAAAAAAAAAAAGTTGCAACCTTCAGCTTCATGGTGCTTAGCATTAGAAGGGAGAGTAATGTAGTGTTATTTAACACTCTTTATTATTTTTAAAGAAAAATGGTTTGGACTTTTTCCCATTTTTTTAATTTGGGGGGGTTCTTGGCTCCTAATGTTACGTATTTACAGAGGGGAGGGGTAAGTCTCAGTATTATATGGGAAAAGGGTGGTCCAAATTTTGTATAATGTAATGTACTGTTAAAATTTTAGTAACTGGCACCTGGCATGGGATGAGAAGAGGTAAAATATTGTGTGTGCTGTATTATACTTATTATTATAATAGGCAACCATGCATTCCAGCCGAGTGCCAGTTTGTAAAATATGGACTTTTTGGATAGTATGGCCCTTACTACAAAACAAAGTATACCTAGAAACTTGTGTTGACGTATTGGTAGCTTATTTCATCTATAATCATTCATTTTGAAATAACGCCAAAATAAGTGCAAAAAAGCTAATTTTCGCAAAAAAAATCTGTCCTTTGGTCTGTCCGGGAAAATTGTGACCACGGTAACTCAACAGCTAAAGACTTTAAATTTGGTCCATAGCTAGGGGACCAGATTTGTCCCCGGAAAACCGGGGACAGGCATTGTAGTTTTTTCTCAAAAACGTGTAAACTAAAAAAAAATACGTAAAAAAGTCCTATTTAGTTAGGGTAAGCAGATGAACTAAGAAAATACGTAAAAAAGTCCTATTTAGTTAGAGTAAGTGGATGAAAATATTGATGTCCCCGGAAATCCGGGACGTATGGTCACCCTATCCATAGCTCAGCTGCAAAAAAAAAAGTTTTTTTCTGGGAAACTTTAACTTACCAAAGTCCACAATTTTGTTTCACTGCGTCTGTTTTTTCATAATTTATTTTATTAAACACATGTTACTTAAGTCACGCATAAATATATTTTATCCAATACATACAGATAATATGACAATTACCAGCTTTATTTTAAATAGATAAACTCAATAATAACCCCCGCGTGGCTTCTACTTTATTGAATGGATAATTATTTATTTTACCCACTCAACTGTCACTTGTCAAATTATTTTCTTGTAAATGTCATTAAAATTTTTAATAAAAATATGAATTCCTAAGCTATTTATTGGATAAAACCTTGTATGGCACTCATGGGTAAACCGATATTGCCCTCTGAAAATTAACCTGCTTGGCTAACGCTTCGCAGGTTAATTTTCTCATGGGCAATATCTTACTTTACCCACTAGTACCATAAATAACTATATTTTTGCAATAAAAATTAAAAATACGCCTTATCACTTGACAATGAAAGGACATCTGCCAAAAATAAATCAAATCTTAAAATTAAAAGGACAAAGGGATTAAAACGCCCCTTCTTCAAAAATATTTTGGATTTTCAAAATGGGTACCGGTAAAATCTACCCTTGAATCTACCTGTGCGCGTGAACTCGTAATCTTAAAATAATTGTGTATAATAATAATAATTTTAAGTAGGGTAAAATAACATATTTCTAAAATTATTGAAGTACAGGGTGGTCCGCCTTAGATTACCTGCATGTAACGATTCTGTTTATAGAATAGTTCCGTCGAACGGTCGTGTGAAAGGGCCTCTTGCAGTGATATGCACACTCCCTGTTTTTTTTTTGTAATCAAAAGGGGTTCGTTTTGAAAGCTTAACTCTAAATTTGCACCCTTCTGGATTTTTTTTTGCACTGCTATGTGCAAAAACGCATTTTTGTTTGTTTTTGGTCTGTATCTCGGCTTCTATTCGTCGCCGAACAAAAAATGAGCAAGATATTTGTTCGTCATTAAATTCTCTACAATTTATATCAATAACTTTTTTTGTTTAAACAATCGGAAAAAAATTACAGAGCGTTAAAAATTTGTAAAAGTTGAAAATTATCAAACATTTTTCGTTTTTTCGAAAACAACTGGAAAGCTAATAATTTTTGGAGTATGATGCCTATTTCATTAATTTTAACGCTCTATAACTTTTTTCTGATTGTTTAAACAAAGAAAGTTATATACATAAATTGTAGAGAATTTAATAACGAACAAATAGCATGTACATTTTTTTTTACCATCGAATAGAAGCCGATACACAGACCAGAAAAAATGCGTTTTTGCACATAACTGTTAAAAAAAAATCGCAAAAGGGTACAAATTTGGATTTAAGCTTTCCAAACGAACCCTTTTGATTAAAAAAAAAACAAAGAGTGTGCATATCATTGCAAGGTCAAACTACCGTTCGTCTGGGCTATAAGTATAGGGTGTACAATTTTGGTCGACGTATCGTTTTCTCGTTTTATGGCAATTTTAACAGACTTTACAAAAGTCCTCAAAAGTTTTGAGCCAAAACATTCCGAAAAAAAAAGTATTTTTGAAAAAAAAAACAAAATTTACCTATTGGAATTTTTTCTTTATCTATTCTATTATTTGGGATATTTTGAAACAGTCTGTATTGGTCATTAATAATGACTCATTATAAGTAGGCATTTTAATGGCATTTAATGGCTTTATTCAAGCTCTTAATTATGGTCAAAACCTATAAATTGGTTCCTATATATAGCAATTATGACGAAAATATTCGACATATCACTTTCTTTTTTCGTATACACAGATAAAAAGAGTATTCTAATCCAAATGAGTATCATTTGTCAAGTAAATGTTGATTTTATGCATTGCGGTACAAAAGTCACCCCCCTCTTAACTTTTAAACAAGTTGAGATATCGACTTCAAATTTAAAACACCTTAATAGGACAACTTAAACTATCTTTTGGCATATATTCGATATTTTTAGTTTTTAAAATGGGGTCAGGGTGGCATAGGGGGTGATGTTTTTAAATGAAAAGGGGGTTGTGTGATACATCATTTTAAAGCAAATAAAATTCTCTATTTGACCATATCTTTTAAATTTTTTTAAACATTTTCTTAAGGTTTTATTTTTTTTTTCCTGTTAAAAAGTGCGATTTTTCTTGTAAAATTTTATATATATATTCATTTTAAATTAGTTGAAAAAATCCAATTTTGAACCCTGTTTTAAACCCAAAAAATGTCTCAAAAAATATAAAAAATTTGTGGTCAAAAATAAATTTTTTTAATCTTTAAGTGATCTGACACACGACCCCCCTTTCCATTGCCAATTGACTTCTATGCCCCCTGTCCACATTTGAAGCTGAAAATATCAAATACAGTATAAGCTCGATAATGTGAACATGCGTATATGTGATTTATTCGTTTTTGTGAACACAGATTTTTTTCTATTGACTTCTTCTCCCGTTAACGAGAGTTTTTGATGTTCACTTTACAGAGAAGCCAATAGAAAATATTCTGTGTTCACAAAACCGAATAGTTCATATACGCATTGTTCACATGATCGAGCTTATACTGTATATCCAAAAAGATAGTTATATCCGTCGGTCTGTATGTCCGGAAAATTTGTGACCACGATAACTCGAAAACGCTTTGAGATAAAGACTTCAAATCTGTACCATAGGATCCTTATCTAAAGTTCTAGGCTGGGATTATTTTTGGTCAAAATCGGGGTGAAGAAGATAAGGGGTAAAATGGGTTAAACTATTTTTTTTGCATTTTTTGTTTTTCGAAAAAAGGTTTTTTAAAAAAATTGCAGGGGAAAGTATATTTTAATGAAACAAAAATACCTATGTCCAAATAATAGTTATTTATATATCAAGGGACTAAACTGGCTGTTTTAGTCCCGCTGCATTAGTGTTTCCTGAGCGAGCGTAGCGAGCGAGGGAAACAGAAATGCAAGAGACTAAAACAGCCAAGTTTAGTCCTGAGGTATATACACTATTTTTTGCAGGACCAAACATAATTTAGGTAGATAAAATTAAAATTAAAAACCACGCGTCTAAAATCGGTTGTGTTATTTTCGTAATTTAATCAAGTTGCCTGTAAATTGCAAAAAGTCAGTTTCATGGCTATCGCGATTTCAATTGTTTTTTAATATGGTTGACACAAACGTCAAAAAAATGGACGAAGATGATAAATTTTAAGTTATGTATAAATTGTTATAACAATGTTATTTTTAAAGGTTTTCTTAGTTAAAATCAAATAAATTGGTTTGAATCGCTAATTTATTTAAAAACACCACCAAACCTAATTTTTGAACCAGCAAAGCACATAGTAAGTATAATATTATTATCAAGGTTGCCGTGATTTTTATTCGCTAGGGAGAAAAACGGCAAGTTTAGTCCCAAAATGAAAGCGTTAAATTAGGTTTTAGTCTTGGTCGTGCAAAAAATATTTTTATGTGTGTACTCGCTGAAATTCCTGGTTTTGTAATCGTCTAAACGCATCTATATGTTTTAGATTGTTTGTACGCGTAAAACTACGGTTTTTGTTTACAGAATTCGATATATCTTCAAACGATTAAAGTGGGCTTAAACAATTTAATTATATTTCTAGTTCGAGATAAAATATATATTTATAAATACTTATACTTAAAACTGTGTGAATTAAGTGATTGTTTTGTTCAATTTCGGGCTGTTATATTATTTATTAATTTCACATTTTTGTTATTTTTCTGTGTTTAACAATTGTTTTAACTATTTTTTGACATTATAATCATCATAGATCAATATATTGATCTTCATTTGTTTATTTTAAACTCTATTGTTGTTTTTTTACAGTTTTTAAATATAACAACATAAGTACAGATTTTTTTTTGGCCGTTTTATGTATTTTAAATGTAACTTATTATACAAAAAGAATTCTAAATATTACTAATAGTAATAGTAAGTAAAAAAATTGTATTTAAAAATTGGATTTACAAGTTAAATTATATTTCTAGTTAAAATATTTGTTTATAATTAATGTAAATTTAGTTTTAATTAGTTCTATTGATTTGTTGGCTGTTCTAAAGTCATTTTGTGATTTTTTCCGAAGATCCTGGTCATTTTATTAGTCTTTTGTTTGATTTTTGTTACTTTTAAATGTAAAATTTCACGTTTTTGTTGTTTTCCTGGTCATTTTATTAGCCTTTTGTTTGATTTTTGTTACTTTTAAATGTAAAATTTCACGTTTTTGTTATTTTCCTGCGATATTCAATTGTTTTAACCTCCGATATTTCTTCTTTATTTGTTATTGTAATTTTTAAATCTTAACATCTTGTTGGTTTAGTGTATTTTTAATGTAATTTTACATACAAAAATGAATTCTAATAACGAAAAAATGAGTTTAAATAATTATAAAAGATGTCAGAGTTTAATGGACGAGCAAGAGATCTCAAGAAGGTAACAACTTTATTTTGATATTTGTTTTTTTGGCGCCTTCACTAAAATAAAAAAATAAAAACAATGAATAATTCGCCTTAAAGTAGCCCCGAGCACTTTATATTCTTATTTAATTTTTTTTGTAGAAAGATTTAAAAGATCTAATTTATTAATTAAAAAGTATATATTTCCAGACTAAAAAAATAATAATAATTTTTTTGCGCCTTACGGCATGGGGTTGTTGTCGTATAGGGCTATGGTTGCCCCTCTTACCATTACATGTTATATGGTTATTTATTACAAATATTTAAAATCTTTTTTTATAATTTATTTATTTTTTATATTTCAGGAGGACTAGATCTTTAAACGCACCATCTCCAGTTCAAACTTTTGGACCATGTGGACGTATAATGAAAAATTCTGCTATGGTCATGTAAGTGGTTAATTTTTATATATTTTTCCTACAGCCTAGTTAGTAGTTAGTGCCTACTTACCACCCGTTGACTATGACAACGGTTGGGAAGTGACAATCAGCTGATTTTACATACCTGCTGTCAGAAAATTAGTTAGTAAACGTCAAACACATAACCTCAAATTGACAAACTATTTTTTTAAAGATAATTTTTCCATTTTTGGTCGTAGGAAAAATAGTATACGCACCTCGACGCAAACCATTTCAGTGCACATCACTCTCGGGCACTAAAAACTAGGTTCGCGTACTCGGTGCGTAATAAACTATTAAAAGTTTAACTTAGTTACAGAAATTATTTTTTCCATGATCTAGAGACTATTTCTTCTCTGTTATAACGTTAAAAGTGGTATGAATGGTGGGACTGATATGCACTAAAAACTGACTAGTTTTTAAAAATATACAAAACTATGATTCGCAAGGATCCATGTTCCAAATTTTAATATAATTAATCCAGGATTAATCATCATCATAAGACTTCATGCGGTAGAATTTCCTTCATATCCAGACCAAATCTGTCTGGACTTTTTTTCAAGCAAGATAGTAAATTAAAAATCGCACAGTAAATATTTTTACAACCGGTTTGAACACTATATGTTTGTGTATAGAATATACAGGGTGATCCATAACTGGCATGCCAAAATTTAAGAGGTGATTCTAGATATAAAAATATAAAAAAAGTTCCTATAAAGGTTGGTCCGGAAATGAGCCCTAAGGGATCTAGGGCCCTTTAAAATTGTAATAAAAATAAGGTTTTAAATTAATAACTCGGGTACCGTTTAAGCTAGAGCGGCGAGCTTTTGCATGTATACTAGTATTAATAAGGGCAATAAGTTTATGTTAATTTATTTTTTTAATTTATCCAGAGGCGTGCCCAGACGGACAAAATATATGAGGCTTAAAACATTTTTGCCCCAAACTTTTCTATGTGTATGTTTTTTGGATTTGTTGTAAAAAATATAGATTTCTAGAGTAAAAATACATATAAAATATCATATAGTGTAACACTGTAGGAGCAACCGTTATCAAAAAAAAAATGCAATTAAGAGGAAGTAACATTTTGTGCCACCAAAAACGTTACTTTTTAAAAGGCTATTACTCCTTTAATATTAAATTTAGGTGTTTTGGTGTATAATACTTTTTTGCTCAGTTTTAAATGAAGAATCACCCTGCAGCATTAAAATTTTATTGGTGCTTTTTTTTGTTCCCCATTCAATACGTTATCTTCGAAGGGCCGTAGCTCCCTTAGGGCTCATTTCCGGACCAACCTTCATAGAAACTTTTTTTCATATTTTTGGATGTAGAATCACCTCTTAAATTTCGGTACGCGAGTTCTGGA
The DNA here is from genome assembly GCA_958510825.1 of Brachypterus glaber. Taxonomy (NCBI): domain Eukaryota; kingdom Metazoa; phylum Arthropoda; class Insecta; order Coleoptera; family Kateretidae; genus Brachypterus; species Brachypterus glaber. The sequence continues at coordinate 37,220,560 of OY294051.1, read as the reverse complement.
ACAGGCTGTAGTTATGTTTTATAAAATAAACTACGCCGCATATTCGCACATACAATATTCGAATCTGTTTTGAAAATATTCACTGTGCGATTTTTAATTTACTATCTTGCTTGAAGAAACAGACCATAGTAATAAGTTATAACTTGTATGATTTAATCGAAATCCGGTGGGACCTTTTACAAATCACGTATATTAAAATGCCGGTATTTTGAATTTAAAAACTGTGACTTACCCGAGAGGGGAAGGCCGTGTACAGATTTTTGGGAGTCTTTAGAAAATCTCAACAAAAATCTCGGTAATTTACGACAAAATTTCCAAGACTTCAGAAATCTCAAAAATCATATCGAATACCTCATAAATCTTAGTTTTTTTTTGTAGAAATCTCGAAAGTCTCAAAAAATCCGTTCATCAATTTTTTGTAGTGATTCATTCCCCAGGAATACCACTAATTCTATGATTATCTCGCTTAATTTTGAAAGAAAATGATAAAAAAGTGATCGGTGTTTTTGTAAATATTTCAGAACTATTGTCAATTTTTTGAGTCAACGAGCCCATTGTAAATATTTCGGAAATGTATTAATGAATGTACTTGAGAATAAATGCAGAATACACTTTCTATTGTAAAATTTGCTATACTTAAATAATTCCTTCAAGGAAAGTGAAATATAATTATTTTCTAGGTCAAAACTATCCAAATAAGTTTAAATTATGCCTTTCTCACAATTTTTGTATTAAGGGGCTGTCCATATATTACGTAACGCAATTTTTTAAAAAATTGACCCCCTCCCCCCCCTGTGTAACAAACTGTCACATTTACCAACACCCCCCTGTAAAAATTTGTATTTTTTTTTCTAACATATCTTGATACAGAATTCCGCATAATGCAAGACGGTAAAAAGACGGTGTAAAAATGATACAAATTTATTATAATAATATATATAGCACTTAATGTACTTAAAGGATACTAAAATACAAAAACTAATTATTAGTTATTTTTCCATGGACAAGTCATGTGTGTTTCCAAGTCTACAAAAGGCATTACAGATCGTTCTGTTTCTTGAGTGTTTGTTAGACATAGGTACACACATTGGTGTTCTGTGAGTACACATTCCGCGCGAAAATGTATCATCGCCGATGATTCATCGGCAAGATCACGCAAGAACAGGGCCGTAAGATTTTTTTTTAATATCAATGTCAACAGTTTTTTTTACTGATTACAATATTATTTAAATATGCATAGTTTCGTCAATTTTTGTGTGAAAAAGGGAATAGTAATTTATGTTGAAATAAAAATACATCTGCCAAGCTTAGGAAATAAACATAAAATTTATTAAATTCCGTTACGTAACGTTTACCTAGACCCCCCCTCCCCCTGTCACTAACTGTAACAATTTATCTGACCCCCCCCCCTAGGCGCGTTACGTAATATATGGACAGCTCCTAATTAGAAATATACAGCGTTAATTAACATCAGCTTAAGCTGGGCGCCGGACTTAACAGCGAAAAAACAACCGCGAAGACCATTACCGCGCAGTCCATTACCGCGACAAGCCATTACCGCGCATGTCCTTTACCGCGAAGACCATTACCGCGCAGTTCATTACCGCTAACGGTCTTTACCGCGTATGACTTCTACAGCGAAAATCGTTATACATTATTTTTATTTTATGTAAGGGTATTTCCGTGGGATTGCTGGCAGTTTGGTTTGTTTAGTTTTGGTTTTGGTTTGGATTTTTATTGATAAACGTTTACTAAATGTACCCATATATGTATGTGGATTTTTATGTGTATTTTTTAAAAATTTATATCGACTATTTTGTATAAATCGCTGATTAATAATCAGTTTAGTACGAATCGTCATGTCGATCGAAATAATGAAAAGTGCTAGGGGCAAAGACTTCGCTGTATATAAACATTTAATATACAGGAAAGAAAATAAACAAAACTGTAAGTGCGTAGATTATAACGGGCTTTGTTGCAAGGGGCGTTTGCATACTTCGGACGGAAACGTTTTAAAGGAAACTAGTAATGGCCACAACCCTGACCCAGCAGCTTTATCAGTTAGAACTGTTTGATTGTTTCCTGCAAAATATTTATTTTTTTTATTTAATCTTTTTTTCTTCAAAAACAAAAATTAAAATAATTATGCGCGGTAATTGTTTTCGCGGTAAAGTCTATGCGCGGTAAAGTCCATGCGCGGTAAAGTATTGAAGTCTCTAAGTTCAATCGTAAAAAGTCGTTGATCAAAACTAAAAAAAAGGCCCAGTTTTTTTTTTAATTGGTATAGGATTAAACTTAACTATTATCCGTGTCTGAAATAGACTGCAGTTACTCATTTGCAAAAGTGTGCTAAAAAACGAGGATTATACCAATTCGGGTGCGGTCGCGTAACTCCGCCTGAGGGGAATCGCTTATACGAGAGCAGCATAATACGTTTTAGATATTAGTCATTGTGTTCTATTCCAGACACGGAGAATAATCTAATAACAATTACCAAGTTGAATACGTCTAGATTCTAAAGTATCCGCAATAATGAGGGAAAGCTGCGGCAGACGAAAAGGTCTTTGTGAGCCTAATTACCTGGTTAAAGTAATACTAAAAATGCAGTTTTAAATACTTAATTGCTTTCCCATTTTGAAAATTTTCAAAATTTCGGAATGCCTTGTATTCGTGCAAAAATTTTCAATTTTTTTTGTGTGTTTTTGCGTTTTATGATGTTTTATGTCGATATAAATCAATTTCGAGCAAAAAAAAATGTCGATCGGTCTGTCCGGGAAATCTTGTGGGCACGATAACTTAAGAACGCTTTAAGCTAGAGACTTGAAATTTGGCATACAGGTATGTTACCAAAAGTTTTCGCTCGGGATTGTTTTTGGTAAACATTGGGGTGCGGCAAGGGGGGCAAATGGGGAAAAATACATTTTTTTTTAGAAAAATTTGAAAATTGCCATATATATATAGGTTTTTGAGGTTGCTGAAATTGAATCTGATAAAAAAACTTTTCTAATTCCACCCCCGAGGGGGCCAGGGGGTAAATATTATTCAATATTATTAAAATTTTCTTCAAAATTGGTATATAGGGGTTTTTGAGGTCGACGAATATGAATCTGATAATCCTTTTTTCTAATTTCACCCACTGAGGGGTGGGGGTAGTTTTCGTGAAAACTGGTGTATTGGGGTTTTTGAGGTTGCTGAAAGTGAATCTGATAATAACTTTTTTCTAAATCCACCCCCTGAGGAGTGGGGGTAAGTTTTCGTGAAAATTGTTATATTGAGGTTTTTGAGGTTGCTGAAAGTAAATCTGATAATAAAAAATCCATTTTACGGGCCGAGGTGAAAAATGGGAAATCTCTTTTACTGGGCAGTGTATTTTTTGTTACTAATCTTATAATTGGTCATCCATAAAATACGTCACCAAAATTCATACACTTCATACCCCGTTTCTCGCGTTATTAAAGGCTGTAGCGATTTTATATTTTGGCTCCTAACACCCCCCCCCCTTATTGGGGCTACCCCCCCATTAGGGGGGTTTTAGGCCTTTAATAACGCGAGAAACGGGGTATGAAGTGTATGAATTTTGGTACAATTTGCGTGACGTATTTTATGGACGAGCCCTAAGCTTAACATATAAATTTTCTGTCTTTTCAGACAGTTTATAAATCTTATATTTAACCAAGAAATCTGACATTTTTTTTGGTTAAATTCCTAATTACAGTTACCTATAATGTAACATGTAATGTTTGTTTGTTTAACCTCGTACTATTCTACTTAATTAAACATCCCCTAAGTCCAGGACTTGTGTGGGCTAGTAGTAGAGGGAACCACCGGCTTATGCTGACTTTCGAACCAGTTTTTATAGGGAGTTTCCGCTTCACTTATGCCTTCGCCAAATTTCAATTATAATTTTAGTTAATTAATAATTATTAATTAACTAAAAAAGGCAAATCGGCGCCAGTGAGAATCGAACTAAAATACATGTTACATGTATACAAAAAGTTAATTGTTGATTCAAAATTGCGCAAAAATAATTTGTGTCGGTGTTTTTTTTTTTTGAATAAATCTCTTTGACTTCGATTACTAATCACTCGGTAGCCTTGAACATGATCTTGGAATAGTAATTTTTAACTCGGTTCGATATTTTGAAACTGATTCCACCGAATATTAATTATTCATTGTTCTCTCACAAGAATTCTCGGCCCCCAAAAATAGGAAACTCCCTGTGTTACGACCCTGCTTACTAAACAGTGTTTACGTTTACCTATACGACGTTTTTCCATATCGTTCTTGAGGTCATACAAAATAATATTATTTATGTATATTAATCGAGATTTACGATACTTTTCAAAAGTTTTGCAACATATAAAGTAATTTCAAGTAAATAAATAAAATGTCGACTAAAACTTTACTATGGTCTGTTTTTTCAAGCAAGATAGTAAATTAAAAATCGCACAGTGAATGTTTTGAAAACAGATTCGAATATTGGATGTGCGAATATACTGCGTAGTTTATTTTATAAAACATAACTATATTCTATACACAAACATATACTATTCAAACCTGTTGTAAAAATAGAATTTATAATTTATTTGAGGCGTATATATATTTACAGTATTATTAATTTTAGCCATTTTGCCTCAATGACTATTTATATCGATAAAAAATCTAAAACAGAAAATAAAATTAAAATGTTCTTATCAGGCGCACCTATTTCTAGATGCGCTGGTAAGGTATTGCGTTTAAAATAAGACTTATCTGCTATATTTTCTTTACCTAAAAAATATTATTAGTCAATACCTTACCAAAGTTTAAAATTTTTGCCTAAATAAAGAATTTTTAACTACGCAGTATATTCGCACATCCAATATTTGAATCTGTTTTGAAAATATTCACTGTGCGATGTTTAATTTATTATCTTGCTTGATGAAACAGACCGTAGTTAAGTTTATTCTTATTGTCATACAGGTATTTTGTGTAGTAATACCTAGTATTACTAGTATTATTATTAGTCAATACCTTACCAAAGTTTAAAAATTTTGCCTAAATAAAGAATTTTTAACTACGCAGTATATTCACACATCCAATATTCGAATCTGTTTTGAAAATATTCACCGTGCGATTTTTAATTTATTATCTTGCTTGATGAAACAGACCATAGTTAAGTTTATTCTTATTGTCATACAGGGATATTTTTTAAAAGGTATTTTTGTAGTAATACCTAGTAATAATTAATATTAATTTCCCTTAAATATAAATTAATGGTGCCTTATTTTTGTACGCCAGTGTATAAAAACAATACGTAAGAACATAATATCAGCAGCTAACTATCCAAATAGTATTCATTTATAATATTACCGAGTCATGTTGTCGATCGCATCTATCCATGGCCGCGGCGATTTTCATTTGTCTGTCGACATGCGATTGTTTGCATTAAACGTGGTTTAATCGAGATAAAAAAAGAAAAACTTCAAAAATTTACAAAATTTTATTCTGTGATATTAGTGTAAAATAGTTTGAGATTTGTGAGCAAAATGGTGGCTAATGGTGATTTAGTTTGTGTACCACAATGTGATTGTGGGCAAAAAAGTAGTGATGACTTGGTGATAAATAATAAAAATAGTAATAATAATAGTAGTAAGAATTGTAAGGAGGGTCTTAGTGTTAACAAATATGGAAGAATTGTTTATAGGTAATAATAATAATAATAATAATATTAATAATAAATTTTAACTTTGATCTTTAGGTACTATTAAAATTAAATGGCTTAATGTATTTAAGAAAATATAAAGTTATTTCAGTAAAAATTTAAAATTTAACTATATTTATATATTATTTTTCTTATTAACTTTTATATATGCTATATATATTATATTAGAGTATAAAGCACCTTTATGAATAAGTCCCAAAATTGGTATAAAGTTAAAAACAAATAAATAAATATTATTAAATTTAGTAATCTTTGAACCAAAATGTCAAGTCTCTAGGTCATAGATTCTGGTTTGTCTCTTCATATTAAAATTGTTTTTATTCTTTTCGGCAAAAGTTTTTTGGTCAATTTTTTTTTGTGGCAAAATTTTTCTGATAATTTTGTTTGTCATTTTTTTGGGCATTTTTAGGGTCCCGTACTTTAATAAAAAAAACGGAACCCTTATTGGATCGGTTGGTTGTCCGTCCGTTTGTCACAGCCGTTTATCTTAGAATCCCAAATTAAGATTGTTCTTCATTCGATAAAAACGAAACTTTTTAATTGACTGATTGAAAATTAAAAATAAGACAATCCGTTTTTTATACATATAATTTTCGGCTGAATTCAAAAATGTAAAAATATACGGGGTGTTCCATTAAAAAAAAATATTTATGCCACTTACGGTGAAACCAAAGTTTCATTTTTATCAAACGAAGATCCTAAGTTTGGGGGTGGACATAAATAAAACTCACCCGGTATAACCTAGGCATCTGAAATTTGGCATATTGCATTAACGAGAATCTAGTCCAGATATAATTATTTTTTTAAATGGTTTTTTTTTGACTATAGAATCTTTAAAAAAAGGGATATTTTTGTATATTCCTTTGGGGGGACGCACCCCGAGGGATGATAAACTTTGAGGAAAACCATAGATAAGTTCATCGGGGTAAGGGGCAAAATAACCAAAAACCACATCAAAAAGAAAAGTCAAAATTGGAAAAAAATTATCAAAAGTTTTGAACGATGCCTTTTAATAAATAAATTACACAGTATTTGTTTTTGATTCTGCGGTATCATAATAATGATAATTTTGAATACCAGTTTATCTTGTAACTTGTTTTTTTCTTAACAATATCAGTTCCCATAATTAATTTATAAATTTTTATAGAAGTTGTGGTGTGTGCAATACACACGGTGTCTATTAGTTTAGTTATTAACTTAGGTACCATTTTATCAATGTCCTTGAAAGTGTCCATATTAGTTTTTGTGATAGCGATAATACTACAAGTAGGACTTTACCATTTCATTCCAGAATTGTTCCCCAAATCAATAGAAACTTGGTAATTAACATATTTTTTTCTCATCTACAGTATTACGTTATAACGCGAAAGAAAGGTTATGTTAGTATGTATTTTTGTATGTTCCCCTTTAGAACCTAAATTATTTTGCCGATTTTAACGAAAATGTTTGCCATTAGTGTTATAAGGAAGTAAAATATGTAAGGTGGGTGAGCCAGTTATTGACATGTTAAGACCTTTTATTTTTTACTGCATTCAAATTTATTTGTATTTACCTGAAACTTTACTACTTTAAACATTAACCAAAGAACTTTTACCTCAAGAAGGAACATGATGAAATCTACCGTATGCTTTGTCTGAAGCGTGAACCAACTACGGTGAGGGGCTGGTGGGGAGTGACTATTGTTTACACTTAGTACGCGTAAATAGAGAGAAAGAATGTGTAAACTCACAGTCTAATGTCGTAAAATGACTGACAGGGGTACAGTGTTGCCGATTGGAAACAAATACTTTGGATATTTTATTGTAAATTTTAAGAAACATTAGTTCTGTATGAGTTTTATATGAACTAGTAGTTTAATTTTAATAAATTTAAATATACTATATTATTAAACATAATTATAAAATACACAATAAAGTTTTTTACATTTTTAATTTAAGTATACTGATTTGAATTCATGATATGGTGGAAACTACATCGTTACTAGGTAGCCTGAAAGTCGACTAGCGACATCTACATTTTACACCACAAAGCTGTATCGCGTTCACCCACCTTAGTACAAAGAGACATTTTTAACTTGAACTAAAATTATACTATTCGATATAATAAAAGCTTTTAAAAATAAAACAATGAATTCTTATAATTTTATGTAATTTTCTAGAAAAAATATATAAATGTGAGTTGGATAATGTCCTAAATAAAGCAAAATATGTATTTATTATTGTTTCAAGTTACAAAATTTGCTTACAATACAAAAAACATAAATATTAATATACAAATGTATCATTGTTTTTAAATCAAAAGGTTGATTCTTACTTTTTGTGAGAAAAGGTATATTTAAATTATTAAAACAGCTAATAGGTGCGTTCAACTAAGTCTTCGATTGGTGAAATCTTTAATAACTAAAAGTTTGCTTTTATCGAAAAAATATTAATATCATTAGCAAGGACAGAAATTTTTAATTTTAAACAAAATTATAAAAATATTAATTTATTATTACATCAATCTATTTTCTAATCATCGTACAGAGTGATATTGGTAGACTGACAGTTTCGGGCTGCTGGCCCTCTTCAGTACCAAGAGTCAACTCTGCACGCTGATTAAGAAAACGTTTTTAGACTTTACTCGCAAAAGGAATATAGCCATTAGATTGATGTAGACTTGTGCGTGATCTATTTCTAGATGTAGACAACTACTCATACCTCTCCTAATCTGGAGACTTTGAATGGTAGCAAGTTGAAGACTTGTGTGTCTCAAGCATATAGTACCACTAACGGTTTTCTTAATCAGCGTGCAGAGTTGACTCTTGGTACTGAAGAGGGCCAGCAGCCCGAAACTGTCAGTCTTCCAATATCACTCTGTACAATGATTAGAAAATAGAATGATGTAATAATAAATTAATATCATTGTAGCATCAAGAAGGAACTAAAAAGACACAAAAAAAACTTAATTATTTTTAAATACTACAAAAAACTCGTTTTTTTTTTAAGTTATTATTTTTTAAATAGCTATAATTGAATTCCTTTGAATTCCAATAAAAATAATTGGCCACTTACAAATGCATTTTTTTAAAATAATTAAAACATAAAAAAACTCCTGTTTCCTTTTAACTAATAATTTTTTTTAAATATTTTTAACTGGAATAATAACACGTGTTATCAGCGGTTTAACCTTTTACACTGCAATATACCCATGTACCATTTTTTACAGTTTAGTTTTTACACTGTTAAAAATTTTAAATTGTCCAGAGAAGGTTAAAACCGCGCGCTATTCAAAATTTATCATATGTGCTCGACACTATCAAACGCTTTTCTGAAATCAAAATAAATTGCAGCTAATTATTTGTTTTATATTATAGGACCATTCAAGACCCAGCAAGCCAAAGATTAACATGGTACAAACCACCTTTGACAGTCTTAGTCATCAAAAAAGTCAGAGACGCTACAGTACATTCGCCGTTCGTACAGTTGGTGCATTGGCTGATTCAAGTAAGTATGTTTATTGGTTTATATGATTAGATTAGATTAGATTAGATTAGATTTTATTTATGCTAAATACAAGTTTTTACAAGTTTGCAATCGTCAAATGTAACTAAATAACTAAACATAATAAAATAAATAACAACATAACAAAACACAGATATCACAAAAATTAGAATTCGTTTATATTTACATTTCTAAGAGAATTAGTGAATTCGTCCGTGGAATAAAATGCATGAACCAAAAGGTAATGTTTCAGCCTTTTTTTGAACGTGTTGTCACCCAATTGAGTTATTTCAATGGGTAAACTATTGTAAAAAGAGGGACCAAAATAATTAAAGCAATGTCTACTAGAATGCAGTCTTAAAAACGGAAGTTTAATTTTATCTCTATTACGTGTAGTAGGGCCGTCATTGGCACGCGTCGTGTAATGAGAAAGTCTTGCTCTAGTGGCACATATAGACTCATAAACCAGTAAAGAAGGCATCGTTAGTATGTTTTGGGATTTAAATTTGTCCCTAACATCATCACGATACCTGCTTCCAGTTATGATTCTCAATGCACGCCTTTGAAGACCAAAAATACGACCCGCGTGACAACTAAAGCCCCAAATGGTTAACCCGTACCTTAGGTGAGACATAAACAAAGCGTAGTAAGCACTTAATAAAACCTTAAATGGCACTATATCACGAAGGTATCGTAATAGGAAAAGTGATTTATTTAATTTCGTAGCCAATTGATCGATATGAGGTTCCCAGCTTAACTTCTGATCAAGATATATGCCCAACAGTTTTGGGTTTTCTACGTTTTCGTCAGATATATCTCTATGAGAAAAATAAATTGTTGATGTCTTATTTGTGTTTAAGCTAAGTGAGTTGGCTGAGAACCAATCAAGTAACTTAGCTTCGTTTCTTAGAACTTCTGTCTTTAGGGTGTTTAAATTATTTAATGACTTAAGGAAGGTGGTATCGTCAGCAAATAAAGTAAGATCCTCATTGGGCACAGAGTTTATTAGGTCATTAATGAACAGGAGGAATAGAATGGGACCGAGGACACTACCCTGTGGAACGCCCACACCAACAAAGCCTTCTCTTGACTGAGAACCATTAATGCTAGTAAACTGACGCCTGTTTTCCAAGAATGACTTCAACAAAGATAAACTCAGTTCATCAAAATTGTAGAATGAACCAAGCTTATTCAGAAGAACGTCATGTGGCACACAGTCAAAGGCCTTCTGCAAGTCATAGAGCCTGGCACAGACAATGTCCCCACTCCCCATATGGTCTGTTTCATCAAGCAAGAGACTAAATTAAAAATTGCACAGTGAATATTTTCAAAACAGATTCGAATATTGAATGTGCGAATATACTGCGTAGTTTATTTTAAAAAACATAACTATATTCTATACACAAACATATACTATTCAAACCTGTTGTAAAAATATTTACTGTGCGATTTTTAATTAACTCTCTTGCTTGATGAAACAGACCATAGTTGTTTTGGGACCTTAAAGGACCATAATTGTTATGTTCCTGTCCTATAATAGAATATAATCTAAATGATACCAATATTTTTTTTACGTAATTACAAAAAACTTATTTTCTTAAAAAATAGTCCAAAAGCATCGCATATAATAAGGTAAAACTTAGAGAAACACATGCCTATGACTTTAAATAAATTTATTTTTATAAAAAAAGTTCTATGCTGTGGCATTTAAAAAAATACACTGTATAACTCATGCGTAAAACTTAATTAATATCAGATAACGTGATTAATAGTTACTGATTATACGTATGGTTTTAATTAAATAAACAGTCATTCAGTGGTAACGTGATATCAAAAATTAAAAAAAGTCAATATAAAACATTTTACTATTCCTTAAAACGACTTTTGTTTGATTAACGCAGTCGTCCCTCCGAAGTGACTGATCGATTTCGTGCTTTTTAGCACTCTTCAGAGCCACATATCGGTAGTAGGGACAACTACGAAAATCAAATCTTTTCCAAATATCTCTATATAGAGTTTAAAAATCGTTGTAAGGAAAAGCAAAAACAGCTAGCGACATCTACTGTTAAAAGCAGAGACTGGATAAACCTATCGACAGTCCAAAAAAGGAAGCAGTTATTGGTTTCAAGAACCTATTGCACGCTGTCGATAGGGGGCAGATTAATCAAGGTGACCTCCTAGCGTTTAGGATTCAATGGAGCTCTCTACAACTAGAATTATGAAACAAAAGACGTCTACCCTATCTCTATCTCATTTGTGCTACACTTTCCAGCCAACCAAATAAATACTGTTTTTGTTTTTCATACAACAAATACAGTATTTATTTGGTTGGCCGGAAAGTGTACCGTGAGCGGCACGAACGAACATAGCTAATGTGAATCTGTAGAATAAGATAATTCTACTAAAATTTAGATGGCGCCAGTAATTTCTTTAATAAAATAAATATAGTTACACTTCGCCCGGCCAAGTAAATATTGTATTTGTTCAACAAAGAACAAATACAGAATTTGTTTGGTTGGGTGGAAGTGGGAGTGTATGTATGTCTTCTATCCTTTTTGGGTAGAACTTTTGTCCCTGTCTAATCTAACGGGAGAAATCTCCATTGGCAGCAATGTCCACCGTGGCATTGATTAATCTGCCCCCTATCGACAGCGTGCAATAGGTTCTTGAAACCAATAACTGCTTCCTTTTTTGGACTGTCGATAGGTTTATCCAGTCTCTGCTTTTAGCAGTAGATGTCGCTAGCTGTTTTTGCTTTTCCTTACAACGATTTTTAAAGTCTATATAGAGATATATGGAAAAGATTTGATTTTCGTAGTTGTCCCTACTACCGATATGTGGCTCTGAAGAGTGCTAAAAAGCACGAAATCGATCAGTCACTTCGGAGGGACGACTGCGTTAATCAAACAAAAGTCGTTTTAAGGAATAGTAAAATGTTTTATATAGATCTTTTAAATTTGTAAATATCAAACAATTTAATTTAGTTTAAAAAAAGTCAATCGATATTTTCAATCCTCTATTGCATGATAATGGATTTTTTTTGCAGGTTATAATTTAAAAACGTCAAAAGATTAAAAAAAGTAAAAAAAAAAATTATTTATTTTTCCTGTTAAGCATAATTACGACTCCCTTTTGTGTATGATTTCAAAGTAAAAATTATGAATGGTTTTTTATCATTGGAATAATTTTTGCGTAATTATTTATTATTAAAATTATTATTATTATTATTATTATTATTTATTTGTATCATTATTTACTTAAATTCTTAAGTTAAACTATGGTGGCCAATTTGGTTTGGTTTGGTGGTCAAATCCTAAAAAAAAAAACAGGGAAACGTTCCGGAAAAATTAGCAAGAAGCTATTTGTTTATTTTTTTAATTATTTTTGAAATACCTGCTAATGGTTTAAGCCATGGTGGCGGTTTAAAACAAACCGAAAAACCAAAGTAATTAGAATATTTTTGACATTTCTATACGAATTGTGCACCTTTGTTTTGAAATTTTAGGTCACAATACTTTTTTTTTAGGAGAAAGTAAAAAAAATACATAAAAAGTACTGGATTTTTTTTTTAAATATTACGGAAGTTCAGGGCCATAAAAATGTGTGACCACCCTGCAATTAGCAACGGTATGCTATAGAGGGTTAAAAATATATATATAAACATAAATATATTTATACATAAATAATATTATCTTAAAAATATGTATTTTTAAGATATTATTTAAGTACTTATATTAAATAATATCTCTATAATAATATATTTGAATGCGTTTCATTTGTAATCTTTTAATTATTTCAAGTTCATAATAAATTCACTCGTTTAGATTAATAAAAAAATTAATGTTTATGTCACCAATATTTTGTAATCATGTATCAATAACGATCGATTTTTAACTTAGTCAGGGTCGCGGGTAACGTTGAAAATGGGTCACTTTTATTTTATTAGTTATACCGGGTGTCCAGCCTAAGACTAACTTCTGAGATTGTCTTTTGTATATCTCAAAAAAAATATATATTTTCCTGCAATCCATTCAACTGTTTTTATTTTGCGCAGGTGACGACATGCAGGGTTGGATGAAAAGTACAAAAAATTAGTTCATTGTCGATAAAGCCATAGCCACGGGGGATTGGGGGTGAACACACTTTTCAACCACATCGAAAAAGATGGTAAATTAAAGGAAAATGTAAATATTTAGTTGTCAAAAATTTGATCTGACAACTTATTTTTCTGGGAAAAAAGTTGGTAAAGTCGAGAAGTCTCGATTCTTGTTGTAAAGTCAAAATCGAAATTATTGTTTTTGTAATGGCAAATGTATTTTTATTTTTTCAGGACAAACGTATGGTAGTATTCGTTGAAGCGTCAGTAATGGACGACCCCCATCTGGACCAGCACAAATCCTTCGCCAGTGTGAAAGACAAACTGATGACGTTCAGGGATGGTAAAGACGATCTGACGGACAAAATCGACTTTATAATATGTCTAGGTGGAGATGGGACGTTATTGTACGCAAGTCAGCTCTTCCAAGCGTCAGTACCACCCGTGATGGCTTTTAATCTGGGTTCCTTGGGGTTCTTGACGCCCTTTGGGTTCGATAATTTCCAAGAACAAGTCAACAATGTATTAGAAGGTAATAGCATTTTTTTGTTTATATATCTTAAGCTCTTAATATATTGATTTTACATACGCTTTCCGGAAAAAACTGATTTGCTATTTTGTTCGACCTTTCAAAAGCTTTTGATCGTGTTCGCCACCTTCCTCTAAATGTGCAAAAAATAATACGACGACTTGAGAGACAACATCTACTTTATAATCTGCCTGGGTGGGAAAGGGACTTTATTATATGCAAGTCAGCTGTTACAAGCGTCGGTACCACCCGTGATTGTTTTTAATGTGGGTTTCTTGGGTGTTCTTGACGCCCTTTTTGTTGGATAATTTTGAGGGACAAGTCAACAATGTATTAGAACGTTACAACATATTTTTGTCAATAAATATGTATATTTTTTATTTACCTGATCAGCTATTTTGTTTGACCTTTGCAAACCTTTTGATTGTGTTGACCACCAAAATTCTTAAGCCGTCTTTATTAATTTAAAAATAAAATATCTTGTACATGTAAAATTTGGTCTCCTTAGTGATCTTGACGTCCTTTGGGTTCGATAATTTTCTGGAACAGGACAACAAATTAGAAGAAAAATTTTTATGATCCTTAAATAGTAAAAATCCGTCCTCTAATTCTGTTGCAAAATGACAGTCTTTTAAATCATCAAGACGTAAAAGTAACATTTTATAACAAACAGTTGCAACTCATCAGCTATTTTGTTGGACCTGCGCGAGGCGTTTGATCGCGTCGAGCACTACAATTCTTTTAATGTTAATATTAAAAATGCATCTTAATGTGAAAATAATAATTCGCAAACAAGAAAAATTAGTTTTCGTTTTTTAAAACCAAACATCCTCATAGAACAAACAATTTTATTTTGGAAACCATCCAATATTTTTGTATTTTTTTTTTTTAGGACATGCTGCATTAACTTTAAGAAGTAGATTAAGATGTATAGTAATTAAAAAAGGAGACCGATCAAAAGAAGAAAAAAGTAAAGTGCCTACGAATCTCTTAGTTCTTAACGAAGTGGTAAGCAGAAATAATTTTTACCTTAAAATATTTTTCCCTTCCGTATCAAATATTTTAAAGAGCAGAAAAACCTAGTAACAAAAAATTTTTTTTTCAGGTTGTGGACCGAGGACCCTCGCCTTACCTCTCAAACATAGACTTATTTCTGGATGGAAAACACATAACCTCAGTACAAGGGGATGGTCTCATAGTCAGTACCCCCACGGGTAGTACCGCTTACGCCGTGGCCGCTGGTGCGTCCATGATACATCCCAGCGTTCCTGCCATCATGGTGACCCCCATTTGCCCGCATTCGCTTAGTTTTAGGCCCATAGTGGTACCGGCTGGAGTAGAATTAAAGGTATACTTTTAATTTAACCAATTTCAGGCGTTCCAAATATCCTAAAATCTTTAAAAATCCTAAAATTTGGTCACTGTCCTAAAATGTCCAAAAAAGCTTAAAATGTTCTAAAATGTTATGTTAACAAATTATTATTTTATCCTAAAATTTTGCCAGAAAAGCCTAAATTGTTCTAAAATGTTAAACAAATTATCTTGTCCTTAATTTTTTTAAATCTGTCCTATTTATTTATTTTTTATTAAAAAAAAAAAAAAAAACTGCTTTCACTTGCTATCTGTATTGTGTCAATGCTCTAAGTAATACACGGTGTATTTGAAATAGGGTCCAAAATTTTAACCGGTGATTCTACATCATAAAATATGACAAAAAGTTCCTATAAACATATGTCTAAAAATGCGTCGTAATGGAGCTAAGCCCCTTTAAAAACTAAAAATTTCGGTTTTTATTTAGTTACTAAGGAACCCTTTGAGATATAGCAACGAGGTTTTGCACGTGAACTAATCTTAATAAGGCCAATCTTCGTAGGAGTTCCCGAAACGGGGGGGCTTATCAGTTTTTTGTCTAAAACTTTTTTCTGTATAAATGTTTTCTAATTTTATTATTAAAACATGATCCCTCAGGTCAAAATACACAAAAAAGGTACTCTTGTTGTAATACTGTAGGATTAACCGTTTTTGAGAAAAATTAATTACTAAAATGTTGAAAGCCGAAATTTCGGACCCTATTTCAAATACACCCTGTATAGTTATTTATTATACGAAACACCTTATCTTTTGCTTTCTTGCGTTAGTCAAACATTTTTCAAAGCATTTTATTGTTTTTTTTTCACGTTTCTCGACATTTTTTATGTAAATAAGGTAATTTCTGCAAAAAAAAAATCTGGGCGCGAAAATTTGTGACCACGATAACTCGAGAACGCTTTGAGTTAAAGACTCAATAATTTAGAGCTTTGGAGCCTAGGTTCCTCATAAAAAGTTCCCGGATGGGTGTGTTCTTGTAAAAATTGGGGTGAGCTAGGAGGTAAAATCATTTTTCTTTTGTTTTATCCCAAAAAAAAAACAAAAATGTTAAAATTTTGTCCTAAATGTGTTCTAAAGATTTATTTCTTTTTGTCCTAAAATCCTAAAAAAATATGATACATTCGATTTGGACTCCCTGAAATTTTCTCTTAATGAAATGAATTGATTATTAAAATTCGGTACAAATGAATACATTGACCTGATATATAAATATCCAAGTTTTTCCAAGGGCGTAGATGTGGGGGGTGGGTCATGGGGGTAATTACCCCCCCATAGGCGTGGGCGCCAATTCTGTTTGCAGGGCGCCAAGTTTGGTAGAAACCGTCAGGCACACAGTTTTTTTTCTTGTTGGTAATTTTTTGGGCGCCTTCATTTTTTTTGTAGGGGCTCCAAGTTTGGTAGAAACCGTCAGGGACAAAACTTTTTTTCTTAATGGCATTTTTTGGGGGGGCATTTTTTTTGTAGGCGCACAAAGCTTTATTTTAGGGTGTTTTTTCTTTTGCTAGAGGCGCCAAATTTGAGGCTTGAAAGGCCGGCCCTGGGTATTACCCCCCCCCCCATAGAAGAAAAAGATCTACGCCCTTGAGTTGTTCTCAGCATTTTATTGTAAATTTTGGGTAATTAGTTATTTTAATGATGATTTGGATTTTTTTATAGATATCGGTTTCCCCAGATAGTAGAAATACGTCTTGGGTCTCTTTTGATGGCAGAAATCGGCAAGAACTTGTCCATGGAGATAGGTAGGTTAGGTTTTGAATAAAAACCTGCCATCCTACCAATTTACCACAAAAAAGATACATTTCAAGAATTATTTGTAAACAGCAAAAAAATATTCAAGAGTTATTTTGCTTTCCATTTTTTTTAATGGTAGTAAAGTCTTGTATTTTCAGTATTTCTGATTTTTTTGTCAATTTTTACTTGCAGATAGAACCTAGTTTAGAGACCAGATCTTCAGCCTATGTGTGTTTTGATGGTAGACACCACCAAGAGTTAAAACCTGGAGATAGGTTTGTTTTTACTTTATTTTTGGTGGTGGTCTAATTTTTTGTATTTCTAACAATTTTTATGAAAACATTACAATAAAGGCTAAAGTGGTAGTTTTCTGTTTAAATCCATTTTTTACACTGGTACGGTTCCACCGCACGTGCTTTCGAAAATTAACCGATAAGTTTGACATTTTATGTATTACACAGGCCCACAAAAACACAAAAGTGGCCTGCGCGATGGATATGACCCTGATATTTCTGTTTTTTTTTTCCGCTGAAACCGAATCTGAACTTAGTTTAAGCCCTACGGGTCTGGATTTTTCAGCCGCACTAAGCTACCAAACGGGAAAAAAGTGACCAAAATTATTTTATTGTATATTTCAACTTTAAATGATTAGTAAGACAATGTCACATGAAAAATGTGTGTTTTTTTTATTTTTTAATATAATAATTCCATTGAAGAATTTAAAAAAAAAAGGAAAAAAAGGGAAAAAATTAACATAAATATATTTTTTGTGTATTTCAACTTTAAATGATTAGTGAGATATAAAAAATTGGTTTTTTAATTTTTTAATATTTTAATAATAATAAATTCTTCATTGAAAAATATTTAAAAATTAGAAAAACATATTTTTATGTATTACAAATCATTTTAGGTTGAAATACAAAATATTTTTTTTTCCTTTTTATTCTAAAATTTTCAATGGGAAACATTAAAAAAAAAACATATTTTTTATGTCTTACTAATTATTTAAAATTGAAATACACAATAAAATAATGTTGGTCACTTTTTCCAGTTTGGTAGCGGCTTTAGAGAAAAATCTAGATGTGTAGGGGTTAAAATGAGTTCAGATTCTGTTGCTCTGGGCGAAAATACAAAGGAATCATGGTCCAATCCATGCCGCAGACCACTTTTATTTTTTTGTGAGCCTGTGTTATTGTTAATTTGAAATTAAAAATGCAGTTTTTTTTTACTATGGCTTTTTTGTGGTAACTGGTAGAAATGGTAAATTTTACAAAATACTTTATAGGAATTAAAAAAAAAGTTTCATACTTGCATTTTTTATATTTTAGCCCAGATCCATGAAATCATTGGTTTTAAAAGTCTATATCTTGAATTTTAGTAAAATCGAATTAACGTATATATCACGGTGCGCTAGATGGAAAATTTAGTTCGACCTTAAACTCATTTTTTTTTAATAAATCGATTCTATAAGGCCTAAGGATGATCTAAGGCAAAAATAAAAAAATCTATTGACGCGTCACAATTATTTATCAGTCGCCAGAGCTTATTTTTCTGAGTAACTTTACTCTTGAAGTTTTTTCTCTAGCTTTGACTGTTTTTTAGTTATTCGCGATCAAAATTGTATCGTACTTAAACTCGGCGCAGAATCTAGAAAAAATTGGATCAAGGCAGCTAAGATTAGTGGTTTAAAAATGACTTAGTTATATTTTTATTACACATTGTGGATTTGATAATTTTTGACATTGACTGTCATTTTACATCTTACAAATAATTAAAAACTTATTAAAGGTTTGTTAAAAATTACAGTAAAAGTAATTTTATCCAATACATACAGATAATGAGACAATTACCAGCTTTATTTTAAATAAACTCAGTAATAACCCCCGCGTGGCTTTTACTTTATTGAGTGGACAATTATTTATTTTACCCACTCAACTATCACTTGTCAAATTATTTTCTTGTAAATGTCATTAAAAATTTTAATAAAAATATGAATTTCTAAGCTATTTATTGGATAAAACCTTGTATGGCACTCATGGGTAAACCGATATTTTCCTCTCGAAAATTATCTGCTTGGCTGACGCCTCGCAGGTTAATTTTCTCATGGGCAATATCTTACTTTACCCACTAGTACCATAAATAACTATTTTTTAATCATAATGTGCTATTAAAATAAAGTTTTACATTACCTGAGCTGTTGATTACCAAAATATTTGTACATTGATGCATTAGTTTCCTTTTTAAAGACTTTTCTTGTTATTTAAAAAGCCCAAACATAGTGAATGCAATTTCTTCTGCCAACCATACAACAAAAAACAAATATCAACTCAGATTCTGCGCGGAGTTTAATTACATTTTTCCCATTTTCCTTTATATTTTGCCCAAAATCATACTTTTTTAAAATTATTTTAGCCTCAGAGTTACAACATCTATCTACCCAGTACCAAGCATATGTGCCCAGGACCAAATTTCGGACTGGTTCGATTCCCTCGCAGAATGTCTGCATTGGAACGTCAGAAAACGTCAAAAACATTTGGACGAGCTGACAGATTTGACACATTCGAGCTCAAATGACACTTTGGATTCTCTTGAGCAAAATGAGTCGATAGAAAAAGAAGTTGTGTGATTATTTGTAAAGTTTGTTTTTGTATTTTTATAAAATTGATACGTCATCAACATGAGGGTTTTTACGTCAGTTTACATAATTTAATATCAAAATCTACTAAAAAAAAATCTAAAAACGATTTATCAAAATTTGATTTATTGTATAACGTTTTTTTTTTTAATTGTAGGCATTTCAAAAATTTATTTATTTAAAAAAATATCATCAATGTTGACCGTTTGTTTCGTAAAAATGTTTGAAACTTTTAATGTTTATAATTTAATTAATTATAAGTAATTTTGTTTAAAAATTATGTAATTTGGCGTAAAAAATAACTAAAAAAGTACTAAACGGGTGCTTTTAGTAAAAATATCTAAAATTACATGTTTTCTGTCAGATTTTAACTAGCCTTCTGTCAAAATTTGACATATATGTAATTTATTTATTGATTAATTTAAAAAAAATTGCTTTATTGTAATTTTTTTGAATTTTGTATTTTTATCTTATTTTTAACTATGTAATATATGTTTTTTATACACAGAGTGATGACAATCACTTATACACAAGGAATTTTTGCAATTTGAGCATAATTTTAAAAAATTTGGATTTTGGCACCATTTTTTTTTTTTCAAAGTGCCAATAAAAATTTTAATAGTTATGTTTTTCGTGAATTTTAATTAATAAATTTAAGCAATATGTTACCATTTATATTATTTATAAGTAATTCAACTATTTATTAGCGGAAAATTGTTTAGAAATGTAAATAAAATCAAAATGTTGTTTATTTTTTATCTAATTTACACTCAGGTTAGGGTAAAATTAAGTTTTTTTTATATATTATGTTTTTAGTTATTTTTTTTTCTTGAAAATATAGTATATGAATGTTAAAATATTTATTAAAAAAAAAATTCCTGTCACGGCGTATAATTTTCAAAAGGCACAAAATTACTTTTTTAGTTAAATAGTAAATTGGATCTTTTAAATTTTCTTACAAAAAAAAAACCTAAATTTTAAATAAGTTACTTATTATATATACGCAGCGTATCAAAAGTCCGCCCCCCTTTAACTTTTGAACGGCTTATCAACTTCAAATTTGGAACACGTAAATAAAATAACCCAAATATTTTATGGTATATAATTGGTATGCTTAGGGGGCACAATGGAGACAGGGGGCAATTTTTTATATAGAAAGGGGTTCGTGTTATATATTTTATTTAAAGCTTATAAAATTCTCTATTTGCCCACGTATTTTTTTATTTTTTCGGAGTTTAAAATAGGGTTAAAAATGGGAATTTTCGCTTTTTTTTTGAATGAAACAATTTTTGAAAATTATTTTAAGATGCAAATACATCAATTATACTTTTATACCAATTTTGAATGATATAGTTATAATTTTACAAAAAAATCTTAAAAAATGCAATTTTTAGCAAAAAAATTTAAAAATGATGTACCACACGTCCCCCCTTTCTATTTAAAAAAATGTCCCCTCTTGTCCCCCTGTCTCTATATAGCTATTGTACCCCTAAGCAAATCAAATATATGCTAAAAAATTATTTGGGTTGTGTTATTTAAGTGTTTTAAATTTCAAGTTGATATCCTAAGCCGTTCAAAAGTTAAAGGGGGGTGGGCGGACTTTTGGCACGCTCTGTATAAGTAGGTATAATTTAGGTGAGTTCGGGATAAAGGATCTTTTGATACTTTCTCTATTTTGCGACTCTTATGAGCTCATAAGAACACGCATCTTGCGTGTTCTTATAGGCCCATATGAGGTCTGTACTTTTTGCTCTTTTGGGTTGGCAACAGACCTGGCCTATCGCTTGACGTTTTCCGTGCAAATGTCAATGTGGCTTAAAAGTTGAATTTTCTACAAAATTTTGTGTTTAGGTTATTTTTACCATGTTAAAATTGTGGCTTGGTTAATTGCAGTAAAAAAGAGAAGAGATCTTCTTCTTCTTCTTCTTATTATTGGCATCGGCTAATGTTCAGCCATATCTGCCAGTGGTTCATTTATTAATATTATTCGTTTCTTCTCTCTTCTTGGTATTAAGAATTGTTTATAAAAATTTGGTATATTTTCTAACTACTGCAAGCATAGGGAAAGGCTAAAGCGAAAGGTTGACTGAATCCAGAAATTGAACTGATTGAAGAGAAGAGATGACTATAAAATATATCAAAATATCATTTGTTCTTAGAATTTTAAACATGGTGTAAACTGTAATGCCAATTCAAAACAAAAATCCCTAAATCAGTCATCAATTTAAATGAAAGTTTTTTTTAATTTTAGAGCAAAATAGAAAAAATTGTGTAAAGCACTCGTTTCATAACACGTTTTTAGCGTAAGCGGCTCGTTTTCTAAACTTGTACTCGTGCGCTTAAAACGTATGTTATGAAACTAGTACTTTAATATACGATTTTACAACACTGGTAACGTTATGTCATCAAAGATTGTTTAGTGTCAGTTACCATGAAGTTAGGTATAAAAGATTTTTCATGCCAAACTTACTGTACTGAAGGATAAGACTGGCCAACGAACTGACTACTCTTCTCTCTAGAATACGCATACCGTTAATATGAAGTATCGCCAACATCTCGGTTTGTTTGTAAACAAATAGTAGGTATATTCAGGCCTAAACAATAACAATTACCAGTAACTGTTATTGTTGTCTCTGTTAGAACAAAGCTGTGCGAGTAAGACAGACAAATGTATATGTTGGCTACGTTTTTTTCAGTTTTTACAAATGAAATGCCTATTCGAGAAAGAAGAGTTATTAGTTCGTTGGTTCAGGCATAATGGTCGACAACTAAATTAAGCCATTCTGTAATTTTTATCGGCCAGGTCAGAATTCATCATTCTTTTTGGCCGATAAAAAGGACAGAACGGCTTAGTTTAGTCGGTGATAATTATGCCTGAATTAGCCTTTAGTTTATGCAAAAATTAACGAGAAATATAAGTAATTTTAACTCTGTACTGCGCATGCTTGGTTATAGTGAACTAGAAATATAATTAAATTAATATAATTAAATTTTATGACTACAGAGCGCATGCGTTATATTTACTGGGTGCCGTAACTAGACCTACGCATGCGCAGTGCAGTAAAATTAATGACATTTCTAGTTAATAATTATTATTACCATGCATGCGCAGTATAGACCTAAAATTGCTAATTTTTCTCGTTATTTTCGTTAATATTTGCATAAACCAACTTTGAGGCACCTTTAGTTTTGAATTTTGGCGAAGGCGCTGAAAACAGTTACCAAAATGCAAAAAAAATGGTTGTTGACCTTTTTTTAGTCTTCTGCTTGGGTGATCCGAGTGCTTTTTTTAGTCTTATGACCCGAGGGGCGCAAATTTCGTCAAGGGCGTAAACAATTGATCTTTTCCTCCCCCAAAAAGTCCATCCCGGACCTGTAAATAGGCACTTACAAGTAGGTACTCAGTTACGCCCAATAGGGCAGGCAGCATCTGTAGGGACACTAGATCTAGGTCGTAAGTTAGCAAGGCGACAGATCTAGATCTAGTGTCCCTAAGCATCTGCTATTCAGCAAGAGCATTTTTCTCACTGAATATTTTGGCGCCTTCGCCAAAATTTAAAACTACGGTTAACAGGTTGACTGCCGATTATAATTTTGATGTCTTGGCTGGTGCAAAAATAATTTTGAAACTCAAACTGTATTTATATTCCGTTTTGCTAAATATGAAGTAAAATAAGTTTTACCTCTTCAGGGACATAGGCACATATGTGTACATTTAAAATAAATTCTGCAAAATTAAATTCACTGAATTCATCAACGCTCAGTGGCTATAGGTGTTGTTATTTGCTTTGTTTCCAATCACAAGGGACATCCAATGGCCAAGATTCGCACATCTTCAGTTGTTTACTTGTTTTTACAATAAAAAGTATTTTTCACTTTTGCTACTAGATTAATTTAAACAAAAAATTCGTTCCTGTAGAGGTTAAACCGTCTTTTGTATTGCCGCAAACATACAAACAACTAACAGTAAAAGCCAATGAAATAGTAAAGGAGTTGTAATATAAATATCATTCCGATCGAGTGATTGGCAGTCAACCTGTTAAAAAAAATAAAATTCAAGGTAATTAGAGTCAAAATAATAATACAAAACAATGTATTTGATATAGCTAAAACGAAGACAAATTGTTAATATCGGTGATATTCAAGTATGTGAGTAGGTAGAAAGTGTTTAGTGGTAGTTCAAATGCACCACCATTTGTCATTAGGTGCGTTCAGTGCATTCAGTTAACTAAGCATCTACTCAATGGTTCAATAAAGCTCAGCAAAACGATAACTTAAGCTGGTCACCATTTGTATTTCATTATTTTCCCTCAACTCCCTAACCTCACGCAACTCTCTAAACTGCCTCAACTCCTTAAAATCCTTTAACTCCCCACTCTCCCTCAACTCCTTTAACTCCAGTTTAGGGAGTGAAATCAGTTGCGGGAGTTGCGAAAATAAGGGAGTTACGGGAGTTTAGAAAGTTAAGGGAGTTCCGCGAGCTAAGGAAGTTGCGGGAGTTTAGAAAGTTAAGGTTGTTGCAGGAGTTTAGGAAGTTAAGGGAGTTTCAGGAGTTTAGGGATTTGAGGGAAAATAATAAAATAAAAATGGTGACCAGCTTTTAGACTATCATCATCCAGCTGAAATTTGACAGTTGCCGTCCTTTTTAGCTGTTTCGTTGTCTTTCGCTGTGCTTCATCGAACGTACCTAATTCATTTGAACTACTAATGATTTTTTAAATTTTCTATTGGCGACCCGAAATTTTAAACACAATAACTCTAAAACTAAAACAGCTATTTACTTTTTACTTCAACAGCCCAATATTGGTCTAGATGGAATGTTTTACCCTAAAATAATTTTCAAAATCGTCCGAAATATCTTTTTTTTGGTTATTTTTTTTTTCGAAATAATTGCGAATTGAAGATAATTATTATCTTCAATTCGCAATTGTCGCGTTTATGTTATTGAAATTTCAAAATACAATAACTCGAAAACTAAAGGAGCTATGGAGACTCTGCCTGAAGATTTGAACTCATAAGTTTAATATTAAAGCAATTATCACAGACGTCCAAACGTGACGTATGTGGCAATTATTTAAAATCTGCTATTAAGAAATTTCGAAGCAAATCAATTTTAGTTCTTTTGACATATAAAAATATAAAAAAAATATTTTTTTGGCTTAAAACCTGTACATTTGAGGGAAAGTGGTTACCAACTTAAAAACACATAAAATAAAATTTAGTCATTTAATAAAATGGTTGAATTCCCACGCTTTTATTATACACTAGTGTTTTTATTGCACTGGTCTTTTTCGCCCATTAAAAAAAGTGTAAAAATTAATTTTTTTTAATAAACGAGAAGTATTTTAAATGATTGCGAGACATTGTAAAATTTTGGCCATAGAAAAGGATTGTTAGAAACTCAAACAAAAATTATTTAAAATTTATTTTATTATAAAATGTTTACATAAATTTTACAAAACAACTAAAATCAATAAATAGGCAATAAACAATGAAACAATTCTATAAACACTTAAAAATTTACTAAAATTAATGTTTATACAATATTTTTTCCAAAAGAAAATTAATGCAAATTTTCTCAGTGGTTAACCTAATATTTACAAAATTTTCGAAATAGTTTAACAGTATTTTTTAAAACACAGCAACTCAATACAATTTTTAAAAATTCATTACAAATTAAATACAAAACTTTTATTAAAATACAAAAATTGCAGTTCTTTAAGAAATTAAAAATTAGCAGGATGTCTATACTTAAAATTTTGGGTTATATCACTAAAAATAAAATAATACAGGTACTTAACAAAACTGGCTCAATATTCGATTATTTATCATATGTGGGGTATATTGCCCTACTTCGCTAGAAAGCAGTAACTCCATTTGTCGTATAGCAGCATTTTCAAAATATTACAGAGTTGACGTCAAAACGTAGCCAGGCGACAAATGGGGTTACTACTTTCTAGCGTAGTGTATCAAAAAACAATAAAATAAATTCAGTTTGATGCTTTTGATAGTAAAATACCCCTCGAAAAAATTAATAAATTTTCTTTAAAACAGAAAAAATAAAATTTACATTCTACGGTTCGCCGTTATTCCCTTTTAGTTCGACTTTGGTAAACACTGGGTTTTCCCATAGAATTTGTTTACTTATTTTGAATTTTGATCATTTTGGACTTTTTTTGAACTTTTTTATATTATCAGATTCTCTTTCAGCAACCTTAAAAATCCCAATACACCAATTATCACAAAAACTAGCCCCACCCCTCAGGGGGTGAAATTAGAAAAATTTTATTAAAAGATTCAGTTTTAGCGACCTCAAAAACCCCAATAAATAAATTTTCAAGAAAACTATCCCCTGCCCCTGAGGGAGTGGAGTAAGAATTTTTTGATTATCAGATTCACTTTCAGAAACCTGAAAAACCCCAATATACCAATTTTCACGAAAACTACCCCCCGCCCCTTTGAGGGTGGAGTTAGAATTTTTTTATAATTAGATTCACTTTCAGCAACCTCAAAAACCCCAATATACCAATTTTTACGAAAACTGCTCCCCACCCCTCAGGGGTGGATTTAGAATTTTTTTATTATCAGATTCACTTTCAGAAACCTCAAAACCCCCAATATACCAGTTTTCACGAAAACTACCGCCCCAATTTTTAAATTTTTCTAAAAAAATATATTTTTTTCCCATTTGTCCCCCTTGCCGTACCCCAATGTTCACCAAAAACAATCCCGAGCTAGAACTTTTGGACTTAACATACCTGTATGCCAAATTTCAAGTCTCTAGCTTAAAGCGTTCTTAAGTTATCGTGCCCACAAGATTTCCCGGACAAACCGATAGACAATTTTTTTTTTGCTTGAAATTGATTGCATAAAACGTTATAAAACGCAAAAATACAAAAAAAAAAATTGAAAATTTTTGCACGAATACAAGGCTTTCCGAAATTTTGAACATTTTCAAAATGGGAAAGCCATTAAGTGTTTTTAAAAGTCGAACTTAAAGTGAATAACGAAGAGCCGTGTTTAGTTTACTTTGAATAGGTTCAGAAGTACAGGTTTTAACCATACAAATAATTTTTTATAGTGCTACGTTTCGTCTGATTATGAGCGTGGTGGCTAGCGCGTGCACATAGCAAGCCTACTAGCGTGAGTTCCATTCTCACTGGCGCCGATTTGCCTTTCTCAGTTAATTAATAATTGAAATTTGGCGAAGGCGATAAGTGAAACGGACACTCCCTATAAATTGGTTTGAAAGAAAGTATAAGCCAGTGGTTCCCGCCACTACTAGCCCACACAAGTCCTGGACTTTCAAAAATTATTAATTTTTCGAGATTTTTTTTCTTTATTTTCGAAAAACTTTTTTTGTATGAAAGCATTCCATTTAAACATTATTTTTTTAGCCATCCACTTTTTGTTCGGGGACAAATTAATTTCCTTCCTCCCCTTTTTGCGCAGGGAATTTGCTTTGCAAAACAATATAGTTGGTAATAATAGACGAAACACCGCATAATAATGTATTATTCCCAAGAAAAAAATTCTTATGAAAATCGGTTCCAATACACATGGGTACGAAATCTTATATTTTCGTGAAAAAATTTTCATAGGGTTTGGACTGCCGAAACTTAAACTAAAGCTATTCAAAATGTACGACAAACAATTCAGAATTACGTAGTAAAAACTTTTCTACATGTATAAACATTCATGTTGATATCCCCCAGATCTTCCTTTTTATTTTCGAAATATTTACAAATTTCTCTTACTGCAATATGGTTATTTAAATTCGTCAAATCGTGCATAGATTTAGCCCGTTTCGCCGCTTTTTCACTAACTCTGGTCGAGACATCTTCAGTACTTCGGACCTTTCTGTCCAACTTGCAAAGAGATTCGAAAAGAAATAGTTTTTCTTTAACCGGGACGTAGTTTTCCACATCTTGACATTTCTTCAGGAGATCTTCAACGTTATTGGCTAATTTTTCCTCTATCTGGCTCTTTTCTCGACTTGTGATTGGCTCTGACATCGTGGAATTGTTATGATCTTCAAACTCATGTCTACTATGAACTTCAATACTATGATCTATAATACTGTAGTTTTCATTTCTACGAACTTCATTAATCCTATGAACTTCATTATTGCTATGGACTCCAGAGCTATGAGCATCAAATCTATGAACTCCCGAGCTATGAGCTTCATATTTATGAACTCCCGCGCTATGATCTTCATATATATGAACTTCAGTGTTGTGAACTTCAGTGCTATGAACTTCAGTGCTATGATCCTCATAGTTATCCTTAATATAATTAAAATTGCAGTCTTTTTCGAATTTGATTTGGTCGTTTTGTTCGGGTTTTTTGGTTTTGGTCCAACACTCGGTTAGGGTAAGGATGTCTAGGTATTTGATCGCATCTAGGGGAGTTTGACGTATCAGTTCTATGGCGATGATTTTCACCCATTGGTCGAAGGAACACTCATCTGCAGTCTGAAACAATAAAAAAATGTTTTATTCACAAGCATACAGAAAACCCTCCTTTAAATGCATTATAAAAAGTTGCAAAATCTATCGTTTTTGTTTACTTCTTTTAAAGTTAAAAAAGCTCATCATTTTTAACCAAGGTTAGAAATGAATTCAAATCTAACCTGTTTTTGTTTGCTTTTGGTTATACCTCATAGATGGCGAAACAATCGGCTTGTCTATAAACAGTTGAAGTTTGCGAATAAAATAACCTAACATTTTTGTTTATTTCTACGAAAAACAATAATAATATTTATTTATATATTATATGGTTCATACCGAGACTGACAATAGGAAATAACAATGAGCCACTTATTTAAATTATATTTAGTTGAAATTTATAGTGAAGTTAGAAATCTGCAACATTTTTGTAGATCATTTAAAATGGTGAATTTTACGAGGTGGGGTGTTACGCCCATGTTAATGGTATAGGAAAATAGCGTTACAGGGGGGGTGGGGTCCAAAATGATAAAAATTTGTGTTACGTAATACTTGAACGTTCCCCTAGCTTAAAGCGTTCTTAAGTTATCGTGTTGACAAGATTTCCCGGACAGACCGACCGATCGACCGATAATTTTTTTTTACTCCTAATTAATTTATATCGACATAAAACGCAAAAATAAGCAAAAAAAAATTTAAAATTTTTGCATGAATACAAGGCTTTTCCGAAAATTTGAATTTTCAAAATGGGAAAGCAAAATGTTTATTGACAAAATTGATTTCTTGTTTTAATAAAACTACAGGGCAGCAGTTTTTTTTAACCTAAGCAATATTTTGTTGGCAGCAGTATTTTTTCAATTAAAAAAAAATTAAATTGTCCCTAATAACAAAATTGCATGGTTAATAGGTTATTGGCAAATAAAAGTGTCATCCTACATAGGAATTGTTCAACACAAGGTTGAGACAAAACACGATTCGTTACGAAATCTAAAACTATGGACAGGCCCGTAGTTGCTTTGAATTTTACCGGAAGAATGTCCATATCTCCTAAACTACGAATTTTTCGATACACAGAATAAAAGGATGTTAAAAGCCATATTCTCTTGTTTCAAGGCTAGCATTTCTTTGAACCAATGCCCTTGAATGAAGAGCACGGGTTTTTGAATAAAGATCCGCGCTCTTCATTCAACGACATTGACTTTGGTTCAAAGAAATGCTAGCCTTGAAACAAGAGAATATGACTTTGAACATATCGAAAGACGCGTGTCCTTGGTTCAGAGAATCCTTTTTGCTGTAGGCATGTTTATAAAAAGTTTTTTCTTAGAATAGACTATTTTCTACGACTGCTTTAGAATGTAAGCAAATCCACACACTTTTCAAACACAGAAGGAATCCATTCTAGCTCTAGATGCGGTATGAATATTCCGTAAGTGTTAGAATGAGCACATGTAGTGCCATCTTTTGTTTATAAAAGTAAAGAAAACTGTAGCAAAATTAGCAAAAATATATTTATTTTACCATGAAATATTGAATAATTTAATGCAATTTAAAGTTTTGCGTTAAAATACATAAAGTTTATTAGTTTTTCTTAATATTTGATCAGTTTTTTATTAATTTAGTTCAAAAAATTAAAACTGCTCCATCTATTGTTAAATATTTAAACCCGATATATGTCACAACAATCTGACATAACCTTCAATTTTTGCATAATTTGTAAATATGTGCTAAAATTAAATAAAAATCTTTTTTAAGTACTGATTTGATAATATTATTAAATAGCATTAATTGCTTAATTTAAAAATATATCTTTTGTTACATTTACAATGTTGAGTCACAAAAAACATTGTTTTTAACCTTGTCCGCAGTTTAAAGTCATACAGTGTTTCATATTTGCAGTCGAAGAAAAAGTATAGTCTACAAAACGTATGGAATAGTCATTCCGCGCTAGTTTTAGAATATACTATTCTATAAGCCAGTATTCAAAAAAAAAATCACTGATATTTGACAGTTGCCGATGATTTTATACATTCAAAAATAAAAAAAAATTGTCAAAGTTAAACAAGGAATATGTGGATGGATCATTCTGATTGAAAAAGTTTATATGAATATTTATAGTATTATTAATTTGAGCCATTTCGCCTCAATGACTATTTATATCGTAAAAATCTAAAACAGAAAATAAAATTAAAATGTTCTTATCAGGCGCACCTATTTCTAGATGCGCTGGTAAGGTATTGCGTTTAAAATAATACTTATCTGCTATATCTTCTTTACCTAAAAAATATTATTAGTCAATACCTTACCAAAGTTTAAAAATTTTGCCTAAATAGAGAATTTTCAATAAAATTCTTGATAAATCGTTAAAATAATTAAAAAAGAACGAAAAACTGAATAAAAGTTAACTTCTAACGTTTCGGGATCTAATCTGATCCCGTTTTCAAAGAAAATTATTAGTTTTGAAAGAATTTGTGCAATATTTGGCTTTATCAATCAAAATATGACAAATGTCAAAATATGTCATTTCGAGATAATTGAAACAAAGACACCTGTAACAATAAAAAAGGTGTAGAGAAATTAATTTGGAAAAGGCGTTTTTGTTGAAAACGTGTAGAGAAGTTAATTTGGAAAAAATTTTATTTTCGGTTTTAGATTTTTACGATATAAATAGTCATTGAGGTGAAATGGCTCAAATTAATAATACTATAAATATATATACGCCTCAAATAAATTATAGATTCTATTTATATGAATATGTTTCTAAAAATGCTTAGTTTCCGAGATATAACTGGACTGTGTTTTGCAATGACAGTCTAACCCACATTGTGAAATGACGCTAGGGTTACAGAACATTTTACCAAATATATCTTGAATTGAATTAAATTTTACATTACATATTTTGTACATGTTCTGATACATAAACAAGTGAAACAAATGCTTAATGGAGCTCTCTACAACTAGAATTATGAAACAAAAGACGTCTACCCTATCTCTATCTCATTTGTGCTACACTTTCCAGCCAACCAAATAAATACTGTATTTGTTTCTCATACAAAAAATACAGTATTTATTTGGTTGGCCGGAAAGTGTAGCACTGAGCGGCACGAACGAACATAGCTAATGTGAATCTGTAGAATAAGATAATTCTACTAAAATTTAGATGGCGCCAGTAATTTCTTTAATAAAAATAATAGTTCCACTTTTCGCCCGGCCAAGTAAATATTGTATTTGTTCAACAAAGAACAAATAGAGAATTTGTTTGGTTGGGTGGAAGTGGGAGTTTATGTATGTCTTCTATCCTTTTTGGGTAGAACTTTTGTCCCTGTCTAATCTAACGAGAGAAATTGCCATTCTAGGTGTTTTAGTCAAAATGTTTAAAAGTTATTAGCGAAAAAGTTCAACAATGTCACAGACGGTTATTGCAACACACTCCAACTATAAAGATTTATTTTTATAAAATTGTATACATTTTTGAAATTAATTTTATCCCTTGGGGAACGTTTAAGTATTACGCAAAATGTACCAAAATTCATACACTTAATACTTCGGTTCTTCGGTATTGAAGGCAGTAGAGATTTCATATTTTGGCTACCCTCCCTAACACACCCCCTATTAGGGGGGGTAGCCAAAATATGAAATCTCTATAATCTATAATAACGCGAGAATCGGGGTATGAAGTGTATGAATTGTGGTACAATTTGCGTTACGTAATACTTGAACGTTCCCTTGTTTTCATTGTTATTTTTTTTTAAACTGTTATAAAACGGTTTACGCTGAGTATAAAAGTTTTTATAAAAATGCCTCAAAAAATGGATGGTTTCGGAGATACGGCCATTACGGTAAATTGTCACTACGGGCCTGACTATGGGTAGAGCAGACGCAAGTGCATTGTTTATAAGTAAATGGAATGTTTAAATTAACCATATATATTGTCATAGAGTTTATTTATTAAGGTTTCTTTGCAGAACAACAAATTAATAAATTCAACTCGATCGGACATTCCGTTGAGATACTGCGTATTTCGAACTAATTGCGAGATTAAAAATCTGCGGCGAATAAAATACTGGTACCAAGAACAGAATACGTTCCCCTGTAGGTTTATTATTTTTTCTACGACTGCTTTAGAATGTGAGCAAATACACACACTTTTCAAACACAGAATGAATCAATTCTAGCTACGGTATGAATATTCCGTATCAAGTGTTAAGATGAACACATGTAGGGCCATCTCTTGTTTATAAAAGTAAAGTAGCAAAATTAGCAAAAATATACATATTTTACCATGAAATATTGAATAATTTAATGCAATTTAAAGTTGTGCGTTAAAATTACATAAAGTTTTTTAGTTTTTCTTAATATTTGACCAGTTTTTTATCAATTTAGTTCAAAAAATTAAAACTGCTTCATCTATTGTTAAATATTTAAACCTGATATCTATTGTTAAAAGTCCAAACCTGATATCTGTCACAACATAACCTTCAATTTTTGCATTATAATTTGTAAATATGTGCTAAAATTAAATAAAAATCTTTTTTAAGTACTGATTTGATAAAATTACTAAATAACATTAATTGCTTTATTTAAAAATATTTGTTTTGTTGCATTTACAATGTAGAGTCACAATAAACATTATTTTTAACCTTGTCCGCAGTTTAAAGCCATACAGTGTTTCATATTTGCAGTCGAAGAAAAAGTATAGTCTACAACACGTATGGAATATAGTCTATTCCATACTAGTTATAGAATATACTATTCCAAATTATATCTTTAAGGAATATTAGTCTAAAAGAAATGTAATATTTAAAGAAAGGGTGTATTTTTTCACATAAAAGTAACTAAAAACAAAGGCATGCAATACTTATATTAACATGAATACGTGAAAACAATAAAAAATCGCTTATGGTCAAAGTAAGCCTTAGTTTATACAATCTGTCCAATACTAATAAACAAAAGACAGTCTAAACAGGAAACACCAAGCAATCTAGATAATGGTCTGACATTTAGTGCAAAAGATAAAAGAGTAAAATATCACAGACCCCATTTAAAGTAACATAAACAAAATTGGGCACGTCTCTGCAATTTTAGAAGCGTCTATGCATTATCTATAGTCTGGATGACATTATGATATGATTAACTGTGGCTACAGGGTGTTTTAAAAATAGTTATGCTCGTTATGGATGCAAAATATAATTTTTATGTTTAGGATAAAATTTTCCCTTTCGTGAAAAAAACTTGCTTATTACTTTTCCCGGGAAAAGACTTACGTTAGTAAAAAAATATACTTTTCCCGGGAAAAGACTTGCGTTAGTAAAAAAATATACTTTCCCCGGGAAAAGACTTGCGTTAGTAAAAAAACATACCTTTTTTACGGTTTTAGACGTTTTATATCCAAAAACGATGAGTTTCATAAAAAAAGTGTATGCGGGTCTGTCTGTCTGGGAAAATAATTGGTAATGATAACTCAAGAACACTTTGAGCTAAAAATTTTTGGAACATATGTACCTTATCGAAAGGTGTAGGCTGGAATTGTATTTAATGAAAATCGAGGTAGAGTAAGAGGTCAAAGGGGATAAGAACAATTCTTTCAAACATTTTTCTTTTTCAACATTTTCTGAGCCACTCATATATTCTCAGTATAAAAGAACGCGTACACAACAAACTTAGTTTATTAAAACTGATCATGTCTCTTGATAAAAAAACATTGTTCGTACTGTAAGAATATACCGCCATTATTTATATTAATTAAATTCAATTGCAACTACCTACTAGGGCTTTTACAAAAACACAATTTTTATAAAAATTTCAGCTCAAAATAAATTCAAAATTAAAAAAAAAATCAATTTTTTTAATTAAAAGTCATACAAACCCCTAAAATAAAAATCTGTGCCTTTTAGCTCAGACAAACAATGCACCTACTTCATGTGAAAATAAAAAAAAATATTTTTTTATAGCTTTTAAGTGATGTTGGAGGTGGCTATTTTATTGTTTAGAGCTAAAATTTGGCAGAGAACATTGTTTTTAATACAAGTAATCCACAGTAGGGTAAATCCATGGTAACTGACGTTACAGCCACCGAAAAAATGACACTGCCTTTTAAATATTTTATTAAATTATTACTTTTTAAGAAACAATATTTAATAATAATAAAAAATAACAATCTTTAATAATGTAATAAAATATTTAAAAGAAAGTGTCATTATTTCGGCGGCTGTAAACGTCAGTTACCATGGATTTACCCAGTTTATGTACTTGATAATACTTCGTTTTTGATTAAAAAAAAAATACCTACAATTTTTTTTTATTTTTGAATAAAGTAGGTATATGCCAAATTTCGTTTTAGATAAAATTTGGCACATATATTTAATTAAAAATAGTGCCTTGACAAACAAACATCTTTTAAAAGTTAAAATTTTTGTTGTTTTTTTTATATGAAGTGGAGGGGCCTTAAAATTCTCAAAAATTCGTGTTTTTTTAAATACCCCACCACCTACATATCTTTACGGCTTGTTTAAGATCGGAACGATTTCAAAAGTGAGTAAATTCTTCGGAATGTCCATCCTTAAACAGAATAATTGTTATTGTTTTTAAAACAATTATTATTATTTAATGGGACACGTTAATGACATAGCCCACATTTCATAGACAAATAGGTTTAAATCATTGCACATATCTCTATGTACACTGATAAAAATAAACTGAAGGATAATTGAGGCGTATAGTACAAGAGTGGCCCATCTCACTTTATGGAAATATCGAGATAATGGCTACTTAAATTTCTCCGATTTTTTAATCTTTGATCTAGGACGCATTATTTTATTTAAAAAAAATCTGTTAGGGTTTTTAGACTCAACCAACATTAAGGTAATGTATGACAAACAAATTTATTTTACTTTCTTTACTTTCTTAGAGAAAAAAATTGGTGGTTCACTATTGCACTATACATTGTGCTGATTTTCGGCCACTATTGCATTACGAACGAGATCTGACCTTCAATAACACGTTTTTTTTGAGTAGATCTAACCTCACATTTTACTTTGAAATTTTAATTATTTTTACATGTGGAAGAAATATTCGTTATTTAATAACAGAATAGTCAAAATACCAATAATTATGCTCTGGAATAGTTAAATAAACGTTTTCTTACTGTTCTTGGAGTTCAAAAATGAAGAATAACTAATGCGTAAACATTGTTCAAGTACCTAAATGGATTTCAGTTCCTATGATCTCAAAGTTTAAGGTAAGTTGTAATTATTTTTTATTAATAAAGCAAAATGTACAAAATTGGTAACATAACGCTCCTGCATTTGTGCAGAAATGATTTGTTTTGGGGCGAACAAATAACTTTCTCGATAAAACAAATTTTGGCTATTTTAAGAATCTTTCTAAAAATATCTTTATAAATCGTTGGTAAAACTTGCCTTGTTAGCTTTTTTAAGAATAAAATTGACATTTTTAATGATGCGGTTGGCTTTTTCAACATCCCCAATAATATAACCCAGCGAACACCACTATCAACCCATTAGGGAACATTCAAGTATCACGTAACGCTCTATGGGGGGGAGGGCGAATTTGTTTAAAACGTTTCGCTGCGTTCGGACGTTTTTATGACTGTCAAGATATGTTTGACTGGTAGCCTATACCTGTGGGCACTAATAAAAGCGATAATTTTAATAATGCAATAGTGCTTTAAATGCTTGTATCGTGCCAAAAAGAAAACCCTCTGTTATAAGGGTGGTATATAATGAAAGATATAGATGTCCTTATTACATTTAAAAAAAACGCAAATCTCAAAAAAACACATATGGGCCCTTAAATCGTTACCATAAAGCATACATACCGTTAGATTTAGTTTTTATTAAAGTTAAATATAAAATTACAACTGGAAAAATAACTGGACTTTTACAAGGACCAAAAATTGTTTTTTTGAGATTTGAGGTTTTGAAATTTACAAGTCGATATGAGTGTTCTTTTTTTAACAGTGTCAAGTTATTTCGTATAGTTAACCAATTCTGAGGAAGGTCAAAAACCATTTTTGAATATGCACGTAGGCAAGTATATCTATTCTTTAAAAAGTAAATATTATTATTATTAATAATTGGGTAACATGGGCGTTTAATTATGTGCTAAAATTTAATACAGCTATCTTTTATTACTTTTCAGCTATCTTTTATTACTTTTTACAAAAAAACACCTACCTGGCATATCGACTGGTCTGCGTGAAAAGCTCGTAAGGGAACGTTCATGTATTACGTAACGAAAATTTTGATCATTTTGGACCCCCCCCTCTGTAACGCTATTTTCCAATAACATTAACATGGGCGTAACACTCCAAAATGATTGTTATTTTAAATCAAGAATTTGTAATACCTATTAAAAGGGATGTTTACTAGACACACTTTTATGTTTTTTGCCCATTTAGAACCAATTCTGATAACACAGGAAGGCATTATTTTTCGAGTAGTCTACTTTCAAGTGAATGACATGGCTCCTTGTAGTACTATCGATGTCCCACTGTGTCAGGTAATTTACCTCAGGTAAAACAAATCATTTAACTCTTGTCACTAATTTTGTGACATCCGGTCATATAGACAATACATACCTACAGGGTGAGTTTTTTAAAGTGTTATAAGGGAATATCTCGAAAACAGTTAAAAAAAATTTAGTGAAATTTTGGTCAAGTAATAGGGAGGCAGGGGGACATATTTAAACATATTTTTGACACCTACCCCCCTTCCTATTTTGAGGGGCGGGGGATAACTTTGAAATTTTAAATAGGATGATGTACTTTTTTTTTAATTCGAATCTACTTAAAAAACTAGGTATATATGCAAAAAAGAAATTGATTTTCTCTTTCGGTAATTGAATTATGATTTATTGGATTAAAATACTAATGAAGTTTTTTTTGTTTATTTGTTTTTTATTTGATTCCATGATAACGCGTTTTTTTAAATTTAAGTCAGTCGAGAATTTTAACAGTTTGACGATTATTTCTCAGTTTATTGCTCAATTAAACATGGAAAATGTTTGGAAGTTGAGGGGGGACTTTTTGAACAATTGCTCAAACATGACGGACGATAAATTAGTTGAAATTTAATTGTTAATATTTTTTTGTATAATATAATTTAATTAATCATAACTCCATAACCTAAAGAGCAAATCAATTTTTTTTTGCATACATACCTTATTTTTTACGTAGATTCGAATTTTATAAAAAAAGTATATCATCCCATTTAAAAATTCAAAGTTACCCCCCGCCCCTCAAAATAGGGAGGGGGGGGGGGTAGGTGTCAAAAATATGTTTAAATGTGTCCCCCGCCTCCCTATTACTTCAGCAAAATTTCACAAAAAAAAATTAGACCGGTTTCGAGATATTCCCTTGTAACAGTTTAAAAAACTCACCCTGTATATTACGATACAAAAAACTAAAAAGGGCTTTTTAGAATAATACGAGTAATAACCACACAAGCAGACATTTTTTATCATAAATATAACAAGTGCATATAATTTTTTCCGAAAATTTTGAACTCTTGACCCTTAATTTTTTGCATTCATGCTTTTATTAAAAAAAAAACTAGCTGCAAAACAATTTTATTTTTTAATTTTTCCGTAGGTCATTTTTATGCACGCTTTTTGTTTTGAATAGACAAAAATATATTGAAGAAAAATAGAGACCCTCGACATTCTGAGAGTTCTGTGGTGACATTTTGGAGTATTACGCCCATGTTAATGGTATAGGAAAATAGCGTTACAGGGGGGGGGGGTACAAAATGATCAAAATTTGCGTTACGTAATACTTGAACGTTCCCATACTTAAAATTAAGCGATTTAACTGATTTAACTGTTCTTGGTCCAAGACATCCCATAAATCCGGAAGAACTTGCTAGTTTCTTTACGTCATGAAAATGTGGTTGACGATCAATTACTGCTCTACTAAGCATGTCCCAGACATATTCAATACAGTTAAACAAGATAATGAGACAGCGGTGGGTCATTTGTTGTTTTTTCGATAATTTTTTCTCCGTTTAGTTTTATGAAATTAGTGTGGACTCAAATCAATTTTTCTACCAGCGGAGTGGAAAAATCATTCGAGTCCTCTAAAAGCCAGTCGCAAACAAATTAATAAAATCTATTTTATCCACGTTCCACAGCCCAAAGCTTCAAAAACAGAAAAAATTAAAAATGAAATCAATAACATTTACTTGACAATAAAAAAAAGCTTTTTTAAAAATTGATTACGTAAAATGGTAGCGTTCCATTGGACCGGAAACCATCAACTCGAAACTGACATAAATCTAGACATTTACACCTGGGAATTCTTTACTACTTTATAGTGCCTATTATACTATCGAAAACTAACAATATAACGTATTTTAGTATGTATGGTCTAAAACCCCATAAACACGGTCTTAACTTGAAAAATTCGAATGCTAGTAATGGTCTAGACAACGTTTACGACCGGCCTAAGTCAAAAATATTAGTTATTTATCGGATTTGTTTTTATTTTAATAGTTAGATTTTATTGCTGCTTTAAAAATTATGTTATTATACCTAAACCGTAGACTCTTCGTGGTCAGAATAAAAAATGTGAAACCATTTTTATAGAAAAGTGAAGTCAATGGAGATTTCTCCCGTTAGATTAGACAGGGACAAAAGTTCTACCCAAAAAGGATAGAAGACATACATACACTCCCACTTCCACCCAACCAAACAAATTCTGTATTTGTTCTTTGTTGAACAAATACAATATTTACTTGGCCGGGCGAAAAGTGTAACTATAGTATTTTTATTAAAGAAATTACTGGCGCCATCTAAATTTTAGTAGAATTATCTTATTCTACAGATTCACATTAGCTATGTTCGTTCGTGCCGCTCACTGCTACACTTTCCGGCCAACCAAATAAATACTGTATTTGTTGTATGAAAAACAAATACAGTATTTATTTGGTTGGCTGGAAAGTGTAGCACAAATGAGATAGGGATAGGGTAGACGTCTTTTGTTTCATAATTCTAGTTGTAGAGAGCTCCATTTGATATCTTATTTTAAAAACTTCCCCAATTTACACCCGACTATAGTTTGACGCACGGATCTGTGGTTACGGGAAATATGTTTGGAATGTGTGTGCAAGCGGTAGGCCCGTTGAAGGCACGCACGCCTTATAACGCTCTTGACGGAAAGAAGAGAGCGCGAATAATTCCTGCCCCTTTCGTCGGAGACTTTCTTTCATGCGGAGAACTATAGATCTAGACGGATGGAAAAATTGAGGAAGTTTATAAAATAAGATATCAAATTGACTTCACTTTTCCTGAATTTTTGGACCATTTCCTTTTGTTTTTTCTTTGTAGCTTTATCGGTTTGTTTTCCTGGCCGCACCATTATCAGAAATTATTAAAAGAAAAATTAATGAAATTAATTTTACCTATGGTTGAAATTATATTAGTGTCAAAATTTGACATCTAATTAAAAATGTAAAAATATATCGAAATTTATCGAAAGGCCTATATCTCAGAAAATAATACTCCTACGATAAAAATGATCAAATATGTTTTTGTAGGGAATTAAATTGTATTTTCATTCATTCATCAAAAAAATTGTCTTACTATAAATAATAAGTGAGATATCGCTAAAAATTATGCTTTTTGTCTATTTTGCCCCCATGAAAGAATTTTTCAAATCGGAAATTCCGTTAAAAAGTTATAAGGTTTACATACAGACAGATAGACAGAAATAAGTTTTTATTTAGGGAAATAGTCTTTTCACGACCTTTACCTTCAATTTGATTTGATTTTACCAATTTTCAATATCATCAATATAGCGTCCTCCATTTTGTTATTTATTTTTTTAGCACCTCTTCACAAAAATCAGATTAGCGTTTTACAGTTTAGAGCAACGAACTAATAACTCTTCTCTCTAGAATACGCATACCGTTAATATAAAGTATCGCCAACATCTCGGTTTGTTTGTAAACAAATAGTAGGTATATTCAGGTCTGAACAATAACAATAACCAGTAACTGTTATTGTTGTCTCTGTTAGAACAAAGCTGTGCGAGTAAGACAGACAAATGTATATGTTGGCTACGTTTTTGTCAGTTTTTACGAACGAAATGCCTATTCTAGAGAGAAGAGTTATTAGTTCGTTGGTTTAGAGGGGACCAAAAAACATACAAGTTAAAAATATAACCCTCCTTTCACGATAGTGTTGTCGGGTAAAAACTACTTAAAATTTTTAAACTGCCAAGAGTATATCAATAAATTTTAAGCATTATATGTAAATTTTATTATTTTTCCAGTTTGTTTAGGATTTCTTTAATTTTAATAGTATACTAGCAGGTTTTATTGCTGTTTTTTTTTTTGAAAAAATATTATTTAATACCTACTTATTAGGAATAATATGTATTTGCGTCCGTCAAAAATCCGCCCACATGTTGATTAAAAACAATCTGATTTAAAATGTCAGTAAAGAATGGCGATTTCTCCCGTAAGATTAGACAGGGACAAAAGTTCTACCCAAAAAGGATAAAAGACATACATACACTCCCACTTCCACCCAACCAAACAAATTCTGTATTTGTTCTTTGTTGAACAGATACAATATTTACTTGGCCGGGTGAAAAGTGTAACTATATTATTTTTATTAAAGAAATTACTGGCGCCATCTAAATTTTAGTAGAATTATCTTATTCTACAGATTCACATTAGCTATGTTCGTTCGTGCCGCTCACTGCTACACTTTCCGGCCAACCAAATAAATACTGTATTTGTTGTATGAAAAACAAATACAGTATTTATTTGGTTGGCTGGAAAGTGTAGCACAAATGAGATAGAGATAGGGTAGACGTCTTTTATTTCATAATTCTTGTTGTAGAGAGCTCCATTAAAAAAATAAAATATAAAATAGTATATTATTCAATGAGCGTATAATAATTGCTATTAATCAATAAGGGTGAATTTTGGGACACGAGCCGAAAGACGAGTGACCTAATCACCCGAATGATTAATAGCTATTATACGCGAGTAGAATTCTATACTTTATCCACGGTTTTAAATTTTAAATGCTTTATTTCTACAGACCCGTGATTAATAGGCCTATTAATCACGACCGTGGATAAAAAACTTTATTGAAAACTAACTAAAATTTTAACAGCGCGTAAGCGCTAGGAAAGTATAATACCTACGGTAGAAATTTCCAAAATTGCCAAAAAAAGTCCTAGACAAAAAACTCTTGGATTAAAATGTGTTTTATAAAAAAAATATGTAACGTCCGACCGATGTCACGTTTTTTTTGTAATTCAAGAACGAATTACCCGATCGACTCAACATTTTCAGAAAAAATCATGTTCTAGGAGAGGAAAATCCTTATTGTTTTTAAAAATAATCCCCCAAAAACAATGGGGGAAATAAAAAAAATCGAAATTGGCTGAAAGAAATGGTGAATTAAAGTATTTTTTTAGAAAAAAATACTTTGTCTCACTACCAACTAGGTATGTTGACATTACTTAATCAAAAAGTAGACAGTAATGGAAAGTACTATATCGAGCACACTTAGTGAGAGATGAAATCAATACAAACAAAATCGTAACTAAAGACAGAAAAAAACGTTTTACCGCACAAGGTCACTAAGTGTGCTTACATTTACCGCAGGGGGACATCTAGACACAAGACTACTATTTCTAATTTTATAGAGTGATTCCATAAAAAAATGTTTTTTTGAATTGTCACACATAAATGTCAAAAATATTATTAATAAAATAAGCTTTTAACTCCTTGGTAGTAGGTAAGTTTTTTTTCTGTCTTCGGTTGTGTTTATGGACCTCACACAGAAAAATTCACTTACCTCTACTAGAAGTGCAAATAACTATTATTAAAAGCATCAACCCTACCAATTTTGAAAAAATGAATTATCAGGAACAGACAAAAAGGGTCCTCTTCTCGCGGTCGAACACAAATATTATAAAGCTTATGAAACGTGTTTTTATGACGTTCTAATTTACTTTTAATTGTAAAAACGATCGTAAAAAATGTGTGGAAGGCCTTCACGCTGTTCTGTGTTCTAAGTAAATAAACATATTATAAAAATATAATTTAGATTCTAAACATGACTTAATTACGAATAATTACACAAGCCCACAAAAAAACGTCAAACGAGCTTTTTCAATGTCAAATTCGTTTTCAGCGCACAAAAATATCTCGGCCGCAGAGCATACAAAAAGTCCAAACGAAACGCCGTTGTATTTACACTACGATCATAGCAAAAATTACTTGAGAACATTATTGAAAATGTCACCTTGTAGAAAAAAGTGTGTAAACCAGAAATTCGCCATACAACTGGAGTTGTATAAAACATTTTTTCTGCGGAACGATATTTTTTATATTGCAATGTAATTTACTTATAAAATACCTATTAAAAAAAATAATTACCTGTAAAGTTAGTACGATATTTTGGCCTTTGCACAGGGCCAAACTGTTGGGCAAAGGGCCAGCCTGGAGGCTCAAATGCCGCAGCGGCACGCGAAACGCGGGCGCGCATGCGTGGCCATCCGAGATCGAAGAATGGACGGCAGACACGTTCAATTGGCCGTTGCGGATCACCACTTTTCTCGGCCACCAGTTTCGTTCGTTTGCAGTTTTCAGCAAAAGATCGCCTGAAACAAAAAAAAAATAAATAAATAAAATTAGTTTTTGAAAAGAAATTTTCAATAACTTTATTTTTCAAAAAAAATTTTTAGACAAGCATGTTGTTTGTAGTTTGCCATTGAGTTAAAAAATTGTTAGAGCCATTTTTAACCCTTTAAGGCATCATGTAACCTTATGGACATAACCTAATTTAGTTTGGACTTTTTTTATAAGTAGACTTTTTTGTAAAAATCTGAAAAAAAAATAATAAAATTAGTTTTTGAAAAGAAATTTTCAATAACTTTATTTAAAAAAAAAAATTAGACAAGCCATTTTTAACCCTGTAAGGCATCATGTAACCATATGGACATAACCTAATTTAGTTTGGACTTTTTTATATCACTTTGTAGTTATTCAATTTTTTTATTCCGATAAGTAGACTTTTTTATAAAAAATGTTTTTTCAATATTTGGAATTTTGGCGAATGCGTAACTTGATGTGCTGACAACGTGACGACCAAAATATGGAAAACTTTTATTTTTCGCCATAACAAGACTTTCTTCTCTCCGAGGTCGCTTGAAAGTAAAAAGCAATTAAATTATTAGGAAAACTGGTTACTTACTACTTAATAACGGAAAAAAAATTGAAAAATTCATATCCTACACGAGTGGAAATTTTTATACATGAGTCGTCAGCGAGGCTGACGGTTCCACAAGTGTAAAATATGCATTTCCAAATCTGTTACAGAATTTACTATTTTCTCGCTAATTTAGATAAACTTAGTTCCCTTTCTATATTTATTATAGTCGTTTGTACTTTCAAAACCTTCACAGATAACTAGCTTTTTTATTTCAATTATTCGTACTAATGGAGATTTCTCCCGTTAGATTAGACAGGGATAAAAGTTCTACCAAAAAAGGATAGAAGACATACATACACTCCCACTTCCACCCAACCAAACAAGTTCTGTATTTGTTCTTTTTTGAACAAATACAATATTTACTTGGCCGGGCGAAAAGTGTAACTATATTTATTTTATTAAAGAAATTACTGGCGCCATCTAAATTTTAGTAGAATTATCTTATTCTACAGATTCACATTAGCTATGTTCGTTCGTGCCGCTCACTGCTACACTTTCCGGCCAACCAAATAAATACTGTATTTGTTGTATGAAAAACAAATACAGTATTTATTTGGTTGGCTGGAAAGTGTAGCACAAATGAGATAGAGATAGGGTAGACGTATTTTGTTTCATAATTCTAGTTGTAGAGAGCTCCATTGAGGCATAAAAAAATGATAACATGCTATTTTAGGATTTTGTTTGGTTTTGCATCCACGATTATCTGGGAAAACATTTAATTAATTATAATAATTAATTTATTTTACAGCGATAAAACATTTCGCAGGCGCCTTGCTGGTTAAATCAACATAATATAAATTATTTGTAATCAATTTTTAATTGAAACGTGTAAAAATAAAATATTAACCTTCGCACTTTTGTACATAATACTTTCCCATAACAAGCAATGTATTAAAAAATGAAGAATCCGACTACCCTGAAGAAAGACCATGCGCAACGTGGTCATTCATCATCATCAATGCATGTTTTTTTCGCGACCTTTAATTTAATACTCTAAATATTTTTGAAAATTTTTGAATATAAATATAGGACTTCGCGTCCGGTTTTTTATATATTTTTTAATCATAGGGGAGAGAGGGGTAATAAGAGACACAGTATGCTGCTAGCAGAGATTTAAATAACAGCAGGATACAATTCATTTTTAAACAAATAAAGCCTGAACAATTTTGTTAACCACCGTACAGAAAATGTCATTGTAATTTTAATACTAAATTTTAATTGTAAATACATATTTGTTATTTATATCGCCACCATTCAATACCTTACTTGTGATAATAAATACTAAAATGTGTGTATTATATACAATATGTTATCATACTACCACATCACAACGTTGTGGTACATTTGGATCTCCACGAAACATGTGTTAATTAACACTAGCATGTTATAGTAAAATTACTGTAACATTTGATAAAGCATATCACACTTATAGTATGGTATACTTTGAGCTGTTAAGTTGTATTACTGATCCAGTAATAATAATTATAAAATAATCAATCCTTTTTTACTTTTCTCTGTATTATTACTAATCAAAATTTTGGTATTATTTACCAATTTTTATTTTACTAAATACTGCAGCATACTTTAAACTAGATCAATAACACAACAACTACAACTTAAAGTATACCAAACTATAACTGTGATATA
The DNA here is from genome assembly GCA_958510825.1 of Brachypterus glaber. Classification (NCBI taxonomy): domain Eukaryota; kingdom Metazoa; phylum Arthropoda; class Insecta; order Coleoptera; family Kateretidae; genus Brachypterus; species Brachypterus glaber. The sequence goes on along the minus strand of OY294051.1, from coordinate 37,175,672 downwards.
ATTTACCATGTTACAGTATTAATAAACACATGTTGCGTGTGGATCCAAATGTACCAGCACGATCTCTATGTTAGTATGACAACATATTGTATAAAATAGACATATTGTAGTATTTAATATCACAAGTATTAAATACCAATGGTGGCGATATAAATAAAAAATATGTATTAATAACATTCAGTATTAAAAAGTCCAAACGAAATTTTCTGAGTTCATAGATGACCCCTGTTACTGATGAGATCCAGCGCTGCAGAGGCTCCAAAGTGCAGTTTACCAATTTCGATGTAAAATACCACGCATCCAAGTAATCAACAATAGTAATAGTGTTGGTATTTATTAGATACTATTACAAATTTATTGTTTACCAGAATCTAAAAAAACATAGTAGTATATTTTTGTGTCTAAGGAATTTACGAGTGTTGGTAAATAATATTCATTGAGGATGCGAACTTTTTCTGAATGAATCACTTGCAAATCTTTAAATTATTTAGATTTATTCAAATCGTGAGCTCTCAGTATAGACATTTACTGATTATTTGAATTTTTCTAATGTAACATAATAACGCGTTGTTACGAAACGATTTAAACGAACAATTATTATAAAATATTATTCCATACACCTAGTGGAACAAATAGCAGTAAGCATTTCAAGAATTGGTCCAAAATAGTATATTAAAGTACTAGTTTCATAACATACGTTTTTAGCACACAGTACTAGTGCGCTAAAAACGTGTTATGAAACGAGTGCTTTATACAATTTTTTTATTTTGCTCTAAAACTTACATTTAAATTGATGACTGATTTAGGGATTTTTGTTTTGGATTGGCATTACAGTTTACACCATGTTTAAAATTCTAAGAACAAATGATATTTTGATATATTTTATAGTCATCTCATCTCTTTTTTACTGCAATTAACCAAGCCACAATTTTAACATGGTAAAAATAACCTAAACACAAAATTTTGTAGAAAATTCAACTTTAAAGCGACATTGACATTTGTACGGAAAACGTCAAGCGATAGGCCAGGTCTGTTGCCAACCCAAAAGAACAAAAAGTACAGACCTCTTATAAGAACACGCAAAATGCGTGTGATTATGAGCTTATAAGAGTCGCAAAATAGAAAAAGTTAAATTAGGAATGAGAAATATTTTTAAAAATGTCCCGCTCAATATTCAGCCTAATTTTAAGCATATTTAATTTTTTGAATCAAAAACCTAACTTGTTAGTATTAGTATTTTTTCATATAAATGTATTTTGCCTTAGTCTAAACAATAGTAATTCACCGCAACACAAACCATAGGTTTAGGCGGATAATTTTTTTTTGTCAAAATAATTAATGTAATCTTTGAATCGAATAAATTGAATTGAATTGAATTTAAGGCAGAACACACATACCTACAAATAAAAATACACTGCCCAGTAAAATCGATTTCCCATTTTTCACCTCCGCGCGTATAAATTTAATCCGCGATATTGGATCCGCTATTTTGAATTTTGGAAAACTGGCACCAGATTTGTAATCAGCGACCTCAAAAACCGCCAAGGAAATCCGAGCAACTTTAAAAATCTAATGCGCCATATTGGATCCGCCATTTTGTGTGCCGGTGTATTCTTAATTGGATTTTTTTGAGAAAATTAAAATTATGGGTTCAGCGAGCTTTTTTACTGTCAAATTCGTTTTCCAGCGCAACTATTTATAGAGATTAAATAAAAAGACATTAAACTTCACCCAAGTAATCCAACTTTAAACAAAAGTTTGAAGTTTTATGACACTTAATTCAGGGACCCTAGAAAAATATAATCTGGTAACGGACGTTATTTTTTTTGTGGACCGGTGATATAAAATTTGATAGTATCGGACAGTTTACTAGTGTTACAGTGTTTAATTCAAATATAAACATCAGGGTTATTCTCAGGAACCGTCATATTCAAGGGGGGAAGGCAAGACCATCCAAATACCTAAAAGTATACAAATTTTGTCCGAGGGGGAACTAGAACTGCAACCATTTTTGTTTCATTATTTTCCCCCGGCTGTATTTTATATATGTCTTAAAGTACATTCAAATTTGCAAATCGCCAGATTCTGGATCGGGTTCCTTTAGGTGCTAGAAGCTTCAAAAAGGTGGTGTAATGGGGTATCCAACAAATATATTTTTAACTTACCGAGTCAAACACATTACATTTACTACGTTTAGATTAGTCTCTTTTCACAGTTTTACACAATTATTCAGCAGACCAAGGGGTAAAAAAAGTTCATTTGACATATGTCAGTACTAAAAAGTCGAAATAATCAAATCAAAATGTCATTTCATAAATTCTCATTTCTTTAAAAAATGAAGTACTTATAACATATGTCAAAGGCACTTTTTAAAGACTGTTCTTACCCCTTGGCCCCAGAATTATTGTGTATAACTATGAAAATAGCCTAATTTGATTTTAATAAATGTAATAAATATAATTTGGGAAGTTAAAAATAGATTTTTTGTGTGCAAATCACAGCCTTTGAGCTTCTAGCACCCAAAGGAACCGGATCCGGAGTCTAGCAATATGAAAATAGCTTAATTTGAATGTACTTTAAGACATATATAAAATCCAGCCGGGAGAAAATAATAAAATAAAAATGGTCACCAGCTCTCCGCCTACAGGAATTTTGATTCAGGAGACAAAAGTACACAATAAAAACCTTTGTGGACGCTAGAAAATGTTGAAATTTGTAAACCAGTGTAATTTAATGCGTTACTTGTCAATGCAGTTTAACTAAATCTGATCGAATCAACGCAATGACCGTAAATTTATATTACACAATATGCTCCTTTCCTCGTGGGATGTCACTTATATTTTATCTTGTTCTCAGCTTTTTCTTATTATGTATAATATATTTTAACCAGATTTAAATACCGTTGATTTTTTATGGTTCGACATTCTTAAAACGCCTTTAATTGAGAAAAACGAACTGTGTCTATTATTTTTACGTGTAAAAGTTGACACGACAGTTTTAATTATCTGCTTATTTTTTATGACTCAATTAATTAACATCACATGAGTTATTTTTTTAATTTATCTTACTTCATCTTGAGATTTCTAAAATTAGATTTATTTCATATAAGTATGCTTACTTTTAAAGTTAAATGTATAATATACATTTTTTCTATTTTGCGACTCTCATAAGCTCATAATCACACGCATTTTGCGTGTTCTTATAGGTCCATAAGAGGTCTCTACTTTTTTTTCTGTTGGGTTGGCAACATACAAAAGCCTATCTCTTGACGTTTTGCGTGCAAATGTCAATGTCGATTTAAAGTTTAATTTTTTACAAAATTTTGTATTTGGGTTATTTTTTACCGTGTTCAAATTGTGGACTGGTTAATTGCAGTGAAAAAAGAAGAGATGACTGTAAAATATATCAAAATATCATTTGTTCTTAGAATTTTAAACATAGTGTAAACTGTAATGTCAACCCAAAACAAAAACCCTAAATCAGTCATCAATTTAAATGTAAGTTTTTTGAATTTTAGAGCAAAATAGTAAAAATTGTATAAAGCACTCGTTTCATAACATGTTTCTAGAGCACTAGTACTTTAGAAAACTCGCCGCAAGCGGCTCGTTTTCTAAACTTGTACTCGTGCTCTAAAAACGTATGTTATGAAACTAGTACTTTAATATACTATTAAGGCCTATCCAGAAGCTTGCGTAAGAACATAAAACATAACAATGCGATGCCGTGATTGGCATACAAGATACATGGCGGCACATCAAGCCAATCACGGCATCGCATTGTTATGTACTATGTTGTTACGCAAGTTTTGTGGATATGCCCTTATACATATAGTTTATCCCATTTAACCTCTTTATTTACATTGTAAAGGTGGACGTTTTACCTTTAAAACAATTTTAAGGAAACAAAGTGACGAGCTCCTTTAACGGCAACATTTTCTATACTTTTTGTCCCTTAGGGGGTGTCCATATATTACGTAACGCGCCTAGGGGGGGGGTCAGAGAAATTGTTACAGTTTGTGACAGGGGGGTGGAGGGGGGTCTAGGTTACGTAACGGAATTTAATGAATTTAATGTTTATTTCCTAAGCTTGGCAGATGTATTTTTATTTCAACATAAATTACTATTTAGTGGCCCATAATTCCTCTTTTCACACAAAAATTGACGAAACTATGCATATTTAAATAATATTGTAATCAGTAAAAAAACTGTTGACATTGATATTAAAAAAAAAATCTTACGGCCCTGTTCTTGCGTGATCTTACTGATGAATCATCGGCGATGATACATTTTCGCGCGGAATGTGTACTCACAGAACACCAATGTGTGTACTATTTTGTGTACCTGTGCATAAACAATATACGTGTTATATGTGACACTCCGTATAAAAAGAGGTACCTAGTATTTTTTTCCTGTGTGATATTGATTATAAATATTTTTTTAAAGTTTGAGTGAATTTTTCGTTTAAGTACATTAAGTGCTATATTATAATAAATATGTATCATTTTTACACTGTCTTTTTACCGTCTTGCATTATGCGAAATTCTGTATCAAGATATGTTGGAAAAAAAAATACAAATTTTTAATATATGAACAGCCCCTTATTTACCTCAATGTATCTTAAGATTTCAAAATTAAATTAATTATACTTTTAAATTAATTACATATTATTTTGGTGGATATTAAAATATAAATTTAGGTTATCAGTATATTAAAATTTAATAATTAATAATTATATATTTAGAAATAATATTATTTCCTAACATTTTTATTTCAAGAACATATTTAAATATTTTTTTGTAGGTAATTCTTAGTGGTTTATTACATAAGGACTGTAAATACAGTTATTTGGACGAACATAAGTGCGAAAAATTATTTTTCCCGTGTTACATAAACTATTTAATATTAATTATAATATTTGTTTTGTGAGTGTTGTTGTAGGCAGGTGTTTTTTGTAAAAAAAAACAATATATATATATATATTTTATTTTTTTATATGAACCCCTAGATTCCTAGGAGAAGTGTTCATTAAACGGTTTGAAAAGCTTTTAAAAAACCTTTTGTCGGTTTCTATATCGAGTATTTTTAAAAAAATAAGTAAATTTATGACAAAAAAAATAATTCGAAAGAAATTTAAAATGAATTTAATAACGTCATGCGAAATCAAGATTCCAGTAGCCGTAATTGGCTTAAATGTAACTAAATTGACGTTAAATATATTTATATTATCATATAAACGTTGCCTAATAGATAGTTACATAAATGTAACATATACAACGTAGAAGAATTTCCAATAATATTCTAAATTAAAAAAATAATATAATAACACTAGGCAACACGGTTTCTTGCCCTGATTGGAGTCATATGTTTTTTAACTAATTTTGGGGTCGCTGAAACCGAATCTGGCCTCAGAATATTTCTATTACCTAAGTTTTCTGAGAAAAATGAGATAAAAATGTTAAAAAATCATTATTTTATCCCTCTTTTGTTCTAAAATCATGGGAGATAAAAATATTCCGAAGACAAATTTAGATTCGGCGACTCAATATTAGTTAAAAAATACCCAACTTAAAACATGAAAACTTTAAATTTATAGGTAGAATAAATAAGGATATTATAAAAAAATTTTTTGCCTGTACTGATTTTTTTAAGGTCAAATTTGGATTCTCCGCCTTTAAATTGATAAGAAATATATAATTTTTGGGCTCGGGAAAAAGTTTACACTGTCTACTTTAAATACGTATGTACAATTCCAGCATAGAAGATAATAAAACTATGGTCCAAATTTGAAGTCTTTAGCCCGAAGCGTTCTTGAGTTATCGTGGTCACAAATTTCCCTGACACAGACTAACCGACAGACCGACCGACCGACATATTTTTTTTTTGAAGGAAATCATATGTTTTGGTAAAACGTCCAGAAACGTAAAAAAGGCAATACAAAATTTTCGATTTTTTTTTACTAACGCAAGACTTTCCTTGGGAAAGTAAATATTTAAAAAAATAATACAATTTGTTCAGAATAGCTAACAAATATTTTTAAAATATTTGTATATCTACACAAGTATTTTATATCTTATCCAAATTTCCGTTTCGACTCACATTTAATGACTTGGGTATTTATTTTAAACAAATATTTTTTTAGATTAAATACCATAATATGATATTGAGAACAACTATGGAGCTACAAATTTAGGTTATTACTGAAAATATTCCCCGAGACAATTTCTGGGAAAAACTTTTTCCAATTTACTATATTATACAGGGTGGTACAATTTACATAAACTCATGGTAGCTGTCAGGGCCGTAGCTGGGGGTGGGAGCGTCCCCCCACTCACCTTGAAAAGTTGTATATTTTATTGATCCAAACAAAATTTGTATTTTATGGATTCAAAATATAAAGTTGCATATTTTACAAAAAAAAGTTGTATATTGCAGGGGTTCAGACAAAAGTCATATTGCAGGATTCAAATACAAAAGTTGTATTTTTCACACAAAAAGGTGAGGACACGCACAAAGATTTTTTGGAGATGAGGACCTTTTTTTAGAGATCAAAATTTTGGTTAGGGGTAAAATAAAAACTGTAAAGGTCCGTGACTCATGGACAAAGCTTTTTTCTGGAGGAAAAAAGTTGTATTTTTTGGGGAAAAAGGTGTATTTTTAATATTCCGTCAAAATACACCGAGGCAAACACCATGTATTTGCGCATATACCTAAATATATTCAGTTAAAGTATACATTTTTATGCGTGTAATGGTTGATAATTTTTTGCTAATGATTCCTAAACCAGTTTTCTCAGTGTACGATTTAAAAACAAATAATTTTATGAAAAAAGCCCCTTATTGAAGTGTCTTATCATCCAAATCTATCATTCCATTTTTGTCGCAATTACCATTACTTTTTTGACTCCATTACCATTAGTAATGATTACTTTTTTCACTCCTATAGTCAATTCACAGGAAAAAACTGAATTAATTATTTAACAAACAAGTTTGCTTTCAGTCTATTCTCTTCAACCTGCTTGATACACATATCATATTACCAACTTAAAACAGGCAAAAAAAACTAAACCTAGTTTATAAGCAACTTTTTTCGAATTTTCCTATTAGCATCGAAATCACGTAAATTAAGCCTCAAAATTGTCCATTTAAAACTCGCATGTGAATTAACCTTGAAACTGCGTAATTTCGCAGATATTTATCTACAGGGTGTGTAAAAATTCAGGTGACAAATTTGTAATTACATTTCATGAAAATTATATGATAAAAACTAGATGAAACGTTGCAAGCACCCTATCAAAACATCGGCACTATTGTACACTAGAGCCATCTAGTTTGCAAATTTCAACTAGGTGTTTTGTTTGATTTTAAATTCTGTATCTTTAAAACATTATATTCTAGCAAAAAACTGTATATAACATTTTTTAAAAGAGCTTTTATTTAAATATAATTTTTTGAAATCGGGTCGTAAATATGTGAGATATGCTAAAAAAACCTTTTACTGCTTTAAACGCCAATATCTCGAAAACAATGCGTTTTAGGAAAACGTTGTTTATAAAATTTTTTGACCAATTTAAAATTATCTTTTATATAAGTGCTAAATTAACCAAATACAATAATAATTGCCTTAATTATAAACAAAAAACGCTAAAAATACCCCCTTACCCCCAATCGTTTACCCTCAAAATCTAATCAGCTTTTCGGAATGCGATAAGAAACAAT
>OY294051.1:37062998-37167758 GCA_958510825.1 Brachypterus glaber | reverse complement strand
TACGTGTGTGACGTACACTTTTTTTCTGTAAAATCAGCTGTCACTTTCCGGCCGCTGTCCTGGCAACGGGTGGAAAATAAGCACTAACTACACTAACTACTAGCTTGGACGTAGGAAAACGAATGTTATATATTTATTTCATTATTTTTAGTCTTTACTGGAGGGTGTCTGTAGTAGGAAGGTGTACCTTTGTACATGTACAAAGGCTTTAACTTTAGTTAAAAAAAAAATGTTTAATATTTGAATTTATCAGATATTATAAAGATTCCCTGAGAAATCTTGAAGAAGAACGACCCTACAATATAAAATGATGCTTGATAAAAAAATGTTTAGTGTTGTATATTGTTGGGAAATTAAATAAAATAAAATTTTACTTAAATTGGATCTTAAACAATGTAATAACAATAACAATAATATGTTTTTATTAAATTGCGTAAAATTGGTCTAAAATTTAATAATGTTTATATCACAATGAAAAATTGTCATTGAAGAAAACACCACCTTTTAAATCCTGAACATTTTTTTAATAAATCTCACAAAAATTACATTTTTATGTTTTCAATGAAAAAAGGATCTGGTTGAGGTAAGGGAACGTTCCAGTATTACGTAACGCAAATTTTGATCATTTTGGACCCCCCCCTGTAACGCTATTTTTCTATACCATTAACATGGGCCTAAAACTTTCTACTTCCTCATAAAAAAATCAAAATTGTTGCCTAAATCATCTTATTTTTTTTCTTAGTGTGGTTTTGTTATCAATAAATCTTTACCCCATTAGGCTTATGTGTCCAAGCAAACAACATAGTTTTTGATTACAATATCTCGGAATGAAACCCTATATTTTTTTGTGTACCCCAATTTATCACTATTTGTACATTAAGGGATGGATAAGTATATTATCTTGTTTATTTTAAGATAATTTGTCATAAAGTGATTTATTTGCTATTTTTGGCCACACATTGGAAAAAAAGACAAACCAGAAAAGGTTCTTGTTCAAAATTAACATTAAGTTATCAGTGGTAAGATTTGTTTGAAATTTTTCCTAAGACCTAGTTAGTATTAAGTGCTCATTTTCCACTAGTTACCATGACAGCGGTGGGGAAGTGAAAATCAGCTGATTTTCGATATAAGCTATCAAAAAGTTAGTAAGGGAACGTTCTAGTATTACTTAACGCAAATTTTGATCATTTTGAAAAAGTCAAAATCTTGAAAGATCTCAATTTCTGTTTTACCAAATTCATATCGTTTCAGATTATAAATATATGAATATAAACTTCATACACAGAAAAGGACTCCTTAAACCAAGGACACGTGTCTTTCGGTATGTTCAAAGCCATATTCTCTTGTTTCAAGGCTAGTATTTCTTTGAACCAAAGTAAATGTCATTGAATGAACGGCACGGGTTTTTAAATTCTTCATTCAAGGACCTTGACATTGGTTTAAAGAAATGGTAGCCTTAAAACAAGAGAATATGGCTTTGAACATATCAAAAGACTCGTTTCCTTGGTTCAAGGAATCATTTTTTTCTGTGTATTATGAAGTATTAATAAATTTTATTAGTATTAAGTGGAATACTGGGGGGGGGGGGAGAAATTCAAAAGCGACTTTAACAGAAATTCAGTTAGGGATTTGACCCTTCGCAATCCTGGGATTAAAAATGATACAATTGATCCCGAATCCCGAGTTTAGGACTTCGGGATCGTAAAACCCTGTACATATGTAAAAAAAACTAATATATTTTGTTATTTACGTATCATTTGCTTCTTGGAATCAACTTTAAACGACATTTTCTTCCATAAAAGGTTGAACATTTAATAACTATATCGAAGGCCGTGATAATGTCAAACCAGATTACAGAGAAAGGTCAAAAGAACAATGCCTTTTAATATAATTAATAAATTTAATAAATTATAACAATAAGGTCCCCTATCGAGAATATATGTACTTTTAATTTGTTGAAATTAAATCGTCATTAATAAAATTTATCTACTGTCCAAATAAAAACAAGTGAATTATAAAACATGAATAAGGGAACGTTCAAGTATTACGTAACTCAAATTTTGATCATCAAGAATGTATGATTTGAATATAACGAAGATATTCTTAAAAGAAAAATTGTGCTTTAAATATGAAAGGATAACAATATGGTATGAATAAAAGAAGAATATATTCTCTTCGTTATATAGAAATCACCATATTCTGGATTTAAGAATAGTATATTCTATAACTAGTATGGAATAGACAATATTCCGAGCGAGCGGAAAGTTTGTCATACGAGCCTGCAGGCGAGTATGACGGTCCCGCGAGCGCGGAATGAGTATTCCATACGTGTTGTAGACTATCCTTTTTCTTCAACTGCAAATATGAAAAAAAAAATGGCTTTAAACTGCGGACAAGGTTAAAAACAATGTTTTTTATGACTCGACATTGCAAATGCAACAAAACACATATTTTTAAATAAAGCAATTAATGTTAATTAATAATTTTATCAAATCAGTACTTAAAAAATATTTTTATTTAATTTTAGCACATATTTACAAATTATAATGCAAAAATTGAAGGTTATGTCAGATTGTTGTGACAGATATCAGGTTTAAATATTTAACAATAGATGGAGCAGTTTTAATTTTTTGAACTAAATTGATAAAAAACTGGTAAAATATTAAGAAAAACTAATAAACTTTATGTAATTTTAACGCAAAACTTTAAATTGTATTAAATTATTCAATATTTCATGGTAATATATATATATATATTTTTTTTTTTTTGCTACAGTTTTCTTTACTTTTATAAACAAGAGATGGCACTACATGTGCTCATTCTAACACTTGATACGGAATATTCATATCGTATCTAGAGCTAGAATGGATTCATTCTGTGTTTGAAAAGTGTGTGTATTTGCTTACATTCTAAAGCAGTCGTAGAAAAAATATTTTTCTGTGTGTATACTGCTTATTAAATGTAAATAAATAATAGACGATTATAAACAAGGAACACTTTGTATAAAACCACGGCTTTTACGATTATTTAATGTATGCAATTTTACTTTTATTTAATACGTTTATTGTGTATTTTTTTCATGCAGTGTCTATGACCTCGCAAATTAGAAAGAGAAATTATAACTCGGAAATGGCTCCAAGCTAAGAGATACACTTTTCTTTTTGAACCTGCAACTATTTTTATTATCGGCAATATTAGGAAAAGAGTGATTCCACAGAAACTTATTCCTGTCTCGGGGGAAGGGGGTAGTGAGAGGCACCGAATGTTTTTTGGTTTCCAGTGCAAAACAATTTTTTTACAGTAAAAAAATTCATTCATTGTTGTACGCCGTAAAAAAAGTTAGTTAGCAAAACCACCACTGGCGGCAGCCATACTTCAAACTTGTTTGTTTATTATGTAAACAGGTGGTTGACTCGAGATTCTATGCAAACACCTTGTGTGAAATTAATTAAAAATGATTGAAGAAGAATATATGGTTTATACACCTACAAATCTTTTCGAAATTGCAAATGCTACATTAGACAAGTTACCATCGAAATCGCGAAAAGTGTACGAATTAGCTTACGAAAAAAAATTAAAATGAGTTAAGGAAGGTATAAGTTTATTTCGAAAGGGTTTATTGGCCTATTTTAATAAAAAAACCATACTTGATTACTGAATAAATTAAATTCAAAAATTATCATTAACAATATACTATTCAGTGTCGTACCTGTAACTTTGGAATCCCCCTTTTTCGACCTGTAACTATTTTTATTATTGGCAATATTACCAAATAAGATTCATACAATTTAACCGCTTTGGAACGTTTTAATCGAATTCTCGCATTAGAAACCTATCAATCAAGGTGCGACTCGCCTACACAGAAAAAAATCCGCTGATTCACCTCATATTCGCAATGCGAATTTTACACGTATAAGTATTTATTTTATTTTTTCGGAAAAATTAAGACAAAAACAGTTTCTGAAAAGTAAAAAACTGGTTCATTTAAGCATCTTGTTTGGGGCCTTTAATCCTATATTGCACATAATTTTATTTTGCAACGAAAAAAAATATGATACGTCTTTTGACTTTTACAATTCATAAAAAATATTGAAAAATGTTTTTTTTTTTATTTTAAAAGTTTTGATACATTTTTTTTTTCAAACCCATCCGGAAACATTGTGCCCATATTAACTTGCTCACAAATTATATGTGGTAACCAACAAAACAATTTTTAGAAGTTTTTGTGAATCAAAAGTACGTTTTTGAACAAAAACCAACACACTAAGGCGCCTTTTCACGGAGCAATTTGTACGCAAGTTTGGTGCTATGCAATTTTGTTGCAAGAATGATTCAGTACCTGCGCATGCCTTCAGGCTAATTTGATGCTATTTTCGAGCCTTCAAATTATTAGAACAAGTTCTATTTTTCGACGATTTTCATGCAAGATATATATTTTCGTGGTACCAACCTGGAAAAAAGTTACTTAATCGATTTCTTTTTACTAATATAGTAGCAGCTGGACATGTTAATAATTATTATTATTAATAATAGGCCGGTCTATCTAACTAAAAAGCAAATGCTAGGTTATGTTTTTGTCAACAAATGCAGAAACACGTCAAAATTGTCTGGTTGGCAGCATTGTTTAACTTGCAATATATAGCGTCAAACTTGCGTATAACTTGCTCCGTGAAAAGGCAAATGAATGTGTAATTGTCCTCATGCTATATCTGGCAGCAAACTTGCATAGCACCAAACTTGCGTATAAATTGCTCCGTGAAAAGGCGCCTTAACAAAAATTCGACTCCAGCTATATTAAATACTGCCATCTATCAGTTGATACTTGAAGAGCAATCTTCCCAAGTAAAAACTAGGTACCCATAAAGTTTGTATTTGGATTATTAAAAAATTTAGTGTTTTCATATAGGAACAAGCTGCAATATAAGGTTTTTGGTCTTTGCCTAACCTGTTTCAAAACAACTGTCCGGCCCTGTGTATGTTACTCATTTTATAGGTACATAAACCCATCTTTATATCAAACTTGCGTTATATTCAAAGTCTAATTTAAATGTATTGTTGCCCACGTGACGATTATTTTTTTCAAAAATGGGAAGACCAGCATCATATACATAAAATCTCACATCTGGACTTTTGGACAATGACCATTTTTGCAGCTTTGCACAAGCCATCTCGATTTCAAACACACACACAAATAAATCCTTACCCCGCTGTGATTTATTACGGTAAATATTGTTTGTGACTTGACACATTTTTACAGAACAAATCAAGAGATGTCTATCGATAGATTGCATAATGTAGATTTACATTGTAGATCCGACAAAGCAAAAACATTGTTTTTATTAGATTGTATCTGAAAGCGCCACTTTTTGAATAATACAGTAGTGTCGCGATAATCCGAATCTTCGATAGTCCGAATAATTCGGTAATCCGAACCATGAAATTCGAATTCTAAAGTACATGTACTCGACGTTGATTGGTTGATTAATATCAAAACGTCAATATTGGCAAAAAATACAAATTTAATGAAAATAAATACAATAAAAAATGTATTTTCTTTCTAGTTATACTTTCCTTTTTCTCGACCGATCAACCGTTTCGGAGTTATTAGCGAAAAAGTAATAAAATAAAATATAAATAAATAAATAAATAAAATGTCCGCCATTTTAAAAATGTGGTCTTCACCCACATGACCGAAATATACATATCTATGATGAACTTTCTCTGTAATGTGGGTGCTTGCAAAATTTTAGTTCATTGCTAATTATTTCTGCTGCTATTTTAATTAATTTTTGATATTTACAACCCTATATAGGGGTTTGTTACCAAAGTATAAAAGTTCTTTGTTCAAAAAGGGCCCAACCTTTTGATTTAATTTTAATTTTCTTCACCACTAGAGCGGTTCAGATTCAATAACGCGTTGACTAAGCAATATTTCTATCGTTTAAAAAATAATTATCTTTAAATTAATTAAAGTTTTTATCGATATTTCTATTAGAAATTTTACCTATACAGTTTTTTTTCCAAATACTTTTTCATAGCATACCATATCTGAAATAGCCAACTGGGCATTGGGACTTATTTTAATTTTTTAAGCAAAATTCAATAAAGTTTTTATCGTTATTTCAGATATTTTAGCCATATATGCATGTCTCATCAAATACAGTTCCTCTGAAATACATATTCATAGTATACCGTGTGTGTAATGAATGACTGGATAACAAGACTGCATTTTGTAAGCCAGATTTTAAGACTATCGGTCCTTTATATCGAATGGCCAACAATTAAAAACTTGTATTATTATTTGCCTGTAACAACTCGATAACAACTCTATAATAAAATTATTGGAGCTATTTTACCACTTACTAAAGGACAAAGATCTGTTTTAATCCATTATTTTACTGAAAAGGTTCTAGATTAGATTTAACCGAACCATAAATTTTTCACTAAATAGTATGTTATAAAATTGACACTTTTATGGGGGTAAGCCCCTTTTCGACACAATTTAAATGCTAAATTTGAACTTATTCTATTGAGCTTAAAGTCTTATCGACAATTAAAAACAGATTACTAACATATGGTTAAAACTTTAGGTGAAATCCCAAAGAATTATCCCCAGTGACAAGTTACAAACTTTTACGTCGTATATAAAATGTATGTGTAAAAATTAGATTATAGTTATTTTTACGCATAAATTTGGAAATGTTTTTCCTAAATACAATGATCCAAATCATAAAAAAAAACAATCGAATGAACAAGTTTTCTAAAGTACTACGCTAAAAACGTGTTATGAAACGAGTGCTTTATATATTTTTTTCTATTTTGCTCTAAAATTTAAAAAAACTTACATTTAAATTGAAGACTGATTTAGAAATTTTTGTTTTGGATTGGCATTACAGTTTACACCATGTTTAAAATTCTAAGAACAAATGATATTTTGATATATTTTATAGTAATCTCTTCTCTTTTTTACTGCAATTAACCAAGCCACAATTTTAACATGGTAAAAATAACCTAAACACAAAATTTTGTAGAAAATTCAACTTTAAAGCGACATTGACATTTGCACGGAAAACGTCAAGCGATAGGCCAGGTCTGTTGCCAACCCAAAAGAACAAAAAGTACAGACCTCTTATGGGCCTATAAGAACAAGCAAAATGCTTCTGTTATGAGCTTATAAGTCTCAAAATAGAAAAATTCTATTTCATTCAAATCAATCTTTAATCTAATCTAACTGTAAAAACTCATTAACAAAATACTATAAGGCTAGTTGAGAAAAGTGGCATTTTACTGATTATTGACAAAATTGGTTGTTTAATATTGAAATCACTTTGTGCGGTAATAGTTTCTTTTACAGTGTTATTGACCTAATCCAAAAACAATAGTAAGGAGTACCACCCGATATATATATATATATATATATATATATATATATATATATATATATATATATATATATATATATATATCGGGCAAGTACTTAAGATTGTACTGCCTTTAAGATTGTCAAAAACAAATCCGTTTCAAAGAAAGAAAGAAGTTTTTTTTACAAAGTTAACACTCAAATCAGCTTATAAGAAACAGACATAATATAATATGTCTGCTTCTTATATATCATATAATTTGTAATCCCACATTCGAAATGCATCAGGGGCGTAACCAACAATATTTTCAATGGGAGATTAGGGATTAGACTTCCATATTTCCCACGAAGGATAACGTTTTGCCATAGTTTATTACAAATACTCTTCGTAGCTCTACAGCCATAAATGTATTTTTTAGACAGCCATACTTTAAGATACACGACCAATTACTTGACAGTTAATAATATAACCTCGAAAACAATTAGAAATAGAAATGACAAAATTGATATCGCGTTGACAAAGGGCGAAGTTTAGCATGCTGCTCTTTCACTTAACCCTAAACTATACTTACTAATATTAATATTAAAAAAAAATATTCAGCTAGAATAATAAAAATTTTAAATATCAATAAAAAAATACCACTAAAAATTAAGCAACCAAGGTTTTTTATATATTGACTAGCGTGCTTACATCTAGGAATTCCACAAATAAATCTAGTGCACGAATTTATTTTTGTTTTGATAGTTGGCAATATCAGTCAAAATATTATCTTGACATTTAATAAAAAATCCAAATAATTTTTAAAAAGTAAGAAGAAAACGGTAAAAAACAAGAAAAAAGTCCTAAAAAAGGAAACTAAAGCATCAATCTACAAATGTTTTGTTAAAATAAAGCAATATAACGCAGTGCTCAATAAGATTCATAGTAAACGATGTGGCAGAAGTTTTTTTGGCAAGTTAAAATAGTACTGGTCCATAATTTTATTTAAAAAAAAATATAATTTTAGGCATCACCAGCTCAGGTAATGTTAAATTTTATTTTAATAGCACAATATGAATAAAAAAATAACTTTTATTACTATTTTAAACAATATTTCACTTTTTTTTTAAATATTTTCTTATAATTATTTGTAAGACGTAAAATTACAATTAAATGTCAAAAATTATCAATGGCACAATGGGTAATGAAAATATTACTAAAATCCATTTTTAAACCACCAATCATAGTTGTCTCTATCCAGTTTTATTTTTTATAGATTCTGTGCCTATTTTACAGGGAAAACAATCCAGTAACAAGAGTAACTTATAGAATGCGAAGCATTCATATCGTTAGGGCTTGGTTATAATAGGTGTTACAAATGACAAGATTATAAAGTTTGATAGACGGATTTTTGATTTATTATTTTTTATAAAACGAAATAAAAAATACACATTGTGAGTTTAATTACTTATTAAAAATAATATAATCGTTTGAACAATGAGAGTAAAAATTAATTGTGTAACTGTGTTTTAAAGCCAAAATGTTGCAAACTCACGGTTACCTATCCTTATTGTTACATTGTTACCTGTATTCTAGCCATTTTTTTTTTATAAAAAAATAATTAAAAATTAAATAATGGTTCCCATTTTAACCCTTTTTAACATGATTCCTCACATATTATAACTTTTTTCTATTTTGCGACTATTATAAGCTCATAATCACACGCATCTTGCGTGTTCTTATAGGCCCATAAGAGGTCTCTACTTTTTTTTCTGTTGGGTTGGCAATATACAAAAGCCTATCTCTTGACGTATTGCGTGCAAATGTCAATGTCAATTTAAAGTTTAATTTTTCACAAAATTTTGTGTTTGAGTTATTTTTTACCGTGTTAAAATTGTGGACTGGTTAATTGCAGTGAAAAAAGAAGAGATGACTGTAAAATATATCAAAATATAATTTATTCTTAGAATTTTAAACATAGTGTAAACTGTAATGCCAACCCAAAACAAAAATCCCTAAATCAGTCATCAATTTAAATGTAAGTTTTTTAAATTTTAGAGCAAAATAGAAAAAATTGTATAAAGCACTCGTTTCATAACACGTTTTTAGACACTAGTACTTTAGAAAACTCGCCGCAAACGGCTCGTTTTCTGAACTTGTACTCGTGCGCTACAAACGTATGTTATGAAACTAGTACTTTAATATACTAAACTAAACTTTTAATAAGATAAATCTTTAGATACAATAAAAATCTAATCTAATCTAAACTTTTTACTTTATACTATTATTATGAAAGGAAGAAATAATAACTATATATAAATTAAGTTTTTTACTAAACTGCTTACTAATTAATTGTCAATTTTAATCAAACAGCTTTTAAAATTAGTGACGCAGAAAATTCCTAAAATTTGGACTACACTGTAAAAAACAAAACTGAATATTCAGTCCAAACAAATTATTAAAGTACGTGACTTTAAAACTATAGTTTACCTTTCTATCCATTTATAACTTAATACTGAGTTTTGCTTTTTACAGTGTACGGTCAAATAAAATAAAATTCGGATATGTTATTATGAACTTTATTCTTTAGATCATTAAAACTCATTTAATATAATTCTTGTTTTTCTCTTATTATATTTTCCAAATCCATACTTTTTGCTTTCCCATTTTGAAAATTTTCAATTTTTTCGTTTTGTGTCGATATAAATCAAATTAAAGCAAAAAAAATGTCGCTCGGTCGACCTAGGGTGCCATTTAAAATATAAAGTTTATATCAGATCCCGTTCAAAAGTTACGGTGGATGTACCACTTAAAAGAAAAACCCTGTATAATACTCTTCAAGCACTTTGTGATGCGAAGAGTACTTACATTAAAATTAAATTATTACTGAAATAAAATCACTTTATTAATGTAAAAGCGGTAGAAAAACAAGAGCGATTAAAAATCAAATCGTGGGCTATAAAACATTAGTTTTACGACTAAAAACGCGTTGGAAAGGCTGTAGAAAGCTGTTAAAATCTAAAAGCATCTTTCATCTGTTCGGTACAAACTAAAAGTTTACGATGTACACTTGCTTTTTAGTTAAGTGACATCTAAAATAAACTTTTAACTTTTTAATTTCTTTTATTCACAACTGTATATGTAATACATACATTAATAGTATATTATTTACGAAGTGAGAGAAGTTTAACATTTTTGACCTGCGTCAAATTGCGGGATGAGCGCGCTAGCGCGAAGCCCGCAAGACGCGGTCTAAAATGTTAAATCTTCACTCACGTGGAAAATATAGTATTTTTTTCACTACCAGTACAATTAATTGGGTATTTATTTATTTTACTAAAATTTAATGAAAAAGCTTATAAATTTAAAATATCACGCTGGCCGTTCGCGGCCATTAAAAAAACAAATGAATAACTTGACATTTCTGGCAGGAATTTTCTGGTGATCTGCTAAAATTATTAAGTTAGAAAGTGTTTCCGTGTTAAGTGTAATAAAATATATAAAAATGGAAAGTGAAATGCAAAGTGATGATTCTGGTACTCCCCCAGAAATAAGGGGACAGGCGAAAGCTGTGAGGGAGAATCTGTTGCCTCAAAAATCAATATATGGGGGTTGTACCTCTAGTAATCTATGATCCTTACGGTAATATACAGGTCTCCCGGAAAATGGTACTTTTTCTCCACCTATAAATGTTTTCGGAAAAGTACTATTTTTCGGGTCGACCTGTAATCTACTATTACCACTAAACCCTCTATTGCATGATTTATTTTAAGTTTCTGGAACTATTTTTTTTTGGATTTTGGGTCATAACTAAGTTTTCCCGACTAAAGCTTGAGATTTAGCCAAGAATGACTTTTTTATACGACGGCAAAAAGTTTATTACAAAAAAAAACTCCATAATTTTCTCAACTAGAGAGTGTATTTTCCCAACTCAAGAGTGGTTGGGGGGTGGACCCTTTTTGGATATACATAAAGGATGCTTTTTGAACACATCAAAATGGCCCTTTTCGGATGGACGGCTTATCAATCTATCATACAGTGACCTTAGTAAATATCACTTAAGCATTTCATTTACTATAGAAAACAAGTGCCTATTATACTATTCACAGCGTCTGTGCTAGAATAGTATCATACGGTAGTTTCAAATAAAAAAAAATTAAAAATCGTCCAAGACAAAAAAATTTTGGATACAAACATGAAAAAATAATAACTACTTTTTTTTAAATGTCTGTCTGTCTGTCCGTCTGATGTCACGTTTCTGGTGACACGATAACTCAAGAACGAATAAACCGATCGAGTCGAAATTTCCAGGAAAAATCAAGTTCTGTGAGGGGAAGATCCCTATTATTTTTGAAAGTAGTTTATTATAAGGATCAATTCTACCAATTTCGAAAATAATTCCCCCAAAAACAAAAAAGATATGGGGGGTTAAACTTTTTAAAAAATTAAAAAAAAATCACATTTTTCATTTTTCGCAAAAAGTAAAAAGTTTTGTTTTTGAATTTTTTTTTTAATTTTTGGAGAATGCAATATACCATTTAGGTACTGTGAATAGTATATAATGAAATGCGTAGCATTACATATCTTCACGGATTGTTTGTTTTTTATGATAAACGTAGAAAAAACGTGCTGTGAGTAATGTAATATTACCAATACCGTAAATACAATCGATTATAAATAAACGTCTATGAAACATAAAAATCTATAACAATTATCCAATCTACAGATAAATAATGCCTATTTATTAAATAAATATGCACATGTTTACTTAAACTAGTGTCATAAGTTTAAAACCCCTAAATAATAGTATATTAAAGTACTAGTTTCATAACATACGTTTTTAGCACACGACTACAAGTTTAGAAAACGTGTTATGAAACGAGTGCTTTATATAATTTTTTCTATTTTGCTCTAAAATTTAAAAAACATTTAAATTTATGACTGATTTAGGGATTTTTGTTTTGGGTTGGCATTACAGTTTACACTATGTTTAAAATTCTAAGAACAAATGATATTTTGATTATTTTACAGTCATCTCTTTTTTTTTCACTGCAATTAACCATTCCACAATTTTAACATGGTAAAAAATAACCCAAACACAAAATTTTCTAAAAAATTATCGACATTGACATTTGCACGCAAAACGTCAAGATAGGCTTTTGTATGTTGCCAACCAAACAGAAAAAAAAGTAGAGACCTCTTATGGGCCTATAAGAACACGCTGTGATTATGAGCTTGTAAGAGTCGCAAAATAGAAAAATACTTTTAACGAATTTAAAATTCTTGTATAGTTGCAATGCGTTGGATTAAGCATAGCATATTACGCACCGAGTACGCGAACCTAGTTTTTAGTGAACGAGCTGGTTTGCGTTGAGGTGCGTATACTATTTTTTCTACGTCCTAACATCTGAACATCAAAAAAACGCAAAAATTATCTTAAAATTGGTTTGTCAATTTGATGTTATGTGTTTGACGATTAGTAATTTTCTGACAGCAGATATGTAAAATCAGCTGATTTTCAGAGAAAGAGAAACACGATGAGGATTCGTACCTTAAACACTGCGGCCCCCTGGGGGCCTATTTTGTTATTCTTGAGTCTTGAGACTTTTCTTAACTCAGAAAAAAAAACAATTTTAGTTAATTTTAGCAGTAGAAACAACGAACTAATAACTCTTTTCTCTGGAATATGCATACCGTTAATATAAATTATCGCCAACATCTCAGTTTGTTTGTAAACAAATAGTAGGTATATTCAGGCCTGAACAATAACAATAACCAGTAACTGTTATTGTTGTATCTGTTAGAACAAAGCTGTGCGAGTAAGACAGAGGAATGTATATGTTGGCTACGTTTTTATCAGTTTTTACGAATAAAATGTCTATTCTAGAGAGAAGAGTATTAGTTCGTTGAGTACAAATTATGTATGGAAAAAACCTTTATGCCTGGCGGAAAAAAAGGCCCTTGCCTCTCTAACAAACTAATAAATTTACTGACCAAAGAATAAAAAAGATCTTCGCCTCTATCAATTTCTCAACTCTGCCAATAAAATTTTCCCAACTATTCTACCAATTTCCCAACTCTGCCACTAAACTTTCCCAACTTTTTGCCAGATCAAGAGTGGATTTTACCCTCGGACATGGTTGGGGGGTGACGCCCCCTACACCCTTTGGAGCACCCCTTGGCAGTGCTCTAGGGGTTTTAACATTATGACTGCAGTATACATGTATACCGCCAGATAAAGAAAGTTGTATTTATGTATACTTGGTTATTAGTATGTAACAATAATTATTATAACAATTTATTATTTATTAATAATGTAACGATAATTATTATTTATTGATAGTTAATAAAGAAAATAAGGTTTAAATATATGTAATGCTTTACGTTCAGAAGTATACTTATTACACCCAAGGGAATAAAACAACATTTACTTCCGCGTTGAATATATTTTTTTTTCCACTTTTACATAAAATATAGAAAATTACCAAATTTTGCGTTACGTAATACTTGAAAGTTCCCTCACCAGTAAAAGAAAACTTACATATTCTGTGTAATTTTACATGTAACATTGTAATTTTATAATAAACAACAGTTGTTTCAGCAATTTTGCCGATTTATAAGATATAAGATCGCGAGCGGTTAGATATTTTTGGGAAAAATATGCGACATTTTAGCTTAGGGAACGTTCAAGTATTACGTAACGCAAATTTTGATCATTTTGGACTTTTCAAGTCCTGTGCATGTCTACGATAGCAGGCTAATACAGGAGTAAATCCGCCTAAGCGGCCACATCCGTCTCTTACAAAGAACACGCTGCGACTGTTATTTTAAAATTTTCTTTAAAGGACTCAACCCTATCTAACCTAAAAGTATTGTGAAAATGTAGATCACAAAGTATTAGACTAAAAAGTTATTACCAGTTTTTCCTTTTTATGTTATCCCTTATACAATAAATAACTAACCCCCAAAACGGTAAACATACCCTTTCTTGAGGTTATTTAAGTATGACAAGATTATAATCTATAGTTTATCCTTGGGATACTATCCTATTTTAAAAGGGATTTAAAAGTGATAACAGGCTTAAAGAAGGTACTAAGAAAAACAATTGAAAATAGAAACCCACACCATAAAAGTAAACTAAATGAGTAATAGCACTTTTAAAAATCCTTTTAAAATTTATACTTGAAATTAAATATGGGAGGATTGGTGTAGTGGACTACCGCGTCGTACTTGACGAGTTTAGTACCCAAATAGCGTGAGTTCGATTCTCACCGGCGCCGATTTGCCTTTTTCAGTTAATTAATAATTGAAATTTGGCGAAGGCGTAAGTGAAGCGGACACTCCCTATAAATTGGTTCGAAAGTCAATTAAAGCCGGTGGTTCCCTCTACTATTAGCCCACACAAGTCCTGGACTTAGGGGATGCTTAATTAAGTAGAGTACAAGGTTAAACAAAAATGTAAATGTAAATTAAATTGGCACTTTAAATAATATTTTTCCTACGACTTAGTAGTTAGTGCCTATTTTCCACCCTTTGCCTATGACAAAGGTTGAAAAGTGACAATCAGCTTATTTTACATATCTGCTGTCAGAAAATTAGTAAACGTCAAACACACAACCTCATATTGACTAACTAATTTTAAGAAAAAGAGTTTTTTGGTGTTTAGGTGTTAGGTCGTAGGAAAAATAGTATACGCACCTCGACGCAAACCATTTCAGTGCACATCGAGTGCTTTTTTTTACGAGGCGCAGCAACTAGGTTCGCGTACTCGGTGCGTAATGTACTATTACTACCAGACCATCATGACGACACTATTATTACATAGTGACGTATCTACAGATGTTAATAACAGTTATTTATGGTACTAGCGGGTAAAGTAAGATATTGCCCATGAGAAAATTAACCTGCGAGGCGTCAGCCAAGCAGGTTTTATCCAATAAATAGCTTAGGAATTCATATTTTTATTAAAAATTTTAATGACATTTTCAAGAAAATAATTTGACAAGTGACAGTTGAGTGGGTAAAATAAATAATTGTCCACTCAATAAAGTAAAAGCCACGCGGGGGTTATTATTGATTTTATCTATTTAAAATAAAGCTGGTAATTCTTATTATCTGTATGCATTGGATAAATAGTATATTATTTAATGAACGTATAATAATTGCTATTAATCAATGAGGGTGAATTTTAGGACACGAGCCAAAAGGCGAGTGACCTAATCATCCGAATTACTCCAATTTTTCCCGCGTAATTCTCAGCATCTTGTGTAATTATATATGAAAATTAAATCAAGTATTCCAAACAATATTGATTACTTGGATATTAATAAATGATTTACATAATTTTTAAATATTTACATTATTTTTGACAGTGTTCTATTTTAAAAATTATGTGGTCTGGTTTATTTATCAAATCAATTTTTAAATGTTTATGAAAATAAAGTTTATTCATAGTTAAATCTAAAAATTCTAAAATTTGGGTTACACAAATACATCCGTTTAGGTTATTACATCGGCACTTAGTGCTACTAAGAGTGCCGATGTATTGAAATCTTCGCCGAAAAGTCAAAATCTTTGACCACGTTTTTTTCACATTTCTCACGTTTTAGACCATTCTGAGTCGAAATCAGTAAAAAATTTTTTTGCGTCCGTCTGTCTGTCTGGGTGTAAACTCTCTAACTCCATTTCTACATGAGATATCGACTTGCGGTCTTTGGCATATTGTTTCTTATCGTATTCCGAAGAGCTGATTAGATTTTGGGGGTAAACGATTGGGGGTAAGGGGGTAAAAATAGGGTAAAACTCCTATTTTTAGCGTTTTTGGTTTATAATTAAGGCAATTGTTATTGTATTTGCTTAATTTAGCACTTGTATAAAAGATAATTTTAAATTGGTCAAAAAATGTTATAAACAACGTTTTTCTAAAACGCATTGTTTTCGAGATATTGGCGTTTAAATCAGTAAAAGGTTTTTTTAGCATATCTCACATATTTATAACCGGATTTCAAAAAATTATATTTTAAATAAAAGCTCTTTTTAAGCCCTATAAAAAATGTTATATACAGTTTTTTGCTAGAATATAATGTTTTAAAGATACATAATTTAAAATCAAACAAAACACCTAGTTTGAAATTTGTACTAGATGGCTCTAGTGTACAAATTTTAAGCTTCCATTCATTTGTTTTTAAAATCAATCAAAAATTGTAATTAATAAGTTCAACTTGCATCCAAGTAAAAACATATTTTTATTATTAATTTTAATTATATATTAAGTGTACAAGAAAAGCTAAAGTTTAATATAAATATTATACAAGTTAGTTTGTGCAGTGAGGAGTAGTAGTAAAATTGTAATTATGTTATGCCACCCTGTTCTAATAGCATGTTATTAGTTTTCCCAATAGTGCCGATGTTTTGACAGGGTGCTTGCAACGTTTCATCTAGTTCGTAACTAAAATTAGCTAATATAAGTAAACATTACTAAAACTACAGTAATCGTGGACGTTATTAAACAGATCAGTAGATACGCGTGTATGGTTAACTTTCACTGTCCATTTTTGAAATGCACTCATATGCATTTTTTAATGCAAGCAAAATGATAATAATTATTGTACAGAATGAAAAAAAAAAAAAAAGATAACAATAAGCACGTAACATTACCATCATAACGATATATCAGTGAAAAAAATTTCACTTTTTATTCAATACCATCATATCGTTTTCAGATTATACCAGTAAAAGTTGTAAATATATAATTATATTATTATTAAACTTCTACAGATAATTTTATAATATATGGTGTGTAGACAGATAAAGATATGTTATTTATACAGAAGTAATATCAGTATTTAAACAGTTGTTCTTCAATTTGTGGTCTTAGCTGCCATGGCTATCCAATATTTAACCGTGTATTGCATCTTGTTCCCATTAGGGAACACTAGGCATTAAGACCCCTGAATTGTTTAATAATCAAAAGACAAATTTTATGGTTACCTAGTTTTCATTTAGGAACGCTGGTTGATCTTCAAGTTGGACCTTTAAGCAAAATGTTTTTGATATACCAGAACAATATTATCTAATAATTCAAGCTGCACAAAGGGTATTTTGATAGACTATTTCATTTTAACAAGATGAAAATTGCACTAGTGCGAATTATTGGTGTAATTTGTGAATAGTCTGTAATATTTTCCTTGAATTTTCCTGATTAGAAATTACACGTTTTACAGTTAAGTGCTAAATTTTGGAATAACAATAAATACGTAAGGACAGAAATTTTTAATTTTAAACAAAATTATAAAAATATTAATTTATTAATACTGATGAAGTGGGTTTGGAAGAAATCTTTTATATTTAGTTTTTATATTTAGTTTTTATTATTATTTTATTTTATTTTCCTTTGTTTAATTTTATATTTCTTTTTTAATTTAGTGTTTATTTATACTTAGTAATAATTTAATAAACGAATATAATTAGAATGAAAAAAAAAAAAAAAAAATTTATTAATATCACTCTGTACGATGATTAGAAAATAGATTGATGGAATAATAAATAAATACGTAGTTGTAATGGAACTCTCTACAACTAGAATTATGAAACAAAAGCCGTCTACCCTATCTCTATCTCATTTGTGCTACACTTTCCAGCCAACCAAATAAATACTGTATTTGTTTTTCATACAACAAATACAGTATTTATTTGGTTGGCCGGAAAGTGTAGCACTGAGCGGCACGAACGAACATAGCTAATGTGAATCTGTAGAATAAGATAATTCTACTAAAATCTGGATGGCGCCAGTAATTTCTTTAATTAAAATAATATAGTTACACTTTTCGCCCGGCCAAGTAAATATTGTATTTGTTCAACAAAGAACAAATACAGAATTTGTTTGGTTGGGTGGAAGTGGGAGTGTATGTATGTCTTCTATCCTTTTTGGGTAGAACTTTTGTCCCTGTCTAATCTAAAGGGAGAAATCGCCATTAATTATTTTTAAATTTTAATTTTTTATCACTAAATGGTGGTATCCGTTTATAAATCCTTGCGGCTTTTGTCATGCTCATTGACTTCCAAATTAATAATATTAATAAAATAATTAACCAAAAAACCTACAAATCATTTAGCCTTCGAATTCAACAATATTTTAAAATGTAATAAAAATAGTAATAAAACACAATTTTGCAATAATATTATTATGTTATAACCTATATTATTTATTTATGATTTTAAATCCTTCATGGTATGATACCCATATGTTATCCAAAATAATAGCTTTGTCTGTAATATAATTATTCCAAAATATAAAAATAAACTAAAAAAATTAAATCTGTTCAATTTTTTTGATTTTTATCATTTAAACAACAATGCAGACTAGACCACCTGCAAAAAATAAGCATTTCTACTGAGTTTGCTAGTAAACTGCAAATAATAGTTATTTATGGTACTAGTGGGTAAAGTAAGATATTGCCCATGAGAAAATTAACCTGCGAGGCGTCAGCCAAGCAGGTTAATTTTCGAGAGGGCAATATCGGTTTAACCATGAGTGCCATACAAGGTTTTATCCAATAAATAGCTTAGGAATTCATATTTTTATTAAAAATTTTAATGACATTTACAAGAAAATAATTTGACAAGTGACAGTTGAGTGGGTAAAACAAATAATTATCCACTCAATAAAGTAAATGCCACGCGGGGGTTATTATTGAGTTTATCTATTTAAAATAGTGCTGGTAATTGTCTCATTATCTGTATGTATTGGATAAATTAAATGTTTCTGACTGGCTGGATGGCCCAGGCAGCGAAAACAATTGAAAAACAATTTCTTTTACGGAAATAAAGTATTTTTCGCTTATGATACATAAATATTACATACATACAACTAGAAAGAAAATGTGAGTTTTTTGTACCAAGTGGGAATAATACTTTTCTCCCGAGTAATACACAATATTTTTTAGTCCAAAAAGTCCAAACGATAGATTTATGAACCCCATATCCATATGGTTTCAATTTGTATTCGATTTTAATTTATTTTTTAATAAATCCCAATTAAATATGGGTGGCCCAAAAATTTTTGATAAAAAAATAATAGAGGTCTGTACAACTAGAATTATGAAACAGAAGACGTCTACCCTATCTCTATCTCATTTGTGCACGGCACACCACTACCAACTTAGATAAATTAAAAAAATATTGCATTTTTTTCAATTTTTATCAACAGTTACCGTTGATTTTTGTAAATAAACCTAAAGAAATGAATATTTTTTGCTAAGAAATAACACTGACGATTTAATAGTAAAATAAAGAATGAAATATAAATCCTATTAATTGTTCTTAGGTTGGTTGCTTAATCTGTTTATTTATTTACAAAACATAACCTCAAATATGAAAAGGTAAATATGAATTTATTTAACGTTTATCATATTTATTATTAACTATATATTATTATTATATATTTTAATATCGTTACCAGTTTCTACATTTCAAGAAATTTTATGACTAGCGTTATTTCTGTTATAGCTACCAAAATGCCAAGATGTTTTTACAAGGGTTACAAAAGTCCAAACGAATTTCGCCTAGGCTTTAAATCTAAGGTATAAAGAAAGAACTTACCTTTGGTAAACAATATTTAAATATCAAAATTCGTAAAAGTACTATAATAGTCAATAAAAACACAATATTTAGTAAAACACACAAAAAACTGAAATCAAAACAATATCAAACGCAGCTCACACAATGACAGTGGCTAACGAAAATGGCGTTACTGACAGTGCAGCCAACATAAAACCTAGTAGATTTTTTTTTCTTTATGTTGGTGATATTACTTCTATCCTTTTTGGGTAGAACTTTTGTCCCTGTCTAATCTAAATGGAGAAATCTCCATTGACTATTTTCTGTCGGAGACGCAATGTCTTTATTAAAATTAATATGTTCCATATTCTCCAGTTGTCAATTAAAAAACCATTTTGTTTGTTTCCTATGTACTGTTAATCAATCATTTTAATCCGTTAAAAATTTGGTCTTGACAGACAATGGAATTAATAACGATACACCGAAAAAAAATCCGATCTAGTACATCATAGACAAATGATGATGAGCTGTCATCTCAAGGTTATATACAAATTTACGAGTCCTCCATTTTGATCGGTTACGTCAGAAATCAGCCGGGAAATTTAAATTAGTGGGTAAAATGTAAATAAATAAACGACATAACCTTACTTTTTAATGTTTTCTTATGTTATATTAAAAAAAATCAAACTTACCTAAAAAATATGGTACTGCTGTCTGCAGGTAGCAGTCGTTTTATGTCTCTACAACTTTTTATAAAACACGTCATTGCAAAGACTTTACTAGTTCTTTGGAAAAGCACTATAAAATATACAAAAAACACAGAAAGACTTTAAAAGTTCAAAAACGCTATTATATAGTCTATAATAAAATAAAATGTTCACCCTTCTAGCACAAAACACCAAACGCGTAGAAAAAATAACAGAAAAACCTCGAAAACAAACTCAAAACATACATAAATTAGGTTATGTTAACATGTTGCACGAATATGTTAGAGGTGTGTGCGAAGAATTATATTTTTATATTTAAATTACTGGTAAAAATAAATAAATATGTGTGTAGTATAACATATTGATTTAGTTTTTACATATATAACAAACTGTTGCCACAAAACAACGACAAAAAGAAACTTTTACTGACTACTGAAGTGAAATGAAAAGACACATCTCTAACAAATATTCCTATCTAACGCAACACAGTGTTACCAATATAAAATATATATTTTTTTACTTTATGTTGGACAATTGGAATCAAAATGGAGGACGCATTTAGTCGGGACGCAGAAGTATGCGCAGACGGTCAAAAATCAATCTATTACAACAAAAATTACAACAACTTTTTTTCCTATTTTCCTCGACAAAAATAGTTCATGACTAAAAAAAGGCACCACCCTTGTCTTTCAAAACTTCATGACTAAAAAAAAAGGTCCCACCCTTCTCTCTCAAAACTTCATGACTAAAAAAAAAGTCCCACCACCCTTTCTCAAAAAAAAAGTTCCATTCATAAAAAAAGTCCCCACCCCTTTCTAAATGACAAAATAAACGTTGTTTTAATATTAAATATTTGATGCTTTTAAGTTTTAAAGCCCCCCCACCCCCTCTATAGCTACGGCCCTGCGTACTGACGAGGTAATCTTTAAGTAATTTCCGAGGAAATCTTAAGAAATTAACTCGGAGGAATTCGGTGTAAAAAATTCTGCGGTTTGCCACTCGTTATCTATTATTAAACAGGCGCACTGGATGGTTAATTAATTAATTAGTTCCGTAAAATCGGAACATTTATTTATTAAGACTTAAAATTTAAGGAAGACATTTTTTTCTATGTTTTTTAAATCTACGGAGCCTGGTTCTTAACTTTTCACTGCGAAAGGGCCAACCAAATCGGTTAAATGATTTCCATGAATACCAATAATCATAATACTGCCCTGCCAAGACAAGCTGTCCTATCTGCAAATTAGATGTTTTGAGATATGGCCAGTTTTATTGTTTTTGTTTGCACTT
Source organism: Brachypterus glaber (assembly GCA_958510825.1). Taxonomy (NCBI): domain Eukaryota; kingdom Metazoa; phylum Arthropoda; class Insecta; order Coleoptera; family Kateretidae; genus Brachypterus; species Brachypterus glaber. Next base: position 37,145,863 of record OY294051.1, on the reverse strand, counting down.
TTTGAATAAATAAATATGGCGTTGGGTTCTGCTTTATATTTATATATATTTTTTTTTGTCAGAAAAATAAATTGTCATACTAAATTAATTTGTTCTATCTGAGAAAGTTAAGACAAAATGATTTAAAAAGCCCAAAAAAATTACTAAGATCTGTAAAGTTAGTCCTAGTCGTGACTTATTCGTCTAGTAAAAACTAGTTAGGACAATTTTATTTAGAAAACATTGAAAATTTTTCACATAGGACAAACATCTTAGGCTAATTTTTAGGATTTGGGTTTTAGATAGGACATATCTTTTTAGTAGGCACATGGGGCTAGTGTAAAGCGTGCTTATATCAAAAATTGAATTTTTGCAGACAGGACAACGTTTAATCAGGGCAGAATAAGTACACAGTTACAAAAAGAAACAGACATATAGCTAACAATTCCGCGTATGAGCTTTAATTATATTTCCTAATCAAAATTAATAAAAAATCGATACTTGAAGGTAAAAATTTTATTTATTAGTATTGATTATCGATATTTTTAACTCACGATCTGTATTAGAATAATCGTGATTGTTACTCATCACTTCAGCTTCTCAGCAATTTTTTGTAATTATTTTTTATGTAAAACAAATCCTTGAATTGAAAAAGGATTTTAGTAATAATAATAATGATAATAATAACAAGTATAAATACAATTGTATACTTATCATGCAAATAATATCACATTTAATTTGTTTTTAATACTATTATTATAATATTCACAACTTTATAGCATGAAGAGTATTAAAAGGCGGTTTGTAAATTTTCATGTTTAGTTTTTATTTTGTGTGTGTTTGTGTAAAATTACACACGCGTAACTTTTATTAAGCGCTAAAATTGAGAATAAAAATAATCAATAATTATTTTTAAAAAGTTATATTTTTGATGATCCTTGCTCATATTGGAGGTAGTTTTTAAATAAACTTAAGACGATATTATCTCTCCAAAAATTTTTGGAGAGATAATATCGTCTTAAGTTTATTTAATTATTTTTAAGGTTATGTGACATCATACACGGTGTTGTACATGAAGTTGCCTACCGGTGACGAACCGAAGGTTTTTTTTCGGGACGGAGTCGTCTTTTGTTTTACTTTCGGTACATGCGTATGAAATTGACACCTTTCGCTAAAAAAATGAGTACCGTACGAATATATTTTCAAGTACGACCGCCTAAAAAGAGTATTCCATAACATTTAAAGCAATACCCACATATATTAAAGGCTTGATTTTTTTCTATTATATTAGCACTTAATATTGACATTGAAGTGTCTTTTTTTTGTATAGATATGTAAGATTGGCAATAAGTATTGTTATTATTATTTATTGATTAAAAAAAAACACCTGTAATAATGAGTATTATTAATACAGGAGATTCTGATCAGTTTACTTGATCATTTCACGGTTTTTTTAATTGCTTAATTTGGTACTTACAATTTAAATCTCAATGACGATATACCAAGGTGCACAGAAAAAAAGTAAAGAGTACGTATTTTACTTTAAATAATTTATTTATAGTCATTTTGGCAAAAAGGTCACCACACAACAAAACCCATTTGGCCTCCTTACACCCACCCCGATTTTTAAGAAAAGGTTAGAGCCAAACGTTTTGGATAAAAAAAAACTGTTACAAAATTTAAAATATTTATCTCAGAGGTTCTCAAACACATTTTCTGACAAACAGAAAGGTTTTTATCAGTTTTTTTTTTAAATTACAATTTATTAAGAAATAAATAAAAAAGAAAATAAAAATAAAAAATCGTGATTCATCCATAAATATCTAAAAGGGTTGTAAGTACATATATGCAAAAAAAATCTCTTGGTGTTAAACTAGGGTAAAACGGACAAAGAAGTTTTCATCTTCTAGGGGTCTGTGACGTCACATAAAGTACTTCAGGGAGCATGCATTTTTTTCTAGTGGGTATTCTTTTGTCATGTTTTATGTAGTCATTATACTGTGGTTCAATGCACTGGAAAAAGTGTAAGGAAAATGTGTAAGTATGCAGTTTTAAAAATGCCCTTTTTACTCGATTTTGTATTAAAATAGTGTATTACATAACTAGTGTGGAAAGTGACATATTTCACGCGAGTGGGAAGGTCTACGAACGAGCCGCCAGGCGAGTGAGGAAACCCCACGAGTGTAAGAAATACACTTTCCAACGAGTTATGTACACTATTTTTCCTACGATCCCGAAAAAATATAAAGTTTAAACTTTAAGTCTTAATTTAATATTTTCTAATTTTTATTACTTATTCCGCGAATTTTTGAGAAAAGCCAAACACAAAATAGCATACAAATTTATATATGTATGTCAACAGGAAATATGTTTTTTATTTACCTTTAGTTTTCTTGGTTTTATATTTAATACAACATATACTGGAAGCTGAACAATGTTTAATGGGTTGCCTAACCGCAGGCATCTTTTAAATCAAGAAAAATTTGACAGTTTACTAATTAAATTTGATTTCTGTGGATATGCTACCACATAAGACTGTAAAATTCTACAATGTTTTACATTTTATGAGGAAATATTGATGTTTTTTATAAAATGTAAGGTAACTAAATCACAAATTAAGTAATTTTTATAAAAACTAGACATTAATAAAACATATTTCGTTATATTGACCTGGGTCAAAATAGTAAGGTTATAACTATAGTTTTAATTTTTGACATGAAAAACAGAAATATTTGGATTGAAAAACATAAAAGACATCAAAAAAGTCTGTAATGAAAGGTGAAAAATGTCATATACAACTAGGTGAGTAAAATTCGTAGAATTTACAACTTAAATATCCAAACAAAATTGGGCAAACCTACATACATAAATATCAAACTAGGGTGATATAAAAAATATCAAACAAGTGTGATATAAGGCGTTTTCTAAAGAACAAAAGAGTGTGCTAAATGTCATTTTCATAGAGTATCGTAGGAAAACTGTATAGTCAACGAACGGACAGCGCGCTCTCTTCTTTACGTCACAAGCGTGCGTGCGTGCAAGTGAGACGCACTCACATTCCACACATATTTTCAATAGCCACACATACGTGTGTCAAACAATATAAAAAAGCTCTACCTATTTTTTTTTCTTTAAACCTCAAAAAATCACTTCAGGCTGATCAATTACTGGGATACTTTTGTTTGAAAAAAATATAATTTTTAATTTTTGATTTAGGTCAAAAAGTTTATACTTAGTCCTACATAATATTATCTTCAATTTACATTATTTAAGCACCGAGTTATGCACTAACAGTAAAAACAATCCAAACGATTTTGAAACATTTGAATCTAAATCTGATTTATGTTAAGAAAGAAATATTTATTTATAGCGATTTGCATACAGTAACACGGAAAAAAAAATTATAGCTAGGAGCGCTATAACACACATACCAAGCAAATTATAATCGCTTATTATATAAATACAAGGCTTTCTCTTACAATTATGGCAGTCAGTGTAAAAATTTATATGAAATACTTTAATTGTTTAGTGAATAATAAAATATAACAAATAGTATGGCATTTATAGCTCAAATAGATTTAATTATTGTCCGTGCTAATAGTTTTTATAATATAATAAAATATCTGTAAATTTATAATAGTGCCTGTAATAAATATAATCGTGTCTGTAATATATATAATCGTTTCCAATTTATTTTTAACATTATTAGTTATTGTGTCCCTTATAATCTATAGCTTAAATCACTATAATTTGCCACTGTTACCAAATATCTTATAATGTATAGCGCAGAGCCCACTAATTTCTTTCCGTGAAGATACGTTTTATACGTTTTATACGTTTTATTAGCCATTGAATAACTGCATTTCCCTTTAAATAATTCTTTTGTAACACACTACAATCGGCTTTGTTTTGGGGCTATATAGGGTTATTCGAGGGGCTAGTTTTAAATTAAGGGGTGATTTTATATCACTAGAAATGTCCAAAAATGGGTAGTAAGGGAGCTGTCACTTCAAAAGTAACTCCAAAAATTTGATTTTTATTTTACAGAGGCACTTAGTGCTACTAAGAGTGCCGATGTATTGAAATCTTCGTCGAAAAGTTAAAATCTTTGACCACGTTTTCTTCACATTTCTCGACGTTTTAGACCATTCTGAGTCGAAATCAGTAAAAAAAATTTTTGCGTCCGTCTGTCTGTCTGGGTGTAAACTCTCTAACTCCATTTCCACATGAGATATCGACTTGCGGTTTTTTGCATATTGTTTCTTATCGTATTCCGAAGAGCTGATTAGATTTTGGGGGTAGGGGTAAAAATAGGGTAAAACTTCTATTTTTAGCGTTTTTTGTTTATAATTAAGGCAATTATTATTGTATTTGGTTAATTTAGCACTTATATAAAAGATAATTTTAAATTGGTCAAAAAATGTTAAAAACAACGTTTTCCTAAAACGCATTGTTTTCGAGATATTGGCGTTTAAAGCAGTAAAAGGTTTTTTTTAGCGTATCTCACATATTTATAACCCGATTTCAAAAAAATATATTTTAAATAAAAGCTCTTTTTAAGCCCTATAAAAAATGTTATATACAGTTTTTTGCTAGAATATAATGTTTTAAAGATACAGAATTTAAAATCAAACAAAACACTTAGTTTAAAATTTGCAAACTAGATGGCTCTAGTATACAATAGTGCCGATGTTTTGACAGGGTGCTTGCAACGTTTCATCTAGTTTTAACTTAGAAACCCCTGATCAGCTGAGTTTCGAGGCTATAACTCAGCTGAGTTATAGGCTATTTCTATTCTATGCAGGTTGATTTTACAAGAAAAAAAGTTACCAAGGCCCTTTAAAAATGGTTCATTTTCAGGAGACCAAAAAGATTAATTTTTGGAACGACATATATTGTTGGTTATTCGATTTTACCAATTATTGTCTGGCCTAGACATACCTACTTTAAGGTTAAATATTTGGAAGCTAGTTAAATGCAGATTAGAACTGTTTTTTTATATGACACAATTTAACTTTTCAGGTTTCATTGGTATCATTGGCCTTATGAACTTTTTTATTAGGTTGGCTATGCCCACTATCGGTGACAAATGAATTGACACGTGTGTTTAATATTTATTTTTTCAAAATATATTTGATCAATAAAAGTAATTTTAATCGATAGAACATTTATTTTTCTAAGACTACTTTAGAATGTAAGCAAATACACACACTTTTCAAAGACAGAATGAATCCATTTTAGCTCTAGATACGGTATGAATATTCCGTATCAAGTGTTAGAATGAGCACATGTAGTGCCATCTCTTGTTTATAAAAGTAAATAAAACTGTAGCAAAATTAGCAAAAATTTATATATTTTACCATGAAATATTGAATAATTTAATGCAATTTAAAGTTTTGCGTTAAAATTACATTAGTTTTTCTTAGTATTTGACCAGTTTTTTATCAATTTAGTTCAAAAAATTAAAACTGCTCCAACTATTGAAAAATATTTAAACCTGATATTTGTCACAACAATCTGACATAACCTTCAATTTTTGCATTATAATTTGTAAATATGTGCTAAAATCAAACAAAAATCTTTTTTAAGTACTGATTTGATAAAACTATTAAATAACATTAATAGCTTTATTTAAAAATATGTGTTTTGTTGCATTTGCAATGTCGAGTCACAAAAAACATGGTTTTTAACTTTGTCCGCAGTTTAAAGCCATACAGTGTTTCATATTTGCAGTCGAAGAAAAAGTATAGTCTACAACACGTATGGAATAGTCATTCCGCGCTCGCGTGACCGTCATACTCGCATGCCGGCTCGTATGACAAACTTTCCGCTCGCGCGGAATATTGTCTATTCCATACTAGTTATATACTATACTATTCTACATAATTTATCCACAAAAAATAGTCCTAACTTTTTTGGCTTATGAAATATCTAATAATAAACAAAAAAAAAACATGTTTTAGCGATTAGATCTGAAACACACGTGTCAGTTCATTTGTTGTTGTCCATTTTTGTTGATTTATTTTCTCCCGGCTGTATTTTATATATGTCCTAAAGTACCTATATTCCAGCTATTTCGAAATCGCCAGGTTCTGGATCGTTTTTTCTTTTTCAATAACTTATTTGTTATACGAAAAACATTATGGTACATACCCATACAAAACTAAATATTATTAAATTACCCATAAGAAAGGTCTGACAATTCAAATAAATGAAAAATCTGCATTGCAAATGACGACTTTTGCAAATACAAGCATCGCAAGATGCAATATCTTAGGATTTGGTAACAAAGAAGTTAGATTTTTTTCAACTGTCATCAACATTTCTTTGTACGGTACGTTTTAAACACACCCTATGGGTATTAGGGTCACCCCATCCAGCTACAGTTTGCTTCAGCTCTATTAAATACTGAACAATATTTTATAATATATATTATATGCAGTCATCGGCCAATTTCCAGTGCTCGCATAGGCGCCGCGTCGATTCTAGCGTTGACGCGAGGTTTTAAATATTTACATTTTTATTTCATTTTATCTTGATTTTTTTTAATGATTCCATTTAAACGAGTTAGGTGGGAAAAAAGTTATCGATAAATAAAACTTAAAAACTTTCGTATTCTTAAAAGATAAAAATCGAATATCGGCTTTTTCTTCGAAAAACACCGATATATATACATATTTACAGTTAATATGTATAGTCAATATTGTTTTGTGTAACAAATTAGTCGTCAAATGTTTCTATTTAGTGACCTTATAAAAATTTCTCTCATAATTCGGCAAAATTATTCCGTAAGCCTATGTTCTGTGTTTATTTTCAACGTTGATGAGTCATAACTGAGTTTATTCCGATTACTGATTAATGGAACCCCAAGCGACTTAATTATTTAATACAAGTTGTTAACTTAAAACAACAGAACAACGTTATGTTTTACTGTAACAACGTTTATGCAATAACTAAATTTGCTCAAGGTTCCATAACTACATGTCGTCCACTAAAGGCTCTAGTTGTCTAACTCCAAATTTTTCAAAAATGAGATTTTTATCAAATTTGCTTCATTATCTGATTACCAACATACTTCAAAAAAAAAAAAAAAGTTGCATTAAACCAATATCAGCCTCAAAAAATGCAAAAATGTAAATATTTTAAGTCGCTAAGTGTCTAACTCCATCATATGATTGTGAGAAAACAATTAAATGAGAACTGTCACTAATGTCAAACTATTTCTCGACAACAGGGGATCCCGTTTCAAATATTTGTTAATTTACTGTTTGATGATAATTATAATTATTGCCATTAATAATGTATATATATTATGCCTACCTAGTAGTAATATTATATATTAAATATAAAAATATAAATTTTATTTATATAAATAATATTACGCGATACAATACGATAGGTATCCTCTTTTATCTTCCCTTGGAGTTAGACCATTAGTGAATTTAGATTCTGTGGTTAAAATTTAATTTTCAAATAATTTATATAAAATAGATAACAATGAAAAGTTTTAAATACATTAACACATTTCAAACATTTTTTCCTGTGAACAAGCTAGTTTTAAAGTTCTAAATTGCTATAATTAAGTTTTAAATCGTTTTTTACGTCTCCTGAAAAATATGACGTTTTGGAGTTAGACCGTTAGAGCCTTTAGATGACGATGTATAGAAAATCGTTCAAAAAGGTTTTTAATTCTTGGAATATAAATACAAATAACATTTTAAGCTAGTCCAAGTCCAAAATAATCAAAATTTCCGTTACGTAATACTTGAACGTTCCCATACCTCGCATATTTTTTAAACTTTTTTTGTTCTTCAGTTGGGATTATTCACATTCTTTCTTCATCATGTTATTACCAAGTGGACCTTTAAATAAATTGAGCCCATTTTCTTCCGACTCCTAGTAATAATAAACATTTTCTTTGAAAATGTGCGCACATGTAATTTGTGCCAAAAGAATGCCAAAACATAGTTACCAACTAACAAATAAAAAATTTTACCAGATATTATTGTCCTCATTGCTATGACAAAGGAAACGACGTGTTTCATTTGTTCAGAAATAGTTTTTATCCGTCAACGATGCCTCCACAAATCCGACGAAGGATGGAGTGACCCTATGGGTATGTATCCATGGGTCCCTTTATTATGGTAGCTTCACGGACAATTAAACACCTCTAGGTATTTTATAGAAAAAAAATCTACCCAACCCGAATTTTATTCGTGTTTTTAGGCTTAGATCTTTTTGAAATGACCAGCCGGGCAGGGTAAAAAGATCGAATTTTTAAAAAATTAATTTAATCTATCAAAATAAAAACATGTCACAGTTGAATCAACTGAAAAATAAAAGAATGATATTTTCCAGAAGATATATTTTTTTTCTATAAATTAAAAAATCTGATTTGAAGTATTTTTTTTTAATAACAAAACAAGTCGACCAAATATTTCATTCTTAAATTAAGAATTAAATTAAGAATCTTAATATCCTGTTAAGGAACTGTCCATAGATTACGTTACGCATACTGAAAAAACAGATTCTTTGAAACAAATGAAGTGAATATTATCAAACGAACGATGGTTTTGGTATGTATGCGAAATGAATGGTTAATACAATAACAATTTATTTGTAAAGGTTTTTTCATTTGTGATATCATCAATAGTCAAATATGGAATAGTATATTCTATAACTAGTATGAAATAGACAATGACTATTCCATACGTGTTGTAGACTATTCTTTTTCTGCAAATATGAAACACTGTATGGCTTTAAACTGCGGACAAGGTTAAAAAAAATGTTTTTTGTGACTCGACATTGTAAATGCAACAAAACACATATTTTTAAATAAAGCAATTAATGTTATTTAATAATTTTATCAAATTAGTACTTAAAAAAGATTTTTATTTAATTTTAGCACATATTTAAAATTATAATGCAAAAATTGAAGGTTATGTCAGATTGTTGTGACAGATATCAGGTTTAAATATTTAACAAAAAGCCATAATCCTAAGGGAACGTTCAAGTATTACCTAACTCTCCTGGGGGGGGTGGGGGTTAATTTTGGAGTGTTACGCCCATGTTAATGGTAGGAAAATAGCGTTATAGGGGGGGGGGTCCAAAATTATCAAAATTTGCGTTACGTAATACTTAAACGTTCCCTAATTATTAAAGTTAACATTTTTATAAGAAAAGGAATAATTTGAAAACTGTTTGTGATTTTTTGCGTGTTAAAAAATCGTTGTAATAAGGAAAAATATATATTTAAATTAAATATACAAAAGACCTAATATATATTGTTGTATATATAATCAAGGGTATTTTTTCTTACATAATAAGGCTAATTTTCACGGCACAATGCCTCAGGGGTGGTCTTCTTACACAAAGGAACTCGAAAATTAGTATGTTTCCACAAAGAAATATGATATTAAAAATTGTAGCATCACTTGAAAAAAATATCACGTTTGTTTTCATATCCATTTATCTTTAAAGAGGCTGCTGTAAAGATAAAAAATTGCTTTCTCTTAAAATATTTATTATCTTAATTTTTTACAAAGAAAAACTTTTTCTTTACTTATTTGAACTTTCTGGCTTCTCTTTACATAAGCGTACGCAAATATATTTGCGTACATATACGCAAATAACGTATATTATACGTTATCATTTTTAGTCAAAAACACAAAAATAACATTTTATAAAACAATCGTTTTTTTTATAGAACCGTATCGTATCATGTGAAATGTCTTTCATTAAAAAATGTATGTAAAATAAAAAAAAAAACACAATGAAAATTACAAAAAAGTATCATTTTTTAAAAGCTATAAGAAATAAAGTTAAAGAAAATATAATTGTCATGGAATAAAATTTAAGGAAAACCTCAAGGAAAACTCTGGAGAAGTGAATCAGAGCGGGGTAAGGTAAAAAGGGGGGCAAAAACCATAGTTTTAATCGATAAATCGCTTACTAACCAAATACACAGGTCAACAGCTGACTCTGACTCAATATAGCGTCGAGTTAAAAAAAATTAAATATTTTTTGCCAAAAATTAGTAAGTATTTTTGAGGTCAGAACAGAAACAGGGATTTAACAGAAAATTTGTTTTATTTTGTGGAGCCGTGATATCGTATAAAAAAATGTTTTAACCAAAAAAAAGTTCAAATATCCTCTAATAAAAACTAGGTACGGAATCCTAAATGAGCGAGTCAACTTGTAAATTTTTTTTTTTTGCTTTTTGTTTTTCTTTGTAAAAAACTAAAAACTCTTATTTTCGTATTCAATTATCAAAAAAAATCGTTGTTTTCATCTTCATTTATCTTCATTTTTAATAATAACCGTTAAAAACCTTCCCACACAACAATTAAACGCTTTATTCATTGTGTTAAAAATTGTTCACTTACAATTATTAAAAAACACTTTTTTTTAATTAATTGTTTTAAATTGGTTATTTTTTAGAGGTTATATCAATTTTTTATAAATACAATATTAATATAATAAATACAAAGTGTACAAAGAAGTAACGACAGCTAGAGTGCCTTGGAAGTAAGAATTTGACGAATCCTTCAATATTTCAATAAAATTAATTATCGTACACTGAAAAAAATTATCTAATTTTACGTAAAAGTCACATAAACAAAAATGACATAGAATGATAGCCTTTATTAGTGTTAGGATAGGGCTCCCGAGATATTAAATAAATAGTAGATTACAGGTCGACTCGGAAAATAGTACTTTTCCGGGAGACTTTTATACTATTTTATTCGCAACTGTTTCTATTTAAAAATAAAGTACCTTACTATTTTTTTGAAACTTACCTAGATGTTTGAATTTAAATGAAGAAAATAATACTATAATAGGTACTTTCTTTTTTAGTTCCTTTCATATTTACCACAAATCATTTTTCCTGCATTTTACAAGAAAAGCAAAATCACATAAAACATAAGAAGTTTCACATACGTGTAACCCAAAAAACATTTGTTGATACCTCACAAGGCACCGTTTATAACATTTATTATTCTTCTCGGTCTCAAAAGTAAAAAACATTGATTTAAACTGTACAATTTAAGTCTTTTAAACAAAATGTATTAGATTATATTCGTGTTTATCATGACAAACGCAGATGATGCAGACCAGTAATATATAGTTTACAGGTCTAGACCTGTAATAACGTAATTCCCGATTATTAATACATGTAATGTATGTATTACACATACAGTTGTGAATAAAAGTATTTTTCAGACGAACCCTTAGAAGGGACGCAGCTCCCTTAGGGTTTATTATCGGACCTACTTCTATAAAAACTTTTTTCACACTTTTGTATGTAGGATCACCCCTTAAAATTGTGTAAACTATTTTTGAATCACTCTGTACAGTTAAGTTACGGTTCCAAAACCCTGTAACGTGTAATTTACCACTTATTTTTTTTTATATTTTTCAAAAACTTGAATTTCCGACGAAATTGATAATTCAGCCCTTATAAACATGAAAATACGTGACTTGGGCCCATCACAGCACAGTGTGAACAGCCGAAAACGTTTCAAAAATAATTAAATTTCAATTTTATTAGGTATTCAAAAGATATATTTGAAAACGAGTCAGGAAGCCCTTTCTGCCCACGTGGAAAAAACTAAACAAACCGTGAAGATGCAGCATTGCTTGTCAAGCTCATACATACTCTTCAGTAGATGGTTTATTTCGAGGTTTATATTTTGGTTAAGTGGAAGAACGATCTTGATAAAACTTCGCCATTTTGATGTATTTTTATATCAAATAAAGACTATTATTATTATTATTATTTCGAGGTTTATTTATAAAATAATTTAAAAGAATACACGGAACTAAAAGTGTAGGTTAATATCAAATGGTTTATTTATCGACCATTGTACAATTTTCAATCATCGAAATTGTCAATCAATCATTGACATTGTCAAACAATCATTGACATTGTCAAACAATCATTGACATTGTCAAACAATCATTGACATTGTCAAACAATCATTGACATTGTCAAACAATCATTGACATTGTCAAACAATCATTGAAATTGTCAAACAATCATTGTCAAACAATATGAAAAATTAAAAAAAGTTTATTTTTGCAATGTATTATTTTTTCCGTGTACCCACTCTTCTAGTATTGGGAATGCGAAGAGTAGGTACAATAACAATCCTAACGATTCAAAGTTGTAAAAATATATTCTAGGAATATTTCGTTTCTATATGTTCTTGGAAATACAAATGACAAAAATACTTAACGTAATTAAAAACATTTAAATTAATATAAATTATTATGTTTTACTTAATAAAAACTTGTTATAATGATGATTAATTTCAATAATTACTGGGCAGTTATATGGGTACAGTTTACCTGGTTAGACATCTGGATAAATTTAAAATAAAACTGAAACATAGCGACAGGGCCGTAGCGAAGAAGATTTGGTGGGGGGGGGGTAAGAAAGTCGAGAATCACAACTTTTTTAGTCTAAAATTACAACTAAAAAAAAAACGTTCCCACTACTGCTAAAAATACAATTTTTATATTTTTAATCCATGAAATTTACGAATTTCGAGGAGGTCCACTACTTATGACTAGGAAAAAAAACGTTTCCACTACTGCTAAAAATACAGCTTTTATATTTTTAACCCATGAAATATGCAACTTTTTCAAATAGGAAGAAAGGTGGAGGGGGGAGGGTACTTATTGTAAATTTAAATTAGGAACTTAAACTAAAAATTAAATATAAGGCTTTTTATCTAATTTTCGAATATTTTTTACAGATATTTCAGGTGTTTCAAGCCGCTGGACACCCTCAAATATACTTCAAAGATTCAAAAAATCACTAAAAGCCCTATAAAAAAATGTCATATTGAAACGTATCAAACACAAAGAGACGATTCCAAGTACGTATTAGATAGAAAGTAATTTTTAATATGTATTTGGAATCGTCTGAATGTGTTTTAATATGTTTCAGTACGACATTTTTTATAGGGAGACTAAAAATATTAATTTTCGCTCCTCTTTAACAATATTTTCTTAAAAAATTCTTAATTTAAAGTCACTCTGTGTTAGATTAACGACTTTTTATGGACATTTAATTAAAATTTATCTAAAAATAAGTTTATTGAACTTTTAAAATGCTACATTGTTGTTTTTAAGTATAATTAGTTATTTTATTTAATTAAAAAATACGGATGTTAAAAAAATCTCCCATGATTACATCTAAAAAAATAGTAAATTATTATTTATTAAAACATGATTTTAGACTTATCGTTCTTATCAAAACACGTATTTACGTTAATCATTAAATTAAAATTATTTAAACAAAGAAAAAATTAAAAAGATTTGTATATTTTTTTGCCGAAAAACACACAATCCTAAATCAGGATTCCTGATGAGTCAAGTTTCTCGCAGTTTGGTATAGTTTGACGCACGGATCTGTGGCTACGGGAAATATGTTTGGAATGTGTGTGCAAGTGGGAGGCCCGATGTAGGCACGCACGCCTTATAACGCTCTTGACGGAAAGAAGAGAGCGCGAATGATCCCTCCTCCTTTCGTCGGAGACTTTCTTTTATGCGGAGAACTACTTTTATTATAAGGACCAATTCTACCAATTGTGCAAGTAATTCCGACAAAAACAAAAAAGTTATTAATTCTAAAAAAAACTAAAAAACTTTGATTTTTTTTGTTTGATTAAAAAAAAATTAAATTTTTTTCGATTTTTGCAAAAAGAGGGGCAGGAGGAACTCTATAGGAACTCCGAAGGAACTCTTTGCAAGAAGGAACTCTTTTGTACAAATTTCAGACGCGGTCAGCCCCTCGGTTTTCTTTTGCAATTTTTTTTTGAAAAAATAAAATTCATTTTTTTTTTTTCAAGAGAAGGTCTTTAAAAAAAATGTTATTTATTTTTTTTAATTGTTTTAAGTATTTGCGAAAATGCAATATACCATTTACTGTGAATAATATACATATATAATATCTTCACGGCTTGTTTTAAATTACACTTGACTTTTTTCTTGAAATCGAGACAAGACGCGAATTTATTGCATTAAATTGTATATGTATTATTAAAAAAATTAAAACAGTTATAATTTATTTTTACAATGCCCCAGTACCGTAATTAAAATGTATAAAGGCGCCTTTTCACGGAGCAATTTATACGCAAGTTTGGTGCTATGCAAGTTTGCTGCCAGATATAGCATGAGGACAATTACACATTCATTTGCATTTTCACGAAGCAAGTTATACGCAGGTTTGACGCTATATATTGCAAGTTAAACAATTCTGCCAACCAGACAATTTTGACGTGTCTCTGCATTTGTTGACAAAAACATAACCTAGCATTTGTTTTTTTAAGGAAGCTTTTTAGTTAGACAGACCGGCCTATTATTAATAATAATTATTAACATGTCCAGTTGCTACTATATTAGTAAAAAGAAATCGATTTAGTAACTTTTTTCCAGGTTGGTACCACGAAAATAACTATAAATCTTGCATGAAAATCGTCGAAAAATAGAACTTGTTCTAATAATTTGATGGCTCGAAAATAGCACCAAATTTGCCTGAAGGCAGTGACTGAACATTCTTGCAACAAAATTGCATAGCACCAAACTTGCGTACAAATTGCTCCGTGAAAAGGCGCCTTTACATTAAATACGTGTCATTTACTTAGTGTATTTAAGCTACTACGGATCTCCTTGAGCTCCTAGCTAACTAAGCTTAGCTAATAACTAGCTATTAGAAATTTGCAACGCAAAAAATTCTTAGTTGGCTATGATTATTAAAAATCGAAAGTTTTACAAAAAACAACTGTAACGCACCAGCTTAATTTGATATATCTAATTAAGATTTTTTTTTAAATCACAAAAAGTAAGTAAATCAGTTAAACAGAGTGAAAAATATCAAATTAATTTAAATCGAGGCTGTATTAATTATTAATTTAAAACAAAAGCAAATCGTAAACATGACAATTTATTTAAAGAAAAAAAAATGTAGCAATTACTATAATTATAATTTATTAAACTCTACGCAACACGTACTGCTTGAAGAGCATTATACGACGGAACTTTACAAATTAGTAAAAAATACGCTAGGAATTTACAAATTCGTAAAAATTACGCTAAATATTTTTATCGAATTCTGAACGACTTTAATTTTTATCTATTTGTCTGTCCTTAAATACCATATCTTGGGTTCACGATAAGAACTTTTTCAAAAAAAAAAAAATAAAAAAACAATACATTTTTTTAAAGATGGTTTTTTGAAAAACCAAAAAAAAAATCCAATTTTTTTTTTGAATTTTTTATTTTGCGAAAAGTTATCGTGTTCACAAAAATCGTGACATCGGACGGACAGACGTACAGGTGGATATATAAAAAAAAGTTGCTTATTTTTCATGAAACAAATTTATATCCAAGAATATCGGGCGACCTCGAGGCGATATAGGCAATATTAATTAATAGGGATCTTACCCTCGTAGACCCTAATTTTTCCTGAAAATTTTAAGTCGATCGGATTAATCGTTCTTGAGTTATCGTTTGGGCTTTAATTATAATAATAATAATAATTTATAATTTATTATTAGGTTTCACTGATTTTCCAAAAAGTTGTGTCAAACAAAATAAAAAAAAATTAAAAATTTTAGGTTCTTGGCGAGGTTCGTGGGTAGGTATATTTTTATAGAAAAACTTTCCCAGCTGTCCCTGCACGCCTCAATATTGATTCTCCCCTTAATTTGTTTTTAATTACACTAGATCACAATAACACATATTTTTGTCATTTGTCAGGTAAGTAACTAGATTTTAATTATTTAAACTAATTTTTATTTTTTCCAGGAATGGACTGCGTCCAGCGTCGGACTGGAGGGGTGAGATAGTGAGAAAAATCTAACGGGGCCCCCTCCTTTAGGGGTCCTTTATACTTTGGGGCCCCACCGGAGGCAAGACCCTCTTTAGTCTTCTTTTCAGTCAGGGGGAGATGATTAAAAAAAAATTGGGTTTAGGGATGATAAGCTTTTTTTTGAGTCATTAACATTTCTGGCAGGGGTATTTTTTTGTTGGTGATGAGCTTTTTTCTTTTAGTGATAATTTTTTTTTTTCGGAATTTCACTCGGGTGCAAAATTGTAGGTCAGTCGGCAAATTGTTTTGGGCAGGGCATTTTTTTAGGGCGATAAAATAGGTGGCCCCTTCGACAAACTAGGTGGCACCTAGGGGCTCTCAGAAAAGAAAATAAAAAGTCACTGACAGGGGGGAGAGGGTCAAAAAATTAGGTGACGTAATTGTTAAACAGTCCCTAGGGTATGTTTTTTATGCCAAAATCATGGTCCAAATTTCTGACAACCTGTTGAATTCTAATTTTTCGATTTTCACCAAAAAATAAGTTGCTTTTATTTTTATCTTTTCATTTGAAAAGAAAACGAAGTAGGTTTGGACAAGAAGTCCAAACTCGTGTGCCTTGCAAAACAACCCCTATTTCATCAAAACATAACCTCAATTTTATCTTATTCCATGCATTTTTAAGAAAATGTGCACATACCTGATATTTTTGGCCAAACATTCGGCGAACTACAACTGGCATAATTCTTCCTGATCTCTGAGATAATCCTTGGAGGAGGCCTAACATCAAAATCCCGGTATGGAGTCGCAATTAACATGTTCAAAAAACTCCTCAATCACTTCAAAATCACTCAAAAAAATTATCACTTGATCACAATTAAGTAGCACTTAGTTGGAGAAGCTTTTTGAGGCATTTTTTCAGTTTGTTTTTGAGTGAAAAACGTTGAAAATAACTAAAAACTGTTCGAAAAACACGTAAACAAACGAGTCTCTTTCAAACTGACAGACTAAAGCGCGCGCTCTTGCACAGGCGACTCGCTTCTTGGTTGAAAACAAACTGACGAATGAGCGAGAGTAGGGAGAGAGAGGCACGTTGCGCTCTCATCTGCGCATCTGATTTTACGTGATTTGTTTTTCACTGGGGTTGTTTTCTACAAGTGGCGGTTTCATGAAGTCATAGGGGCCCTGGCCGACGCATTTTTTTTGCAGTATAAAAAGTTAGGAAATCCCTCGCGTCACCCTACTCAGGGGTTTATTAATGTTCACATTAAAACAGTACTTTTTTCGAAAAATATGGGGGGTTAAACTTTTTTAAAAAATAAAAACTATCGTTTTCAAAAAAAAAAAAATTTTTGTTTTTCACAAAAAGAAAATAGTGTTTCGTTTTTCTTAAAAAGATCTTTTTTAGGTTTTTTTTTTATATATATTTTTTTAATATTTGAGAAAATGCAATATACTATTTACTGTGAATAATATATAATGGAATGCGTAGCATTACATATCTTCACGGCTTGTTTATTCATGTTTTTATTTACCTATAAATACCTAGGTCCCATGCTAAATATACCCAGGCGTGTAGATATTGGGGGGTAGAGGGGGTATTTAGACCTCCCCAGAATCTTTATTTGTTATATTTTTAGGTTATTTTAAATAAAAATTTAAAAATTGTGTTGTTTTTTTGTTTGGGTAGGGGAGTCAAATTTTGTAGAAACGCTCAGAGACAAAAGGGACAAAGCTTTTTTTTTCGGAGAGTTTTTTTCTTTTGGTAGGGGCGCCAAGGTGAGCGCCAAATTTTTATTGAAAAATTTTATTTTGGAAAGGAAAAAAAATAAAAAAATTAATAGCTGAGCCCCCCCCCCTAGGCCCCTCCTCTTAACTTTTGAACCAGTTGAGATATCGACTTCAAATTTGGAACTTTTAAATAAGACAACTTAAACTATCTTTTAGCATATATTTAATACTTTCAGCTCTTAAAATGTGGGCAGGGGGGCATGGGGGCACATTTTTTTAAATGGAAAGGGGGGTCGTGTAATACATCATTTTAAAGCTTATAAAATTCTCCATTTAACTCCATATTTTTAAATTAAAAAAAAAAAATGGGTTTAAAAAGGGGTTGAAAATGGGTATTAATGTCAAAATTCTTCTAAAAAAAAAACAAATAATTTTTTAAAAATGCCTAATTTCATCATAAAAAAAATGTTAATTATACTTTTAAGCTAATTTTAGTTGACATAAATAAAAATTTATAAAAAAAAACTTAAAAAATCGAATGTTTTAGCACAAAAAATTGAAAAATCAAAACCTTAAAAAACATTTTTAAAAAAATTAAAAATGTTAGTTTAAATAGAGAATTTTATAAGCTTGAAAATGATGTATCACACGACCCACCTTTCCATTTAAAACAATGTCCCCCCATGCCCCCCTGCCCTCATTTTAAGAGCTGAAAATATCAAATATATGCTAAAAGTTGTCTTATTTAAGAGTTCTAAATTTGAAGTCGATATCTCAACTCGTTCAAAAGTTAAAAGGGGGGGTGACTTTTGGACCCCACTGTATAAGTATGCTTTAGTATTCATAGGTTTGAACTCTAAATGATTTTTTAGCCCTATTTAGATTAAATATAATTTGTTAAACGACTGAGAACTCAGTAGTAGGTACCCATTTATTAAATGTTGTATATTTGTATATCATTAATTTTGGTCCAAACAAATTAAACATATTTTTTTTTTATATACATAAAACTATTGCATATACCTAGTCTAAAAGCATCATTAATTTTAAATATCATTAATTTTGAATACATTATTACATTTCCCCTATAGATACGCATGTATTTTAAATGGTCCCATAAAGTTTATGGCACTATTTGTATAACATTTGCCAGGAGCGGACTGGCCCGAATTCAGGCCGAAAAAAAACCGCTAAAGTGAGGAGTGAACACATAGGTAGAGAATATATATATAGAGGAAATAAACGTTTGCGCAGGATTCTGCGCTGCGTAATAACAATAGATAGAAAATTGACATCTAAACGGTAAAAATGGCGGTTCTACGTTGCCAACAATATTTCAACCGTATAATTTTTAATTATAAAAACCAATAAATTTCCAATATTTTGCTACAAATTTTAATAAGAACACTCAAAGCCAGCATAAATTTACATTCAAACCGTTTAAATGCAAGCAAACGTAAATTTAAAAGGGTAGAAGGTCCGACAACGCTGCACTCTGTTATTTGCGTGTCTTTATAGTTTTATTTTGTTTATAGTGTTAACATTTTTAACTTAAAAATGACTTGTTTTGTAAAGACTTGTAAGAATGTGAAAAACCTTTTTGAGGTTTTGTTTTTGTTTACAAATTTTGACGTTTAAAAGGTAAAAATGGCGGACTAAATCTTACACACCTGATGTGTTTTTGTCTTTAAGTAATACCCACTATAGCTTCTCTACCTATGTGGGAGTGAACCACAATAAATTATTTGCACCTACATGGATTTCCAAATTTTCTGTATAACTTCCGAGATTTTTGACAAAAAAAAATATGATTTTTGAGCTTTTGGGTAAGATTTCTGAGAGATCTGAAAAATCTTCGAAATCTTGTCCAAAATTACCGAGATTTTTTAGAATTTTGTCAATATTTTTAAGATTTTTAAAAGATTTGTGAAAGACTTGCAAAAATTTGTTCACGGACTTCTCATAGTACCTAGTTCACCTTTCGCGATAAATATAGCGACTTGGTCTTTTAAATTTTTTTGAATTTCCATTAAAATAGCACGTTTTGCCCGCCATTTTTTGGATTTTGAGTCTGCCTATAAAGACCAATAGAGTCTGCTTATTGTTATTGTTCAGGCCTGAATATACCTATTTGTTTACAAACAAACCGAGATGTTGGCGATGCTTTATGTTAACGGTAAGCGTATTCTAGAGAGAAGAGTTATTAGTTCGTTGCCTATTGGTCTTTATAGGCAGTCCGCCACTGGTACTATTTGTATAAGATTTGGTTTATAGTATTTTAAAGATATTAATGGTTGTTCAGGAAAAACCGTTTAAAAGAAACAAAATGGATTTATTGTATTATACCGGCTCTTTGGGGTCCAAATACTTTATTGTAACGTCTATAGAAGCTTATTGTTGCAAATTCAAAAGATAATTCATCATACTAATTTGTTATTTTGTTAATTTTGTCTTCACAATTAAAAAAACGTACCTACCCACTCCGCACATATATGGATGCAACATGGTAAAGAAAGATTTTTTAGGTAACATGTGCCATATTACATGAGACATAACATACATATGTATGCTACATAACATGCCCTATAACAGAAAGATTTTTTACGTTACATGTGCCATATTACATAAGATGTAACATACATATGTATGATACATAACATGCAATATTGCATGTTATGTATCATATATATGGTACGAGAACATACACGATACATAAAATGTTATGAATTCAATACTAAATATGGCGTCTATATTATTTTAATTTTTATAGGTTAGAATCACTAATATTCTTAAAATTGTTGTTAATAATAAAAGTTTTACCCTTAAGTAGTAGAAACGCATGTATTTTTAGACAACTAAACTGATTTTAGATAATTTTAGACAAAAAAATAAAATATATATATTTTTTTTAAATGATTATTTTTTCTCTAAAAATTGACTTTTTATGTGGCCCATGATTTTTAAGCCTGGTAGAAAGTTTGCTTTCACAGTAAAAATGCACATCGTTTAAGAATTTTGCCTGATGGATGCTACATATAAAGATATTTATATACTTTAATTACTAGGTTTATCAAAAAGACGTAAAAATGTTCAGCATGTCTAAATCTATGATGCACTCCATAACAAGTAAAATTCGGAAACGCCTACTTTTATTGTTATGTACCTAGTATGTATCTGATATGTAGCATGTTATGTAGCTGATACATAACTTGAGGCGGAATTGTTAAAGTCCAAGGACTATACATGGACTATAAAAATTACATGTCTGCAACATCACATAGAACAGTGGTTATGTACCTGCTATGTTCCTGCCATGTATTTGTGTTGACTGGGTACTTTCTTTGCTGGGAATTTTTCTCCCTTTAAGGCATTTTTTTAAGAAAAAAGTGAAATGGCGATTTCTCCCGTTAGATTAGACAGGTACAAAAGTTCTACCCAAAAAGGATAGAAGACATACATACACTCCCACTTCCACCCAACCAAACAAATTCTGTATTTGTTCTTTGTTGAACAAATACAATATTTACTTGGCCGGGCGAAAAGTGTAACTATATTGTTTTTATTAAAGAAATTACTGGCGCCATCTAAATTTTAGTAGAATTATCTTATTCTACAGATTCACATTAGCTGTGTTCGTTTGTGCCGCTCAGTGCTACACTTTCCGGCCAACCAAATAAATACTGTATTTGTTGTATGAAAAACAAATACAGTATTTATTTGGTTGGCTGGAAAGTGAGCACAAATGAGATAGAGATAGGGTAGACGTCTTTTGTTTAATAATTCTAGTTGTAGAGAGCTCCATTAAACAAATACTTTAATCTTTTCATTGGTCAAATGACTAGGTAAATCACCCATGAGTTATTTAAACTTTATAATCTTTTAAAAAATAACTTGAAACTGAAAATAATAGGTAATTTTTATTACCTTTGTTGTAATTTACTATAACTCTATTTTTGTAACAATTTGTATTGTATTACTTGGATTATTACGTATGTACCAGATAAATAAATAAATAAATAAATAAATAAATAAATAAATAAACATGTGAAAAATCACTGTGCAACAAACCAACTTCTCCGCTCGAATTTAGGGCTTAAACTGAACGTCCGAAAAGTACTGAGACGCGAAAAGCCGTAGTTAGTCGGAGTTGGGAGAAATCAAAAACTGGATACTATCCAGGCGTAAAATTTACACCGTGTGTGTAGCTAAGGGTTAATAACAAAACATTAAAGTAAATTTTAAAACAACAATTATAATACTTATCTCGTTATTTCACAAAAATTCTAAGCATTGATACTAGCTATATAATTTTAATTCTAACTGTATATTTTTATTCCTATTCAATACAACACAATAACATAATTAATTATAATATAATTTGTTATTAAAGTTCATTAATACATAGATTAATAGTCCAGTCAAATTGCAATAAATGTACACGGGCTGATATTTTAACGGGTAGTAGTGGATGGTAACAGAACACTCCTATTAGTTTTTCACCGGGTGATTTGCGTAAGGGGTGTCCGCTATCTTGAATTTTAGGGGTGAGTGCGGTTATCTAGCTAAATATGCATCTTACGATAAAAATGCATATAACCATTTTTGATAAGGAGAGAATTTCCAATAATTTTTGTTTGGATAATTTTTTTAATATATTAATAACAATAGAGTTATAAATATTCAAAAAGGGGGTGAAATTGGTTTTTTCAATTTTTCAGCCAAATTATTCATCAGAGGATAAAAGTGGTTATAAGCAAACTTGCAGCTCTTGAAATTCTCTATAAGTTTTATATATTATGCAGTTTCATAAGTATTTTGTTACGGTTACAGTGGGCGCTGAAAGTCGAGTTGCATCCTCTGTAACCGTACCAAAGTACCTATGAAAATTTATAATATATGAAACTTATAGAGAATACCAAGAGCCAGAAGTTTGCTTAACCATTTTTATCGTCCGATTAATAATTTGGCTGAAAAATGGAAAAAAACAATTTCACCTCCAACATGACTATTTTTAAATTAACCCGTTTGTTATTAATGTATTAAAAAAATGACCCAAACATAAATTTTTGGAAAAATCCTCCTTAACAAACTGGTTATATGCCCTAAAATTCAAGATAGCGGACACCCCTTAGGCAAATCACCCGGTGAAAAACTACCAGGAGTGTTCTGTTACCATCGACCGTGTACACGGAAAAAAAAAATTATAGCTAGGAGCGCTATACCAAGCAAATTATAATCGCTTATTATATAAATACAAGGCATTCTCTTACAATTATGGCAGTCAGTGTAAAAATTTATATGAAATACTTTAATTGTTTAGTGAATAATAAAATATAACAAATAGTATGGCATTTATAGCTTAAATAGATTTAATTATTGTCCGTGCTAATAATTTTTATAATATAATAAAATTTCTGTAAATTTATAATAGTGCCTGTAATAAATATAATCGTGTCTGTAATATATATAATCGTTTCCAATTTATTTTTAACATTATTAGTTATTGTGTCCCTTATAATCTATAGCTTAAATCACTATAATTTGCCACTGTTACCAAATATCTTATAATGTATAGCGCAGAGCCCACTAATTTCTTTCCGTGTACATTTATTGCAATTTAGATTTATTATTTGACTGGACTATAATAATTATAAGGTACACGAACAAAAAATATTTCCTACACAAAAAGAACGGCAATACAATATAATAATAGCTATACAAAAAGTCATATGTATAAAATACTAAAATTACTAAAGGAATCCTAATATAGCAATAATTATTTTCTTGCAATGTAAACTAAAGGCCATAATGGGAATGTTCAAGTATTACGTAACGAAAATTTTGATCATTTTGGACCCCCCCCTGTAACGCTATTTTCCTATACCATTAACATGGGCGTAACACTCAAAAATGACCCCCACCACCCCTAGGAGCGTTACGAAATACTTAAACGTTCACAAAACCATTGACCTATCCTTGGCCATCTGGGCGATTGGGAAATTTGGCATTTTTCATACACTCAGAAAATGTCATTGTAATTTTAATACTAAATTTTATTTGTAAATACCTATTTGTTATTTATATCGCCACCATTGGTATTTAATACTTTACTTGTGATATTTTAAATACAGCAATGTTTGTATTGTATACAAAATGTTGTCATACTAACATAGAGACCGTGCTGGTACATTTGAATCCCCACGCAACATGTGTTTATTAATACTAGCATGTTATAGTAAAAATTACTGTAACATTTGGTAAAGCATATCACACTTATAGTATGGTATACTTTGAGTTGTTGTTAAGTTGTATTACTGATCTAGTTTAAAGTATGTTACAGTATTTAGAAAAATTAACAGCCGGTAAATAATACCAATATTTTGATTAGTAATAATATAAAGATTGCAACCACACTCAATTACACACTGATGAAATAATCGATCCTCTTTTTACTTTTCTCTGTATTATTACTAATCAAAATTTTGGTATTATTTACAGATTGTTATTTTACTAAATACTGTAACATACTTTAAACTAGATCAATAACACAACAACTATAACTTAAAGTGTACCAAACTATAACTGTGATATAATTTACCAAATGTTACAGTATTAATAAACACATGTTGCGTGGGGATCCAAATGTACCAGCACGGTCTCTATGTTAGTATGACAACATTTTGTACACAATAAACACATTGCAGTATTTAATATTACAAGTAAAGTATTAAATACCAATGGTGGCGATATAAATAAAAAATATGTATTAATAAATAACATTTAGTATTAAAAATACAACGAAATTTTCTGAGTGTATTTTAATTTAAGAAGTTTGGCTCTAAAAGTCTATAGCATCCCAAATTTTAATAAAACCGATCTAGAAATTACGAATGCTAGTTAATGCTAGAAAATTCCCTTGAATTTCTTTTATTCCTATTTAACTGAAATTTGGTACTAACCTTTAAAGACCTCTCCAGAATTTGTACTTTAGATCTAGAATTAACTGCAAAATAATGACGTTATAGGCAGGAATATCCCGTTAAATATTTTATTATTTGTTTATTAATATTGCACAGAAAAAAAATGATTCTTTGAACCAAGGACACGTGTCTTTTGATATGGAAAAAGCCATATTCTCTTGTTTTAAGGCTAGAATTTCTTTGAACCAAAGTCAATGTAGAACCCTAAACAAAAGTATCCGAAGAATTGTGACACACTTTTGTCGAGACTTTTGCTATGTATAAGGCTGAAAAATAAACAAATACCTAATAATAATAATAATAATAACGAGAATAATAATAATACACCCGTACTGCCCTATGCTCCAGACGATATTGAGTCCGTTGTGGAGAATGAGAGGTACCGAATTTATTGGAACTACTCAGTCACCACCCTCAGGCAAATAAGATTCATCAAGCCTGATGTAGTCCTTCCTCCTCGATAAAGATCTTAAGACAATGTTCCTTATTAAATTCTCGGCTCCTGCCGAAACGAACATAGTCTTAAAAGAGGAGGAAAAACGGACGAAATATCAAGACCTGCTTTTCGAACTCCGTAGGCTCAACCCGGGTTATTCTGTTAAGCGTGTGATCCTCATTATTGGTTCTCTTGGTGGTACAAGGCAAACATTTCTCTCTGCACTTAAGACCATACCGGCATGCTCCAAAAGAGCAGAGCTCTTATCCGGAAATATGCAGAAGGCCGTTATTCTGGGATCACTGAATATGTAGTAGTAGTAAGGGTGGGGAGGCTATAAGCCAGGCAACTAGGCCATTATGGCCCTTTTTGCCAGCCCCGAGCTGTCCCAGCCACACATCTACCCTACTCCCTGCCTAAACCTGCCGGACCTCCTTATAAAGGTCGCGATATCTGTCCAGGCAAGGGTACGCAACTCCTCTCTTCGGATAGTTGCCACTCTGCCGAACCGATCGCATTGTCCTAGGAGATGGAAGGACGATTCTTCGTCTATCCCGCAACCCGAACAGACGGGGTCGTTACCGACCTTCATCTTGAACAGGTGCCTTCCTAGTCCACAGTGACCCGTGAGGATCATGGCTCGGCTTCTTCCTAGTAGGCACGCGGTTTTTGACTTGCTTGGACCGGAAAGGAAGTCCTGTCTGCAGTTCGTGACCGTTGACCAGCTTAGTTTTTCTCCAGCTCACGTGTTGAGGGCTGATGTGACTTGTTTCCTTGTAATACCAAGCATGGGTTCGGGTTCCATGCACGGAGTCTCGGCTCCGAGCCTGGCAAGTTCGTCGGCAACGAGAAGGCAGACGAAGAAGGCATCACTGAATATACTCACAGCACATGAAAATCGGACCCAATAATTTAACTTACCTCACGGTGTGTGGAGTAGTCATTGGTTTTGCTGGCTCGCCTGCTCGTGAAGTCGGAGATACGAGCGGGGCCTGACCAGCAGATGCTTTACGTAAAAAAACAAAAATAATAATAATTGTTTTAGAATATTCAGTTTTAATAACATAAAATGATAAAATGAAAAACCATAAAATAAAGTCCATCCATACTAGACTATCATCTTTTCGTCTTCCAAAAAAGATGACTGACAAGCGGATTTGTCTTAACAATGTTAATAAAATAATAACAAATAAATTGTTGAATAAAAATACGTTGTAACGATTTTTTTTTGTTCTTCTATTCAAAGAACACGCCGATATTTAAGCATATTGTTCAATAATTGAAATGACAAGGCCGATATTTGAAAGAGTATAATAACTGTCAATTGGATAATATTGAATATTTTGCATATGATTATAATATTTATTAAATAAAAGAGGATGTTTCAATTTAAGCAATATGTTTTTGGATCGGAGTAGAATAGATCATAGAACCCAAAATTATGATATTTTTTGTTGCTTTTGTAGTGTTTATACAGTGCGGTCCAAAAGTCACCCCCCCTTTTAACTTTTGAACGAGTTGAGATATCGACTTCAAATTTAGAACTCTTAAATAAGACAACTTAAACTATCTTTTAGCATAAATTTGATATTTTCAGCTCTTAAAATGTGGGCAGGGGGGCATGGGGGGACATTTTTTTAAATGGAAAGGGGGGTCGTATGATACATCATTTTAAAGCTTATAAAATTTTTATTTATGTCAACTAAAATTAGTTTAAAAGTATAATTAACATTTTTTTATGATGGAATTGGGCATTTTTAAAAAATTATTTGTTTTTTTTTAGAGGAATTTTGACAAAGTTTTTTTTTTAATTTAAAAATATATAGTTAAATGGAGAATTTTACTTAGCTTTAAAATGATGTATTACACGACCCCCCTTTCCATTTAAAAAAATGTGCCCCCTGCCCCCCTGCCCACATTTTAAGAGCTGAAAGTATTAAATATATGCTAAAAGATAGTTTAAGTTGTCTTATTTAAAAGTTCAAAATTTAAAGTCGATATCTCAACTGGTTCAAAAGTTAAGAGGCGGGACTTTTGGACCGCTCTGTATAGAGCAAGCAGGAAGAAAAACAAGCCGTGAAGATATGTAATGCTACGCATTCCATTATACTATTCACAGTAAATGGTATATTGCATTTTCTCGAAAACTTTAAAACATTAAAAAAAATTCAAAAAAGCAACAATTTTCTTTTTGTGAAAAATGTTGAAAAAGATAATTTTTCAAAAAAAAAGGGTTTTGCAAAAAAACATTTTTTTTAAGAATCTCTAAAATAAGATCTTAGTTTGAAAAACCTCGTGAAAAACAAAAAACTTAAAAAAAAGTAAAAAAAAAACTTTTTTTTAATTTTCTTATTGCGGAAAAAATGAACAATAATTTTTTCCAAATGATAGTTTTTTAAATTAAAAAAAAAGTTATACCCCCCATAACTTTTTTGTTTTTAGGGGGATTACTTTCAAAAACAATGGGGATCTTCCCCTCATAGAACAAAAAAAAATGCATAGAGATGCAAATTTGGATTTAAGCTTTTCAAACGAATTACCAGAATTTTAAAAGAATTTGTAAAATTAAAATTTTACATTAAAAATAAATTAAATTAAATATGTATTCAGTAAATAATAATGGACAATTATTGTAAATCATTTTCCGTGTATAAATAAATCTGGGATCGGTCCTGCATAATGGTTTTTCAGGCCAGACTGTATGTCTTTTATAAATTTAAGAGACACTTAAAGGATATTTCAAAATTTATTGCTCCATTTTAAGCCCTTGACACTTTAAACATTAAATCTTTCATTTTGTTTATATCAAAATAAATACATCCAAATGGGCTAAAATGACAGCATCCTATGATTTATTTATTCATTGGCAATTTACCAATTGTTTTTAATAACATTTAACTTCACGATGTACACAGTAAAAATGGTTAAGAGAACGTTCAAGCTTTACGTAACGTAAATTTTTTGATCATTTTGGACTTTTGGAAAAACGTTTCTCGGTTAAGCTTCAAATTAAAGGCACAGCATCAATCAAATTCATGTAATACTTTTGAAGTTAACTGAAAAAATTACAACTTTCAGGAAAATCCTGATATCTCCTAAACCAGAAGTAAAAATGTAAAAAAATAAAAAAGAAAATATTTATTAAAACTGCGGCAATAAGACTTTAATAATTTGATAAACAGTAGCAGTGGCGTACCATGCAAATCCTAGAAGATGGGGTAAAAAACATAGTTGTACATTATTTGTTGCTGTTAACACGAAAAAAAAATTAATAATTCTTAGAACAAAGAAAAGTAGAGAATGTTTAAGCTTTAAAACAAAAAAAGAATCAGTCAAATCCATTAATTAGTTTTCGAAATATTTGAATCTAAAAAATGTCAATTTTTTAAGTGTCCGGAATTTAATGTGCGGCAGTGTATAAAAGTAAAAATTAAATATTAGGACAAGAGTTAAATTTATATTTAATTTTTACCTAAAGTTAACGAAAAATTAAATATTATTTTACATTCCAGTCTTAATTTAACATTTTACACAATATTAATGGATCCATGTCAACAATTGTAGTTTACCATTTGCAGTACAAATATTATCTAAAAAATTAAATTATTTCTAGAACTGTAGGGTTCGAATTCCAAATCATTACGGCAAAATTTAAAATATAATTTCGTTTTTTGATGTGCTTGTCAGCTAAGGACATTTCAAAAATTTTATATTAAATAAATCTGTAATTAATTCATTTAAAAAAATATATATTTCCATAACAAAATGTTAATAAATTAATTAATAAATAATTATTCAGTCCATCTTATTTGAACTCGGTTCACACTATTTAATCTGAATAAAACATGTTACAGATTTAAATTGGAAAAAAAGTGGGTGGGACACGCACAATATAATATTTTTAACGCCCATGTATCAATTTATTATTGAATTAAATGATAAATATTATGAATAATTCATGTAATTGTTGATTTAAATGTATATTTACACTAGAAAAGGTCCCACGTAGTCGTTTACAATGGGCTAGTTTACTTATAATGGGGTAGTTTACACACCATATTTTTTATAGTTGTTTTTTATCTAATACATAGTTAATAAACCTAATTATAAAACTATTGGTTTAATATAAAGACCTTTTGATGATCTGTTATTAATAAATTATAATTATTAATAATAATAACTTCTTAACGAGCATGTTCCAATTTTAAATATTATTAAATTTAATTTCCCACGTTTGCAATGGGGTAGTTTACTCCGAATGAGGTAGTTTACATAATTCATGTAATATAATAATAAAATAATTGGTAATGTAAATGTGTATTATTAACAGAAAAGATTCCTTGTTGTCGGTTGCAATCGGGTAGTTTACTAAGAATAAGGTAGTTCACATAATTCATGTAATATTACATTAAATTAATTGGTAATGTTAATGTATTATTAGCAGAAAAAGCCCCACGTTGTCGGTTGCAATGGGGTAGTTTACTCAGAATGAGGAAGTTGAGACTATTGCAAGTAATATACATTAAAAAAATATTTAAATATAGTTTTAAAATGAGATATACCTATTTCTGTTTCAAGTGTCAAAATATCGCGCCCGGTACAAAAATAATGGCTGCAATATAGACAGATATTTCAAAATAAAATTTCAATTGTTTAGATTTCACAAAGCACGCATTTTATTGTTTTAAATTAGTCTTTTTGTTAAAAAATATTGATGTAAGAACTTTAATGCTTATTTATTAACCATTTTACGGTTAAATTAACCGTATAGTTGGTTTAAACATACATTTTTTTTAATCACATTTTTACTATGAATTTTTAGTATTTTGTGGTTTCATATCCAAAGTTCCCGGTTGAAAATGTTTTGGATAAAAGTCGGGGTTGGCTAATTATCTCACTGAGAAAAGGCCATAAAAAAAGAAAGAAGAAAGTCGGGGTGGGGTTTATTTTTTTTTTTTTTTGAATTATAGTAGAAGTCTTGTTTTTCTTGCCGCAGTATTTTGAATAATTTCTGCCACTGTGGTACCCTTTCAAGAGGAGAATAGCTATATGTATACAATTCTTAATTTAAATTATGGTTGTATCTAGGTAACTGTATATCCCTTTTTTAGGCACGCATTTTACAGTTTTTGAATTAGTTTATGGACTTAATGCCATATTACAATACAATATAACATCAATTTATATACATTTATTTATGTTAATGATGACATGTTCTAACGAAGCTTGTGCCGCTTTGCCTATAGTCGGCATACTCACTAAGAATATTGAAAAAGTCACATCGAGTATAGTGAAAAATATGTACCAACAATGTAGGTCCTACACAACGAACTAAGAACTCTTCTTTCTAGAATAGGCATACCGTTAAAATAAAGTATCGCCAACATCTCGGTTTGTTTGTAAACAAATAGTAGGTATATTCAAGCCTGAACAGTAACAATTACCAGTAACTGGTATTGTTGTCTCTGTTAGAACAAAGATGTGCGAGTAAGACAGACGAATGTTTATGTTGCCGACGTTTGGAAAGTTAAAAAAAAAAACAAATGAAAAATAAAATTTTGTTTTGAAAACTTTTTTTTTAAATAATCCAAAAACAAATTTTTAAATGTTTTGTTTGGATGTAAAGCCTTGTACAATACAATTGTATTCGTGCAAAAATTTTCAATTTTTTTGCGCATTTTTGCGTTTTATGACGTTTACATATGTCGATATAAGGGCATATCCACAAGCTCGCATAACAACATGCTTGATGTGCCGCCATGTATGTTGTAAGCCAATCACGGCATCACATTCTTATGTTTTATGTTCTTATGCAAGATTCTGGATAGGCCTTAAATCAATTTCGAGCAACAAAAAAAAAATTGTCGGTCGATCGGTTGGTCGGTCTGTGCGGGAAATATTGCGGGCACGATAAATTTTTTAAATGTTTGCAATATTTTCATTGAAATTGGTTTATGGGGGTTTTCGAGGTGGTTTAAACTAAATCTGATAATAAACTCCACCCCCAGAGGATGGGGGTAATTAATTTTAAATATTTACAACATCCTCCCCCTGATGTAAAAATTGGTATATTGGGGTTTTTAAGGTTGCTGAAAGTGAGGTGAAAAATGGGAAAGCTTTTTTACTGGGCAGGGTACCTATTTTTAATAATTCGGTCAGAACTTTTAAGTTAAAAGCCAGATAGATTCACATGGGCACATTAGAAATAATATGAGGGTACCTGCCTGTCTCATGCTATTTGATACCTATCTATCTAAACACTTAAGAAAGGATCTCTGATTCTATATGGGTTAGACGCTCTATGGATGGGAATTTAAAATATTTAATAAGATCATTCAATAGGTACCTACAAAGGGTGGAATAACTAGGTGTAAAGAACCATTATGTGGTAGTAAATGTTCGAAATATAATATGAAATATTTAATATTGTTATTAATAACTTTTGATAAAACGTCATGGTAATTAATTTTTAAAACTTTGACAAACGAGCGGATATAGTCAAAAGGAAAATTTAAAATTATTTATCTGCGCCCATGAGTTAAGAGCTTCTTAACCTACGTAGTAGATAAAATATTGTACAATACACGTGAGTTAATCCAATTAATATACTCGTGTGGTTACACAACTCGTACCACACACTCGTGCAACTTCCACACGCGTATCTTAATGATGCTGTTAAGTCACTTGTATCGTAAATATCTATTATATTACTTACACAAACATTTTTGGTAATATCATGAAATACGAAAAATAACGAAAATTCCCAACATTTTTCGGTAAATTTAAGGGGTAGTCTCGGTAAAATATATTTTATGCCCTGGATTAAACAGTAATTTTTGCTGAAAAAAAAAATCCTGAAGATGTCTCTGGTAAAAAGAACGAAACGTGGGATATTATAATTCGTTTTACAGAGTAAAATTCAAGTAAAAGGTTTCCCTGAAGATGTCTCTGGTTTTAGAAAAACTGTATTACACAGTCTTTTAAATAACGGATGCTTTAAAGCTTTCAAAATTAATGGAAAGCACCTACCACAAGCTAAAGCCTTTCCACGCCATGGAGTCCATGGATGATCCAAAAAAAAGTTCGAGATTTTAGGCAAACTTAAGTGGGAAAACTGAAAGAAGAAAAATCTAAAAAAAAAATCTAGACAAAAAAAGGAAGAACTGAAAAAAAATCTAAAAATAAAAAAATATTTATCCTTCAGCCCTTTAATTGTGGTGAAATTATTAAAAAAGAGGTTAGTAAAGAGCTTAAGTAAAGATAGAACCTATTTATTTTCTTAAATAATCCGTGCGAAAAACGTGCTCCACAGCTAGTTAAATGTTATTTTTTAAAAAAGGAATTATGTAGGCAGCAAACTTTTTTTTGTTTTTTTTTGCAAAATGATTATCAGTGATTAATGGTAATATGTATTATTCAAATAAAAATTAAAAAAAAAGTTCGCTGCCGACAGGATTCGAACCTGTGCGGGCAGAGCCCAATGGATTTCAAGTCCATCTCCTTAACCACTCGGACACAGCAGCTTGAAAACTTATTAAAATTAAATACATTATACCGTAGATGTAATTCAATTAAATAAAAATTAAATATTTATATGAAAAATGTAAGAAAATAAACTTGATGTGTCGTAATTGTTATAAATGAATTCAAGAAACATCTGAATTAAGTTTAAAATTGAATTCTAGCAAAATATTCATCGTTTATATTTAAGTGTAGGCAACATTGAATACAAGGAAGACAGTGTAGTACGGGTTGTATAAAGTAAAGGACTCATTATTTTAATTAAAGGTTTAAGGACGGCCATAAAGTTAAAAAAGAGAAAACCTCGGAAAAAAATCTATAAAAATGGCATAAAAAGTTTGCAAAAAAAAGTTGTTGCATGTTTTCCCGAGTGTTTTCCCTTACAACAAGGGAGTAATGGGGAAATAATTGAATTAGGCTCCAACAGCACAAAATTAAATGTTCTCCACTCTCGAGTTGGGAAAATCCACTCTTCTTCAGTTGGGAAAATTATGGAGTTGATTGCCTCTTTTCTTTGGTCATTAACTTTTTATAGTGGTGTAAAAGCAAAATCTGCAGTCTTGGGAAAATAGATCGCAGATAATTGCAGAGTAAAAAGTTGGGAAAATCTCAATCTTTAGTTAGGAAGTTTTGGTTACTGCACTGCGACCCCGCAGAACTGGCACCCCAAAATTACCTTTACTAAAAAAACGAGGGGCTGACCGCGAGGAACTCTTTTGTACAAGCCAAAGGAACTCAGGAGGAACTCTGGAGGTACTCTGAAGAACTCTGGAGAAACTCCGAGGAACTCTGAGGAACTCCGAAGGAACTCTTTGGAAACTCAGAGGAACTCTTTGCAAAAAGGAACTCTTTTGTACAAATTTCAGATGCGGTCAGAAACAATTATTATTTATTATCCATGCGGATTAACGTTTTTAATTTCAAACTAGATTATCAATACATCCTACCTTTGGGTGTCAACTTTTTTTTGAGGGGCGCCAAGTTTGGTAGAAATCGTCAGGGACAATTTTTTTTTTGAGGGGCGCCAAGTTTGGTAGAAATCGTCAGGGATAAAGCTTTTTTTTCTTGAAGGTAAATGTGGGGCGCCATTTTTTATTTGAAGGGTCGCCAAGGCTGGTAGTAATCGTCAGGGACAAAGCGCTTTTTTCATGAAGGTATTTGGCGCCAACTTGTTTTTTTGTAGGGGCGCCAAGTTTGGTTGAAACCGCCAGGGACAAAGCTTTTTTTGAGGGTGCCTTATCGGCAGTAATGCTTGCATAGCGCGGTAATTTCTACGGTTTATTTGCCAAAAATTACCCCTTCCAGAGAGGAACTCTTAAGGAACACAGGTGGAACTCCCAAGGAACTCTGGAGGAACTCCGAAGGAACTCTAAGGAACTCTTTGCAAAAAGGAACTCTTTTGTACAAATTTCAGACGCGGTCAGCCCCTCGTAAAAAAAGATTTATCCCTGGCGATTTCTACCAAACTTGGCGCCCCTGCAAAACACACTTAGCGCCCCAAAAACTGTTTTTCTTCTCGATTTTTCAAAATAGTTGGAAAATTTCTGAAAAAGTTAAGCAATCCCTTACAGCTTAGTTCGGAAATTTTTTGCTTGCTTTAGCTTTTTGATAAAGGAAAATAAATTCAGCGTTAAAACTTTACTGAAAACTAATTATAGATTTTCCACCTAGTTATTCCTCTAACATTCCCACCTTCGCCGTGACGTCACAGCCCTTTCAAAGGACTCCACAATGACGTCATTGCTGCGTGTAACGTCATTATTTGTACTCGACCACTCGAACTTTATCGATAATGTTCGGGTATTGAATTTATTCCCGAGGGAGGAAAATCGTCACTACAGGATTTGAAGCACTAAACTGGCTTATAAACACTCAGAAAATGTAATTGTAATTTTAATACTAAATTTTATTTGTAAATACATATTTGTTATTTATATCGCCACCACTGATATTTAATACTTTACTTGTGATATTAAATACTGCAACGTGTGTATTGTATACAAAATGTTGTCATACTAACATAGAGACCGTGTTGGTACATTTGGACCCCCACGCAACATGTGTTTATTTGGTAAAGCATATCACACTTATAGTATGGTATACTTTGAGTTGTTCTAAAGTTGTATTACTGATCTAGTTTAAAGTATGTTACAGTATTCAGAAAAATTAACAGCCGGTAAATAATACCAATATTTTGATTAGTAATAATATAAAGATTGCAACCACACTCAATTACACACTGATAAAATAATAGGTCCTTTTTTTACTTTTCTCTGTATTATTACTAATCAAAATTTTGGTATTATTTACCGATTGTTATTTTACTAAATACTTTAACATACTTTAAACTAGATCAATAACACAACAACTACAACTTAAAGCATACCAAACTATAACTGTGATATAATTTACCAAATGTTACAGTATTAATAAACACATGTTGCGTGGGGATCCAAATGTACCAGCACGGTCTCTATGTTAGTATGACAACATTTTATATACAATACACACATTGCAGTATTTAATATCACAAGTAAAGTATTAAATACCAATGGTGGCGATATAAATAAAAAATATGCATTAACAAATTACATTCAGTATTAAAATACAACGAAATTTTCTGAGTGAAAGGGTTATAGCCATAAGGGTTGTTTTGAATAAAAAAATTATATACAGTGCGTAAATTAAGTCTGGAATCACCTGAATAACTTTCCAGTTACACTGATAGAAAGGACTTATTTGGATATGGTCAATTAAATTATTTGGTTGTGAGTAACCATTTTTTTTTTCAGAAATAAATATTTAGTTTTTTTTTTTTTTTTTATTTAATTATTAACCTTAAGAGAATACAGGATTCCATATCAGGTAAATATCACAGAAAATATAATTAAAAATATAATAAATGTACATATGAGTTAATCATGTTCTTAAATTTATCATGTTCATGTAAACAAATATTTTAATTTAAAATTATTTCTTAATGGGAACAAAATAGTTTATTTGACAGAAATAAAATTTATTTGTCACAACCAAATAATTCAATTGGCCATATCTAACCAAATATTTTGTTGACACAAATAAACTGTTTTATCAGTCTAGAAGTTAAAAAAACGCTCGGACAAGTCGATTTTTATTTTTAATTTTGCAAATTTAGGTTTTATAACATTTAATGTTATCAAAATTTTCACCCCCTTGCTTCCAAACCCATCCCAATTTTTTTCAAATAGCCACCTATTTTTTTATGTCCTTTGCCAAATTAGGCTTTATCATACACCGTTTGAAAGCTTATTAGACAACCTTTCCAACGAGGGTTAGGTTGAAAAAAAATGTGGTGGGAGGGTGCAAGGGGGTGAAAATTTTAATAACTTTCTTTTACACCAAAATTTGCAAAATAAAAAATAAAAATCGACTTGTCCAAGCGTTTTTTTAACTTGTACTAAAAATTACTACCTTACTTAATGCCAACTGTCGCTATATAAATAAAAATTATGTATTTACAAATAATATTAAGGTATTTAAACAAATACAATAAAATTTTTTGAATGAGAAAAATATCGCAATTTTGAATATTTGTTGAATTTTATTTGAAATAAATACTGAAAACAATTTTCAGTTCATTGTCCTTACAATTATTGCATGATAGCTTCTAAAATTTGAGACGTCTCGACGTTGACGACGCCAGGACGATTCGAACGTGTTTATGTAGTGCTATTACAAATATTATAGCGTGTTGCATTGTCTTTTGTTTTTCGACATGGATATCTTGATTTTTCTTCGTTTTCCTTTTTAAAATTAATAACGAAATATGAAATATTGATTATGTAAAATTACTGAAAAAGGTTAGTTTACACATAGTTTAATACACAATAATTAACTACAAACTAACTGAAAATTTGTAACCGTATTAGATACTGAACGATTTAGTATATTTAACACCCCTAGTAACGTTAGTTATTGATTACAAGTTGTTACTGTAACAATAACTGAACAACGGTATGTTTTACTGTAACAAACTATATTCAATAACTGAACAACGTCGTGTTTTACTGTAACAAACTATATTTAATAACTGAACAACGTTATGTTTTACTGTAATAAACGGTATTCAATAACTGATGATGCGAGGTGTTCGGAACCCCGGGCGAAAAGTTAAATTTTGTGGCCCTAGGGCCAAAAAAATGTTGTTGGCAATGTTGTTGGCCTGCTAACTGAAACTTTTTTTTTAGGTGTTTGATTGGATAGCAAATGACAGTAAAAAGAAATAGTTTTTGCAATTTATAATTAAATACATTTCCAATACATACAGATAATAAGACAATTACCAGCTTTATTTTAAATAGATAAACTCAATAATAACCCCCGCGTGGCTTTTACTTTATTGAGTGGATTATTATTTATTTTACCCACTCAACTGTCAGTTGTCAAATTATTTTCTTCTAAATGTCATTAAATATTTTTAATAAAAATATGAATTCCTAAGCTATTTATTGGATAAAACCTTGTATGGCACTCATTTGTAAACCGATATTGCCCTCTCGAAAATTAACCTGCTTGGCTGACGCCTCGCAGGTTAATTTTCTCATACTTTACCCACTAGTACCATAAATAACTATTAATAATTTATTATAATTAGTAAAAATATAATATATATCATATAATAGACGGGCGAAAAGATAAATTTTGATTTCGTAGGTTCATTACGGACCGGAGGCCATCGGCTTTTAAAAACCTACTCAATCCAAAAATTTAACTTTTCGCCTTTGTATTATAAATAATTATTCTTTTTAAAAGTTTAAAAATCTGCCCTCGTACATGAGCCATGTGCATTTTTTAACGATAACTAACTTCCCAGACAGCACATATTAACTATTAGATATCCAGGGGATATACTTTCTGGATATAGAGTACATCATGGACATCCAGACGTCCGCCTATATCCAGGATATCCACTGGATATCCATGAGATATCCAATGGACATCTATTTTTTTAACCTCCCTAAAGTATATTTACTAGATATTCATTAGATATACATCATGGATATCCATGAATTTCCTGGATATCCATGATGGATCTCTAATGGATATCCAGTGGATATACTATAGGGAGGTTGAAAAAATACATATCCACTGGATATCTCGTGGATATCCAGTGGATATCCTGGATATAGGCGGATGTTTGGATGTCCATGGGATATCTAATGACTATCCAGGCTATCCAATGGATATACCCTATATCCAGAAAGTATATCCCCCGGATATCTAATAGTTATTATGTGCTGTCTGGGTTGTATAGTAGAGGAAAGTCGCCTAATTTCGGATACCATTTACAATGTATTCAATATTTAATACTCGGTATTACTTTTTGATATTTTTTTTATATAACCAGATACAACTTATTATAGCGAACCATGATTTATTATAAAAGCAATTTTATTACAGTTTATTTTTTCCAAAAAACACGGTTAAAAAAAATCAGCGCATTTTTGTGCATTTGAAAAAGGGCTCCTAATTTCGGACATATAGGAAAATTTTTTTCAAGAGTAGATCTGGATCCCATTGCTTATGTTTCTTGTTATTCCTTCACATTTAAGACGTAATTTAATCATTAAGCGATTTTCTACGAAATACTATAAGAACTATAATTTTAGATTCCCAATTTCGAATATCTTAGAATCTTAGGTAATTTTCGTTTTTTCAAAATTGTTTATCTTAGTTTGTTGTATCATTATAAAAATAATAATTAATGGTTGGTTATCCTGAATAATAATTACCTTGCGGATATCCGAAATTGGGAATCAAATGCACAAAAATGGTCTATCCGAAATTAGGCAACTTTCTGCTTTTTAGATTAGAAATTTGTAGAATGTTTACGTTTTCAAATTGCTTAATTATGAATAGTGGATCAACTTAACTAACATCATAACTTACCCAAGACAGAATCACGAACTTTTATAACGATTATTTATAAAATAAACAAGCATAATAATGCAACTGAGCACAAAACTGCCATTTGCAATATAAACGATTTGTGCTGCCATTTAAAGGGGAGAAGCTCTACCGTTATCATATTACAGGACGGATTTAGTTTGACTTTTGGCTTCACATAAAAGTAGGTTTCTGTTTACCTTTGCAGACAGTATCTTAAATACACTACTATCCGAAATTTGGAAACCATCCGAAATTAGGCGCATTTCCTCTATCCTAATATTTAACGCTTTTTCAATCAAATTTCCTGCGGCATTTTATGTATTGAGTAAATCCGGCCCTGGTAGACTTTAGCTAGACTATACTGAATTAGAATAACTTTACTATTGTTTAATAATATAAAGAAAAATCTAATTAAACTATATTGCATCTAATTTTGGATTTTAAATTAAGTTTTCAATTCGTTTATAAAGCCAATCGGACTTTTGCAGACATTCAGTTGTTTTCCTTCCATAACGGGAAATCATTTGTTTGTTTATCCGATTTGACTGTCCTTTGTTAATGTTTCAGTTTTTGTTTTGTTGGGTTGAGGAAACAATTCCCGATATTACTGACAAATAATCTTCATGAATATACTTCGAGCTATAAATATTTGAAACCACGTTTTCATTAATTATCAGAGTTGATACTTTCATTACAATAACAGGGTCGGACAACAGGAATTTAAAATTATTTCTAATTTTTGGTGAGTTTGTTTAATAGATGCCTATGCCGAATAAGATTATATGTCTGTATACAGACATATCGACACTCCCAAGCAACAAGGATGTAACTCAAGTTAGACCCATTTTGAGTTATACTCATAGGTAAACGCCTTGAAAAAAGACACACATGGTGGTACTACTCAGAAACAAACAGTAAATAAACAATAAATACTTAAACAGTTAAATAGAGAATTTTATAAGCTTTCAAATGATATATCACATGACTTCCTTTTCCACTTCAATCATTTACTCACCCTTAAATAAAAAAAAAATATTTTAGAAATTTAGATGTCGTGAAAAATGACAATATATGAGTTATCGATATAATCTTATTCGGCATAGGTATGTATTAAAGAAACTCACCAAAAATAAAAAATAATTTAAAATTCCTGTTGTCCGACCCTGTTATTGTAATGAAAGTATCAACTTTGTTTATTATAGACTGTAAGTTATAGTATATTTCAGTTTTTTGTTTTGATTGGTATGTCACAAAGCTTTGCCAGTGCCACAACCCAAGTAACACAGTAGCTATTAAGTATCTCTTACCGCTCTTTCGCAGCAAAATTGCAGCCATATGGCTGTAGTTTTGTTGCGAAAGAGCGGCAAGAGATACTTTATAGCTATTGTGTTACTTGGGAAGCTTTTAACAAACAAAATAATGCTTTTTGAAAATTTGGACTTTTTCGGAGTTTACCTTCTATTTTTAATATTTTTTTAAGCTGCCGATTTGATTGTCATTTGTTAATGATTCAATTTTTGTTTGTTGAGTTGAGAAAACAGTTTAACTTCCAAAATGACTGAAGAAATAATCTCAATGAACGTAGTATGAGTCATAAATATTTTTTAAAGCGCAGTTTGCTATTAGAACAAATTTTTAGTCCTTATAATTGTTTTTTACTAAATAACTTAAAAACGACATCAAACCATCCTTGAACAACCTATGATTAATAACCTTGCCCTATTTCTTATAGATTTTCTTTAAAGGAAGTTTTTATTAAACAACATATAAAGAAAATTTTATGGAAAAAGTAGTTTATGCATTAAGCACGATTCTACATTAAAAAAAAATTGTTTTTCTATAAAAAAAATATTAATTTATTTAATGCTTACAAAAAAATATATAAAAATTAGTTTTTTCTTTAAATATTTATTAAATAATAAAAAAATTACCTGATCTGATATTTTAACTACTGAAAGCTATCGCCAATTTGAAATAAAGCAAGAAAATGTATGGTTTTTGAATTAAAACAATCAAATGTTATAGGTATGTCATAAAGTGAATCTTTATGAAACCTAATGAAATGAAAAAATTACCACCTTAGAAAATGAAAATTGAAATAAGGTTTTTAATTTGGTGAAAACAACAATCCAAAGGACCTGGTACTAGGATTCGTGGATCTTAGTGAACTCTCATATTTTTTAAAAAAGAAACATTCTATATACATATTCCTTCTGTTTTGTTTTTAATAAGAAATTCTAATACATTGAAATACAGGAATAATGTTCAACCTAATATAATCACGGTTCGCCGTTACTCACTTTTAGTTCGACTTTGGAAAAAACTGAGTTTCTTTTATAATTTGTTTACTTATAATTTAAATATCGATTTAAAACCAAAAATTAAATAATCTATCGAGCGAAACGTATTTAAAACGCAAAAAAGGGTGACGTGACCTCCATAACTTTTGAGTAAATAGGTCAATTTAAACAAAAGTTATATTCTCTTACTTATTACATAATTGAAAACAAAATATGCATTAATATAAAATTTGGAAAAAATTAAAAATCAAAAAACAAAAATAAATTTCAAAAAATATTAAAAATCATAATGTTTAAAAAAAAATATTCTTTTTTATTTAATTTTTTATTTTTAGATTAAACTGTCTTTTATTTTCAATTAATGAACAAGAAAATGTAATGTTTGTTTAAATCACCTATTTATTAAAAAGTTACGGAGGTCACGTGACACATTTTTGCGATTAAAAAACGTTTTGTGCGATAGATTATTTGATTTTTGGTCTTAAATTTATATTAACATAGTAACTAAAAAGTTGTACAAGAAACCTGGGTGTTTTCCAAAGTCAAACTAAAAGTGAGTAACGGCAAACCGTGTAATATATTTTGTTTATTTTCTTTTTGGGAACTTTTGGCACAGATAACATCCACCTGATTTTAAGTTTTTGGCAAGAATTTTCGATAAAATCGAAAGAAGGCAAAGTTTTGTATTAAAACAACTAAAAGGAATAATGGCACAAGTCTAATATAAAAATTAGGAAGTTCTAAGTTTTGTAAGTAACCTGAAATAAGAGATCTACGGTGAAAAACAATAAGAATGTACACGGTAAAAATAAATTACATTAAATTACATAGTCCGTAAATGGTAATATGTTGCCATAGACCGGAACGCTAAAAATTACATAGTCCAGAATGGTAATATTTTACATAGACCGGAACCCTAAAAATTACATAGTCCAGAATGGAAATATTTTTCATAGACCGGAACGCTAAAAATTAAATAGTCCAGAATGGTTTGGGCTTGAAATTTGAAAAAAAAAATATTTACTACTTTTGTTTGTTCCAAATTACAAGTCTCTGTGTCAAAGCTTTTTTAAAATATCGTAGCGTAAAGTTCATTTGGTTTAAGAAACCAAACGATTTGCACCCTTAATACGAGTATAAACTGCTTACATCTTTCTTTAAAGATCTATTGGTTATAAAGATCGTAATTTATAATGAACGTAAATTTTAGGCCACAAATAAAGCATTTAAATATCGTACATAAATAATATTTACCTTTTTTTACACTTTTAACACTTTAACCTATCAGCATGCGTCGCCAATTCTCTAACAATAACAATATTAAACGGTCCGTCTCAGGATGCAACGCCTTCTTGGTTATTGTCCAAAGCACAAGCGCGTCTTAAAATAACATAGCCCGACATTGTAAAATCATGTAAAAATATGTAAATCAATGTAAATATATTTTTTTACATTCTTTTACATTCTTTTACATTCTTTTACATTATTTTACATTCTTTTACATTCTTTTACATTATTTTACATTCTTTTACATAAATTCATGAATTATGCATAGTCCAGAATAGTAAATGTACTATTCCGTAATATGTAAATTCATGTATTTTTACATTATTTTACATGCAGTTTTTACAGTGTAGGTACTTAAATATACCGGATGTTCCAAATAATGTTTTTTCACATTATTAAAGCTTAAAGTTTGAAAATTTTTCTTTCGCATTAAAGTTCCAAGTTTTGTAGACATGGGCGGATTTAGGGGGGGCCATGGCATAAAATAAAAAATCTACCGTTAAAAATAATAAGAAAGTATGTACATAAATATATCGGGTGTTCCAGTTAAGACGGATCACTCGTTTTTTGACATTATTATGTTTAAAGTGTGGAAACTTGTCTTTCCCATAAGGAAAAACCTGGTTTTTGTGGAGTGTTTTATCTTCGCTTACTAAGGGACACCATGCCATAAAATATAGTGTCCTCTTGTGACTGATTTTAAAAATTTTGGCTACAATTTTTTAGAAAATAATATCTCTATTGCACCATGACATTTCTATTGCATGAAAAGCATACTATGATGAACTTTTTCAGCGGTTGAACTTTAAATAAAAAATGCTAATAGAATTATAACCTTTGACATTTGCGTATAGAGTATACAGTATAGATATAGTAAGCGAAGCGGAATCTGCGAATCGTAAATTCGGCAAAAGGTCCACACCACCGAATTCAAATGCCCAAGAGACCTTAAGGCCTGTGCTCAGTGAGCACTGCTCAGCATTGCTTATTAGTTTTTTACCAACGTTATGAAAATCGGGGGCAGGTAAAAAGGACCACCTATAAATAGAAGACATTTTTTTTGCTTGGGAATGATCAGGAAACTCTTCTTCTAAATTTTTGTCTCTAGATTTTTGTCCGCCCGCGAACACTTGAAAAACGGCCGCCTCCTGAGTAAAATCAATCAAAAATAGACCGCCCGGGCGCGCCCCTATAATAAGCCTTATTTTTAACTATATGTTTTAAAAGGTTAAGGGTCGGCTATTTTGATGACTAAAAAAAGGTCGTCACCTCTGAAGCTTGACCCTCTCCCCACGAAATGACTCAGTCGGAATTTTCAGCAAATGCGTCAGAAAATTAAAGACTAGTCGGCAATTTTGTCAAGAAAAGTATGGTGAGATTTTTTTTTAGTCGTGAGTTTTTTTTGGTATTCGGCAAATTTTAGATAGTCGGCAGTTTTTTAATTTTCGTTTGGACCTTTAATCAGTTTTCTCAGTAAAGATCCGTGTCTATTTAATTTTATTTCACTGAGAATTTGTTACTGAAAAGTCCAAAATGATCAAAATTTGCGTTACGTAATACTTGAACGTTCCCTAACCATGCATAAAAATAAAAATAAATCAGATAATAAAAAACAGGACATGTACCAACATTATTCTAAAGAATTCAAAAATGAAAATAAATTATTTGTTGTATTTTGTACAAACCATGGCTTGTTACGTTAGGCCCTTAAGCCTGCAACGCTTGCGCCCCTTGTGCTCTCCCATAGCCTCCTATCGAACCACAGGACCCGCAGTGAATGTTAAATCCAGCTAGCGTCGGGACGCTTCTCGACGCCGTGCGTCCGTCCTGCGGTGGGCGTGATTTTAGGCGGCAAAAACGATGCTTGGTCTTTCTCGCACGCGCGTGGTTTTGCATTCGTCCGTCTCTATCTAACGGTTAAAAAGAAGATATATGTATATACATACATTTGTACACACGAGATAGAGCTTTGTGAATTTTAGCGATGGATTTTGTTGTGCCAATATTTTTTTAGAATTTTTTTGATATTTTTTTGAGGATTTTTTATTTTGGAAATTAGCGATAATAAGGTAGGTTGACTTCGATTTTTAACTGTTAGGAACAAAGACATTTAAAGTTTAGGGATAATAAAGTTTTCAGTAACTTTAATAAAAAAAAAATAAAAAAAAATAAAATAAAACAAACGTAATTTACAGCAATTGTTAATAAATTATTATTTAAAATTCAAAATTTGAGCATTATTTTGAGCTTTAACTAAAAATCACAATATGTACACTGCCGTGCTTAGATGAAAGGTCCTATCTACATAGGTTTGATACACAGATAGGACCTTTCAGCTTAGCAAGGCACCGGTACTGGTACCAGGGTGGCGGTACTGGTACCGTAGTAGCATTAAATCACATGTTCTTTTCTTAAAAGATTGATACCAATATCATTATATTTTAATCAAAATATATTGGCAAAAAATTACTAAATAGTCTAATATTAAATTTAATTAAAAAATGACATGTTTTGTCAAAATTTGAAAATTAATACATGTTTGCACTCACACTTTAATTCTTAATCAAAATATGTAAAAATATACAGGGTGTTGTATTTAAAAATTAATTATTTACATAATCTTAATTTCATTTGAAGTTAATAAACAAAAAAGTTATAGGGGTGTATTTTGGCTGACCCGGTATTTTGTCCCAACCGGTATATGCCGAATATTCGGAAAAGGTTAAAAGCACGTTTGCGGGTTTGTCATTTCCCTTAATTTTATTTAATGTATCCACTTGACAGGAAACGTCATATTAGGACAGTCTACTATTGCCCAGGGCGAAAACTT
The DNA here is from genome assembly GCA_958510825.1 of Brachypterus glaber. Lineage (NCBI taxonomy): Eukaryota > Metazoa > Arthropoda > Insecta > Coleoptera > Kateretidae > Brachypterus > Brachypterus glaber. The sequence goes on along the minus strand of OY294051.1, from coordinate 37,101,054 downwards.
GAGGAAATCCGGCCCTGGTAGATTATACCTAAACTATACATATTTTATACATACTTATAAATTACAAGTTTGTAAAAATAATTTAAACCGACTTTTCAGACTGGTATTTACGACTTGGATGTACACATAAAAATGATAAATTACCTGAGTGCGCGAAATTTTACCTCACTAGCTCGAAAATACATGGCCAGAATTTTAACTCTTACTGCTTTCCAAGTTTAAACTTATATGTGTACGGCAAAGAATAATATTAAGTAATAAAGTTTTATAGAGCTAAGATAAATGTTAACTTTTTAGTTGTGAAGAGAGAACAAAACTTTAGTTGCATGCCGGACAATTAAAAACGTTGGTTAAATGTCCACAGCCGTAGAGAAAAAATTGTGGACAGCGCTGCTTCGATCACATTTGGCCTTACCCATATAGCACACTATATCCCCCGGATATACTCTCAATGTCGCATGTCCCGGGACATTCATTTACATTTACATACATTTTTTGTTTAACCTCGTACTATTCTACCTAATTAGGCATCCCCTAAGTCCAGGACTTGTGTAGGCTAGTAGTAGAGGGAACCACCGGCTTTAATTGACTTTCGAACCAATTTATAGTCAGTGTCCATATACACCTTCGCCAAATTTCAATTATTAATTAACTGAAAAAGGCAAATCGGCGCCGGTGAGAATCGAACTCACGCTATTTTGGATAGTAAACTCGTCAAATACGACGCGGTAGTCCACTACACCAATCCTCCTATTATTCGTATATCCCAAAGATATCGCGGAAGGTATGTCCTGAGGATATACTGTATATACTATCCTAAAGATAGCTACTAATTATGTACAACTGCCCCCGACAAAATTGGCTATCAAATAGTATTCCTTTTATTTTTTTTTGATACATATTGCTATTAATAGCTTGCACCTAGGTGCAAACTGTAAAAAAATCCGTTACGTATTAAAAAGTCCAAAGAACAAGCCGTTTTTATAACTTTCAAAATAACAAAGAGCGTTACGTAACGCACTGGGAGGCCTCCCCCTAGTAAAGTATCCTAAGGTTAAACACTACCCCCCTTCCATGTGTACGTTACGTATTTTAAGAACGACCCCTTTCAAAAAACAACGAAAAAAAAATTAAAATCTCTATAAAAAAAAAATCATAGAATAGTATATTCTATAACTAGTATGGAATAGACAATATTCCGCGGGAGCGGAAATTTTGTCGTACGAGCTGGCAGGCGGGTATGACGGTCCCGCGAGCGCGGAATGACTATTCCATACGTGTTGTAGACTATACTTTTTCTTCGACTGCACATATGAAACACTGTATATGGCTTTAAACTGCAGACAAGGTTAAAAACAATGTTCTTTGTGACTTGACATTGTTAATGCAACAAAACACATATTTTCAAATAAAGCAATTAATGTTATTTAATAATTTTATCAAATCAGCACTTAAAAAAGATTTTTATTTAATTTTAGCACATATTTACAAATGATAATGCAAAAATTGAAGGTTATGTCAGATTGCCATTTAAATGTGCGCTCTCTAATTAAACATTTTTCTGAGGTAAAACAGTTTGTTATGAAATACGACTTTATGGGTATATCTGAGTCACGGCTATGTGGTGATACTAATTCTGATCTTGTTAAAATTAACAATTACTCTTTATTTCGCAGAGATAGGAGTAGAAGTGGTGGGGGGGTTGCCCTTTATGTAAAAAATAAATTTCCATGTTCCCCTATCACCCTTGATTTAACTACGTCGAATGATAAAATTGAATGTTTGTGGGTAAGCGTTAAAATAAATGAAGAGTACTTTGCAGTTGGTACAATATATTGTCCTGATGGGGTAACCCGTACTTCATTATTTCATTACTTTGAAAATGTACTACCCCAGTTACTATCTAAATTTGATAATATCGTTCTTTTTGGCGATTTTAACATCGATTTTTCGGTAACCACTGATTCAGTAAACGCACACTTAAATGCACTGGGTATGCATAAGCTTATTAACGAGCCTACTCGCTACAGTGATACCTCAGCAAAACAAATTGACCAGATTTTTATACATACGAATCATAGGGTGGCTAATTCAGGAACTTTTTTAGCCGATACTGTGGCCGATCATATGGGGGTTGAGTGTGAATTAGATACGCCGCTTAAAAAAATTGCACCTCGCATGCACACTTACAGAAATTTTTCAGATTTTAATAAAAATAATTTTTTAGCTGATTTGCAGTCATTATCTCTTGATAATATTTTTTATCTCGAAAATATTGATGATAAGGTAATGTTTCTTACGGATAATATAGTTGGCATTTTTAATATTCATGCACCAATTTGTACTAAGCGCATATCTAAAGCTCCTGCACCATGGCTTACGGAAAATTTAAAACGTATCTTGTCTGAGAAAGATAAGGCTTTCTTAAAATTTAAACAGTCTCAAACACCTGAAAATTTGTTGACCTATAAAAATATGCGAAATTTTTCTTTAACGGCTATAAGGAATGAAAAACAATCATATTTAACACATCTACATGGACAAAATGATAGTTCTAAACTCTGGAAAACCTTAAAAAAAATGAATGTGTATACTGATAAAACGAGTAATCTTAGGGATCCTAATAAAATCAACAACAGCTTTTTGGCCGGCTGTAATGATAATGTGACTGAGGATACATTTAAATATTATAATTCTAATTGCTATAGTAATAATACGTTCAAATTTAAACTTACGGACATCGACACTATAAAAAATGTAATTTATTCACTAAACTCAAATTCTTCAGGTATAGATAATATAACCCTCGATATGTTAAAATATTGCATGCCACACATTAGTATTTATTTATTACATATTATAAACTGCTGTCTCGAGAAAGGTTATTTTCCAACACAATGGAAAACTGCTGTAGTGCATCCTCTTGCTAAAAAGTCTAACCCGGAAACATATAATGACCTCAGACCGATTAGCTTATTACCCATTTTCTCTAAAATTCTTGAAAAAATTGTTCATTCTCAACTATATGATTATTGCATAATAAACAAAATTCTACCGGATAGCCAGTTTGGATTCAGAAGAAATCATAGTACAGCAGGCGCACTATTAGAGTTAAATGACAATATTCTAAGAGATTTGGATAAAAAACTTGTTTCGATATTGCTAATGTTAGATTTTTCCAAAGCTTTCAATACTATAAGTCCGCGATTGTTAGTTGCCAAACTTAAATATTATGGGTTGGATGAAGTTTCGCAAAAATTCTTTCTGTGTTATTTATTAAATAGAGTTCAGGTCGTCAAGATGGATAACAATTTTTCAAATATAGAAAATGTACCCTTAGGCGTCCCGCAGGGCTCTATTTTAGGGCCCTTGCTTTTTATTATTTATATTGCAGATATGTTTCGTCAGGTTTTGTATGCTACTATTCAGGGCTACGCTGACGATACTCAATTGCGTTTTAGTTTTTTATTGGATGATCAGGATATTGCGGTTGAAAGATTTAACTATGATTTAAATTTAATTTTTGAATATGCCACGAAAAATAATTTGAAGTTAAACTCTGATAAAACAGTTGGTATGATTTTTTGCAGTAATAATAAATATAATTACCTAAAAAATTATTTAAATATTAAGATTAATGATACTAAGATAACTTTTTCTGACAGCGCTAAAAACTTAGGCATAATATATGATTATCAGTTAAAATTTACACACCATGTTAGTAAGCTTGTTCAAACCAGCTATATGAAGTTAAGACTTTTATACGCTAGCCAAGAATTTCTTAGTTTTAAGTTAAGGAAGCAGTTATGTGAAAGTTTAGTTTTGTCCAATTTATTATATTGCATTATTGTATATTTTCCATTTTTGACCGAAACTGAAAAACATCGCATTCAAAAGATACAAAATAGTTGTTGCCGGTTTATATACGGGTTGCGTAAATATGGTCATGTTACCGAAAAAATCAACGAGCTAAAATGGCTAAAAATCGAAAATCTATGGAAGGTATCACATTTAATTTTCTGTCTTAAACTCCTTAATACTTCTACTCCTATGTCTGTACGCCGCAAGCTCATTTTTAGAAATGATGCACATAACCTTAATTTGCGTCAAGTCAATAAATTAACTATACCTAAACATACTTCGGCTATGTTCACGAAGTCTTTTACATATCACTCTGTTGCCTTATATAATGAAAATTGTGAGGAACTAATAGGGCTTAATATAAATTCTTGTAGACGTAAACTAAACCAAAAATATCTAACATTACAGACGTAATTTTTTCTGTCTGTTACACATATATTATGGTATATATGTGTATGTGATATATATTTAAAATTGTTCATTTGATTTGTTTTATCTCTTTTTCTCTCGCATTGGTACTCTAATATTAAACATTTTCTGTGTACTTTGTTTTTTATATATAAATTTATTTACTTATTTTTTTTTTTTTTGTTTTGTATTCACTTAAAATCTTTTTGTTTTGTAATATTTGGATAATTATAATTGCTATTTAATTTTTGTAATGTATTTTACGTAACTTTATCTACATAATTTTTATTGTATATTAACTTGTTATATGGGTTAAGTGGAAGAATAGCAAAGCTAAACTTCGCCCATTTTCTCAATAAAGACCATTTATTATTATTATTATTATTGTTGTGACATATATAAGGTTTAAATATTTAACAATCGATGGAGCAGTTTTAATTTTTTGAACTAAATTGATAAAAAAACTGGTCAAATATTAAGAAAAGCTAATAAACTTCATCTAATTTTAACTCAAAACTTTAAATTGCATTAAATTATTCAATATTTCATATATACATATTTTTGCTAATTTTGCTACAGTTTTCTTTACTTTTATAAACAAGAGATGGCACTACATGTGCTCATTCTAACACTTGATACGGAATATTCATACCGTATCTAGAGCTACAATGGATTCATTCTGTGTTTGAAAAGTGTGTGTATTTGCTTACATTCTAAAGCAGTTCTAGAAAAAAGCTCATTCTGTAACATTTTAACGTATTAGCAAAACTTTTCTTCCAACAAATAACTTTTTTAATATTAAACTAAATGTAAGTATGTACAGGAATGCTAAAACTAGATTCCGAATAAAAATGATCCTAAACTTATTGAAATGCAGCAGCAGACTTTACCAATCTAGACTGAAAATCTAGCTTAGCTGATTCTTTTTTCAGCGTTTTCAGAATTTTAAAGTCTCGTAAGATTGCATCTTTACAAACATTTTCAACTAGATGAAAAGTTTTTGCGTGCATATTTATTTTACTTTCCTTCAGGGGCGGATCTGGAGCCAATGCCCCTTACAATCCGATTTTCAGGGAAAAAATTGTTTCCAAACGTCTTTTACCCAATGACACTGACCAAGAAAAGCGCAGGCGACTTTTTCCAAAAATCGTAAAGAATACATTTTTAAATTCTTCCATTTAATACTTTATTATATTTAGGTTAAAATCATAGTTATGGAGGGGGGTAATTAACCCCATTACCCCCAAATCTGACACTGCTTTCCTTTAATATAACAGACAAATAGGAAATTCTTAATTTTTTTGATTTTTTGCCGACCGCCGAAAACAAAATTTTCTGACGCACTGGCGAAAAATATTGTGTTCCGTACCGTAACTAAACTTTGCCGACATGATGGATTAATGAGGATTCAAAACGTGTAAAAAAAATAAAATAGTTATTTATGGTACTAGTGGGTAAAGTAAGATATTGCCCATGAGAAAATTAACCTGCGAGGCGTCAGCCAAGCAGGTTAATTTTCGAGAGTGCAATATCGGTTTACCGATGAGTGCCATACAAGGTTTTATCCAATAAATAGCTTAGGAATTCATATTTTTATTAAAAATTTTAATGACATTTACAAGAAAATATTTTGACAAGTAACAGTTGAGTGGGTAAAATAAATAATTATCCACTCAATAAAGTAAAAGCCACGCGGGGGTTATTATTGAGTTTATCTATTTAAAATAAAGCTGGTAATTGTCGTATTATCTGTATGTATTGGATAAAATATTTTTTATACGACCTAGTGTAAACGAAATAAAGAAAAATACATGTTCACTATATATCTTCGTTAGGATATATTTCTATCGCACGAGTACATAGTGCATATTTGAATGAAATGACAGCTATGCACACTCATTTATCCAAACGAGTACACATAGCTTTCATATTGACAAAAGTCATTTGACGTTTATAAAATTTTGAAATGTCAAAATTAAACACAGGTAATTCTTTAAAATATACATTTTTAAAGAGTCTAGACTGTAGATCGAAAGAAAAATGTTGTTCGCAACTCGTTTGCGACAAGTCCTTAGTGCACGAGAATGAAGTTTTTTTGACGACGCGAAGCGAAGTCAAAAAATCATTCGAGTTTATTTTATATTCTATAAACGTCAAATGACTTTTGTCAAAATTAAAGCTATGTGTAATCGTTTGGATAAATGAGCGTGCATAGTTGTCATTTCATTCAAATATGCACTAAGTACTCGTGCGATAGAAAAATATCCTAACGAGGATATATAGTGAACATGCATTTTTCTTTATTTCGTGTACACTAGGTCGTACGAAAACTACTATTTTCTATTTTGCGACTCTTATAAGCTCATAATCACACACATTTTTCGTGTTCTTATAGGCCCATAAGAGGCCTGTGCTTTTTTTTTTTCTTTTGGGTTGGCAACAGACAAAAGCCTATCGCTTGACGTTTTCCGTGCAAATGACCGCTTTAAAGTTTAATTTTATACAAAATTTTGTGTTTAGGTTATTTTTTACCGTGTTGAAATTGTGGCTTGGTTAATTGCAGTGAAAAAGGGAAGAGATGACTATAAAATATATCAAAATATAATTTGTTCATGGTGTAAACTGCAATGCCAACCCAAAACAAAAACCCCTAAATCAGCCATCAATTTAAATGTAAGTTTTTTAAAATCTTAGAGCAAAATAGAAAAAATTGTATAAAGCACTCGTTTCATAACACGTTTTTAGCGCACTAGTACTTTAGAAAATTCGCCGCAAGCGGCTCGTTTTCTAAACCTACCCGTGCGCTAAAAACGTATGTTATCAAACTAATACTTTAATATACTATTTGTTGACGGATCGATCATGAAAACAATACCTCAGCACCTTTTGTGCGGAAGTAAAGTCTAATACACTTCGTTTTATTATCTACAAAGATTTACACAAAATAAACACATAAAAATGAATAAAAAATAGCACTTACCTACTTCTGCGAAACTGAAAAAGTGTTTTCCCATGATAAAACATTCAGCCACCTCGATACAAAACAACCACACATAAAAATCATGTGACACGAACATTAAATTTACTAATTTACTAATTTTTAAACACACTTTTAATAGATATCACTATTTTAAACGAAAAACTATGTACCAAGTATATAACGGCCATGTTTTTATTAGTTCATTTGTTTTCTGTTGGTCGAAATCCGCGAGCTGTCAAATCCATAGCCTGCTTAAACGTGTAAAATTCGCGGCAATTTTTAAGTTTAATGCTCTCATTCCAAAAGCGAACAAGTTAAAAGTAGGTTTTATAAAGTGGCTTTAAGAGAAAATAATTGTTTATTATTGTGTTTTATGCAGTTTTTAATTAAAACGTATGTAGTTTTGTATTTTTAAGGGTAGAAATGGATATAAAAAAGTTATTTTAATACTTATTTTGTTTTTGTTGGTAAATAAACTAATGGTTTTTGTAAACTGGAGACGAAAGTTGGATTTTTAAAGCGGGTGCAGTGTGTTTCACAGGCTTCCTAGAAATTGAAATAGTAGGTTTTTTTAAGCAAATGTACTTGGCTTTATTTATTAAAGTTTATTTGTAGTTTATATATAAAAAAATTTAATTAAAAATCTAATAAATTGATATCTATATACCTATTTCTATGTAGAAAAATATATTTATAAGCAACTTTTTTTCATAAAAACAAACGTTTCTATGGAAATGATATAATAGAAATTATAATTGGAAAAATACGAATGAATCTTTTTTCTTTTTTTAACCTGGATAAAACTTAGCTTTCATTCTCTTGACGTCGAGCTAATTTATTTTATAATTATCTAGAAAATAAAGAGACTTTTTTCTGCTCATTAGGTTTTCCTTCAGGCCATTTTTTAATAACGCTAAAAAATACTGCTTTTTAGAGTCACTATATCTAGGGTCACTCCATCCAGTGGTGGCTTTTTGACAATAACAGTAATTTTTATCGTGGAAAACTGTAAAATTTATAGAAAAACATTGTAAAATATTATGCAAAAAATGCAAAATATCTAAAATTAAGCCATATTATAACGAAAAAAATAATAAAAATAGTTATTTATACAGGGTTATTCAGAAATAAGTTCGAGAAATTTAAGAGGTGATTCTACGTTAAAAAATATGAAAAAAAGGTTGGTCCGGAAATGAGCCCTAAGGGAGCTACGGCTCTTTAAAATTGCAATAAAAATAATGTTTTTAATTAATAACTTTTAAGCTAGAACAACGAGCTTTTGCATGTATACTAGTATTAATAAGGGCAATAAGTTTATGTTAATTTATTTTTTTGAATTTCTTCAGAGGCGTGCCTAGACGGACAAAATATGTGAGGCATAACATATTTTTGCCCCAAACTTTTTTATGTATACTATATTATACTTTTTTTCATATTTTTTAACGTAACGTAATCACCTATTAAATTTCTCGAACTTATTTCTGAATAACCCTGTATATCAAGGGTGCAAACTGGTTGTTTCAAGGCCTATCCAGAAACTTGCATAAGAACATAAAACATAAGAATGCGGTGCCGTGATTGGCTTACAAGGTACATGGCGGCACATCAAGCCAATCACGGCATCGCATTGTTATGTATTACGTTCTTATGCGATCCTGTGAATAGGCACTTAGTCCCGCAGCATGAATGTTTCCCGAATCGCAAAATGACAGGTTTGCAGTTTTCATTTATTTTTTTTCCAATATGGACGTAGTATTTTAAATGTTGCACGCTGTTAGAACAAATTTTACAAAGTTTTCAAACCCCCATTGTGGTTTTTGAGCAGTTTTAAATTTATTGCCATTTAACTTAAGAAAAATGTATGAGAAATTTTATGATAAGATAATACAGATGCGGGATTAAAACAATAGGTTTAGTCCCGCAATAGAGGGAGTCAAAATTATTACTCCCGGTCGTGCAAAAAAAAAGTATTTAAAAATATTTTTTAAATTATTTTTTTTTTTTTAGTCAAAATGCCACAAGGTCCTATGGCTAGTCCCCTCATGAAGCCATTCGTGGTTCTGGCCCTTCCCGGAATGTACTTGTTCTATAAATACAACCAGTACAAGAGAAAACGAAAAGAAAATGCCAGACGACGATTGACAGAAAAGGAATTATCACACTTGCACAATAAAATCGTAAGTAATTTTTTTTTTTGGCAAAGTTTTTAAAATTTTGAATGAGTTTTTTTATATTGAATGACATTTTATGTTAAGTTCAAACTAGGCAATTCAAAATTTTATGGAAGATTATTATGTACTAACAACTAAGCTTTTCTAAATTTACAATAAACATAAGCACTATGTTGAATGATTCATAACTTCAGTGGCGCACCCAGTATTTTTCTTGTGGGCGGGCTGAGCCAGGGACGGCCACAGTATTTTTTTGTGGGCTATTTATGGCCTATTATGGCCTATTTAGCTTTTTAACAGTAAAGGGCGCAGGGTGTAGTAAGACTTTTTTGCAATTTTAGCGCCGCAGTCAATTTTGATTATAATTTTCAAGGTCACGCACTTTCACGTCGAAATTTGGAAAACATTTTATTAAAAAACCTCTAGACAGAGGAAATAAGAAAATCCTATATTTTCGCATTTCCCAGACACATAGTAACTTGCAGACATGTAAATAATTTTTTTCACTACCAGCCTAAAAGCACATCTTTATTACTGTTCTTTTCATTGGTAGAAATATTATTTCTCTACCTATGACGTCAGAGGTTCTAAAAATAATGAAATCGCACCATGGTTAATAATGAATTTTTATTCAGCTGTTTTGGCATCTGACGTTTCACTTAATTATTAAATCACATTGCTATTTACAAGTGTCTTTAGGCACCAAATTTATTTATTGCATGATAAATTAAAAAATATTAACTAAATTAGCACCTATAAAAAATGTTTTACAAAAAAACACTTCAAAAAGTGAAAATCATTGGTCCATCATATTTAACCATAGATTATACAACCCATATATTACCGTAAGGATCATAGATTACTAGAGGTATAACCCCCATATATTGATTTTTGAGGCAACAGATTCTCCCTCACAGTTTTCGCCTGCCCTTATTTCTGGGGGAGTACCAGAATCATCTCTTTGCATTTCACTTTCCATTTTTATATATTTTATTACAATTAACACGGAAACACTTTCTAACTTAATAATTTTAGCAGATCACCAGAAAATTTCTGCCAGAAATGTCAAGTTATTCATTTGTTTTTTTAATGGCCGCGAACACCAGCGTGATATTTTAAATTTATAAGCTTTTTCATTAAATTTTAGTAAAATAAATAAATAAATAGCTAATTAATTGTACTGGTAGTGAAAAAAATACTATATTTTCCACGTGAGTGAAGATTTAACATTTTAGACCGCGTCTTGCGGGCTTCGCGCTAGCGCGCTCATCCCGCAATTTGACGCAGGTCAAAAATGTTAAACTTCTCTCACTTGGTAAATAATATACTATTACAAAATCTATTAATTAAAATTGTAATATCACATTATTGCTTATCAAGAAAATTTTAAGATTTCATAGTTTTTCTCGATAAGCAAATTATTTTATAAAACTTGAAATGGGTATATGAAAACCTATATTAAAATACAACTGATCATGTTTAACACCGCAGGCAAAAATCTATAGAAATGTTGATGCTTTCCATTTTCCAGTTTGATATTATTATTTTATAAAATCTATTAACAAAAATCGAGATATTAGCGCCGCAGGCGAATTTTTTTGAAAAGCTAACAAGCAAAATAGTTAAAAAGTCATTTTACAAACATTAAATTTAAGGGCTTGGGTGGGGCTGTCGACCGCCAGCTCCCCCTCCCCCCTGGGTGCGCCACTGCATAACTTTACTTGAATAATAATATTATATATATCATATATTATATATTATATTATGGAGAATACAAGAGCTGTTTATTTAACACTATTATAATTTTTTATTTTAATATTAGTTATTTCTCCTTATTTATTACAAAAAAAAAAAATACATGAACATTACAGCTTTTATAATTTATTAGTAAGTAATATTATATTTATTGTACAGTAATTTACCGGCAGTAAAATGGGAGTTATATAGTTTATAGTTATAAGCAATTTTATTTGTTTTATATGAAACAGGATTTCCTCGGAAATTTAATATTTTCCCTGAGTTATGACTTTGATATTACAACATGTAGTAATAAATATGTAATACCAACATGAAGAAAACGTATTTTCTATAGGGATTTTCCTCGTGAAAATCGGAATTCCGTCCAATCTTACATACAGAATATAATAAAAATTTTAAAAGCTTTTTCTTTTTTTAATATTTTATTAGAAAGTTACCAGGCATTCTTATATTGCCTAGGAAAAAAAAATTGTTGATAATAGTTCAGAAGTTAAATATTTTTCTTTTATTTTATGGTTAGTTTAAGAATTTTCACATGACTACATATTATCTTTCTAAAATGCTTTTTGATTTGAAAAAGCAAAAACAGGCGACCAGTAACAAAGAAACAATTACACAAGGTAAGCCCAGATGAAGTGACCCTAATGTACTATAGGGACGCCCTACCTACTACCAAATATCCAGCAAAAAGACAATTTTTTTATGGTCAATTACAGCGGCACTTAGTGCTACTAAGAGTGCCGATGTATTGAAATCTTCGCCGAAAAGTCAAAATCTTTTACCATGCTTTTTCACATTTCTCGACGTTTTAGACCTCAAAATCAGTAAAAAAAATCCGTCTGTCTGTCTATCTGTCTGTCTGTAAACTCGATAACTCCATTTCTAAATAAGATATTGACAAGCGTTTTTTTTGTATATTGTTTCTTATCGTATTTCGAAGATTAGATTTTGGGGGTAAACGATTGGGGGTAAGGGGTAAGAATGGGGTAAAACTTCTATTTTTAGCGTTTTTTGGTTATAATTAAGGCAATTATTATCGTATTTTATTAATTTAGCACTTATATGAAAGATAATTTTAAATTGGTCAAAAAATGTTATAAACAACGTTTTCCTAAGACGCATATTTTTCGAGATATTGGCGTTTAAAGCAGTAAAACGTTTTTTAGCATATCTCACTTTTTTATAACCCGATTTCAAAAAATTATATTTTAAATAAAAGCTGTTTTTAAGCCCTATATAAAATGCTATACACAGTTGTTTGCTAGAATATAACGTTTTGGAGATAAAGACTTTCAAACTTTAATAAATTATGCAAGTAAATTAATGGTTGCCTATTCACGTGATCACACAACTTTGCTTGTTATAACGTTTCAAATAAGTGCCTAGTGCCGATGTTTTGACGAGGTGCTTGCAACTGTTCAGCTGGTTTATTATAGGTTTGGCAGACTAACATCTCTACTCCAATATTCCTTCTCCGTAGCTCCATACTTCATTACATCCCTACTCTATAATAACCCTACTTCGCAACCTACTCCATAACATCCCACTTGTTAAAACAAAAAAGTATTTGTCATTGTAAGTCACCATCAAATATAAATTAAGTTTAAAAATTTTATTTATTTATTTATTTATAGTCGTTTTGTGCCATTTTTTGAGGTATTTTATAACATTAGACTGTTAATAATACAAACAATTTTTTGTTTCGCGAACCACTCATTTATTATCAGTGGTTTATACAATGAACTAACAACTCTTCTCTCTAGAATACGCATACCGTTAATATAAAGTATCGCCAACATCTCGGTTTGTTTGTAAACAAATAGTAGGTATATTCAGGCCTGGACAATAACAATTACCAGTAACTGTTATTGTTGTCTCTGTTAGAACAAAGCTGTGTGAGTAAGACAGACAAATGTATATGTTGGCTACGTTTTTTTCAGTTTTTACAAATGCAATGCCTATTCTAGAGAGAAGAGTGATTAGTTCGTTGGGTTTATCGAGTGCATTTAGTGCGGAGTAGGCCCTATAAAAAATGTCATATTGAAAGGTATTGAAACACATAGAGATAATTTCAAATACGTATTACAAAGTATTTTTTAATACTTATTTGGAATCATTTGCATGTGTTTTAATACGTTTTAATACTACATTTTTTATAGGGAGGTTATTGAGGAGGAGGAGGAATGTTATGGAGTACGGATGTTAGGGAGTAGGAACATTGAGAGTAGGAATGCTAGTCTGCCATAGGTTTCTATAAGCACTTAATCCAGTCCGCCACTGAATCTATCGTTTATTAAATTGAAGCAATTTAATACCGTCCTTTAAATTGTCATCATTTAGAATTTGTAATTTTTTAATTACATCATTTTTTTCAATTAATTTTTAGTAAGTTTTCATTAAAGATTTATAAAGCGCAAATTTTTTATTTAAGTTTATTAAGTTTTAATTATTCAAGTATTTAATTTTCTTAATGGAAATGCCTTTTTAATTTTAACTTTCGAATTAAAGATTTAAAATTTTCCAATTTTAATGAAATATTTGGATATGCAATAAAATAAATGGATATGCAATAGTATTACATATTGATTTGGAAAATGTTTCACTTCATGAGAAAAAGTTAGCTAACCAAGGGCCGTTAGCCCCGCGGTCAGCTAATTGCAGATGGAAAAATGAAAATTTCTGCCGAGGTTTGTATACTATTTTATTTACAGTTTTTATCTATTTTATTAACAATTGTATATTTTATGTTACACGACAAAACTGACACCATCTTCATCATCATAAACACTGGTGAAGTTAGTTACACATTTTTGCTTTATTAATGCATGTATAGGTAGAAGGCGATCTCCACGAAAATAAAATAAAAAATAACTTTTATTTAATATTAACAATTTTAAAACATATAAATATTCATTCAACATAAATAATAAATATTTGTCTAAAAAAGTATAAAAAGAACGTTATGTATTTACTTCGTTAAATTACCGGCGGTGGCAGCACTTATCGGTCATCTTTCACAAATCACAGTTAAACTGGTTGTAAATTTAATATATTTTAGAAATACGAAAATATTGCATTTTAAATGTGCATCTGATGTTATTTAAAAAAAGGAGTACTTAAAACTATTTTTTCCATAACATTTTAATACATTTAAGTTTTTGACATATCTGAACTAAAGTTAGTCACAAGACAGTTGCCGACCAAGGGATGGAAATGTGGTGTTTCAAACTTTTTAGAAGAAGTTAACAATAATTGATTTTCCAACTTTTACGTATGTATGTTATTATCTTATTTATTAATGATTGTGAATAAAATCTGTAGTTCGTAGCAGGGGCGGATTTAGGGGGGCCATGGGGGCCATGCCCCCCCCAGCGAGATATATTAGCATAGAAATACATTCAAAATTATATTTTTGGTGAATGCGCAATTTTTTCCTTATGGATGATCCCCCCTTAAAATGAAATAAATCCGCCCCTGTTTCGTAGTGTTTTTCTATGTTTGAACTAGGGGCCATAAATGTTTAACGTCACGTGTGAAGTTTAATGTCACTTAATTCAGGGTCCGTAGTTTGAACCGTTCAGCTCCCTCACACATTCAGTTTGACAAGTTCTACAGCACGCAATGGTACACACAAAAAAACTGAGTGTGTGTGATCAAACTTATAGCTTTCTAATTTAGAACTTCTAACATGCACGTATTTTTACTTCAGAATACCTCCAAAACACGTATGTTCCAAAATAAATCAAGTAACTTGATCCAAGTTTTTAAAATAAAATAGAAATATTTAATTTTACAGAATTAATGAACATTTTAAAAATCTTCTTCCAACCAAATGACGTATACGTTTTTGAAATATTTTTATCTTATTATTTCCTGTTCTGCGTATTCTTGATCTTCCAGTTCCCTTTTTCGAAAATCTGGAATATTCGCTCGATATTCCTTATAATGAAATTTTAGGAAATCCTGTGCTATTTCTTCACGTTTTTTAATATCGACTAGGGCTTTGCAAAAAATTTCGAATTCCAGGTCTGTTAATTGTGGAATTCCATAATTGTGGACAACGCCTTCCTTTGCGAACTGTACCGTTGAGACAACGTGACTAAAAATTACAAAAATTATAAAAATTACAAAAATTACAAAAATTACAAACATTCAAAAAATTACAAAAATGACAAAAATTACAAAAATTACTAAAATTACAAAAATTATAAAAATTACAAAAATTACAAAAATTACAAAAATTACAAAAATTACAAAAATTACAAAAATTACAAAAATTACAAAAATTACAAAAATTACAAAAATTACAAAAATTACAAAAATTACAAAAATTACAAAAATTACAAAAATTACAAAAATTATAAAAATTATAAAAATTACAAAAATTACAATAATTACAAATATTACAAAAATTACAAAAATTACAAAAATTACAAAAATTACAAAAATTACAAAAATTACAAAAATTACAAAAATTACAAAAATTACAAAAATTACAAAAATTACAAAAATTACAAAAATTACAAAAATTACAAAAATTACAAAAATTACAAAAATTACAAAAATTACAAAAATTACAAAAAAACGAATACGAATTTTAGGTAGGATTGAGGGGGGAATTTTATTAGATGTAAAAAAACTTACTGCTCGATCAAAGTACTAATACCATTATAAACTCTAGGTAAATATGGTCTTATTATTTGTTTTAAGAGGTTGTAAAAAATTAGTCTTACTTGCAGGTATCCGTGAGGTTGCTTCTAACAAAAGCACTTGCATTTGCTTTCTGGTCACCTAAAATGCCCATTCCTATGGTTGTCACCAGATGGTTTATTGCACAAGCTTCACTGAGGGGTCGATATTGTGTACTAAAAATAATAATAATAATACTAATAGTTATTATTATTATAATCTAAAAGTTATTTTAAAACAGAAAATGTGCACTTTTCCTTACGTATAAAAGTTTTTCCACATTTTTGGAAAATAAGCTGTTCGAATTCTTCTAAAATACGCCATAACTTCTTGTACAGAATCCTCAGGAATGGGTCTAGGCCTGGCTCTGCTAAAAAGGGGCACCGCAGTGTCTCTTTCGGGGCCCCCTATCATTGGTACATGACAAGTTACTGGATCTACGTCGTTGAATTGGGCTGCTATCGAGTTTAACTCCATCTGAGAGAAAAAATTACAATTAAATTATCGTTTTTGTTTAGTGTGTGAAAACTATGATTTTTTAGTTCTAATGAGTATTGACCAACACAACAAAGAAAAAATATTCTAATATAAGTTAGGGGGAAATACCCATGAATGGGACATATTATTAAAAAGTGTATTTTATGCTGCCCGAAAATTTGAGTTATAGAGAATACTGTGTTACTGTGGTTTGGAGATTTTCGAGTTATAGAAAATGGAGTTAGAGAGGTGGAAACACATTGTTACAATAGAAATGTGCGGGTGACTGGTTTCGAGTTATGGAGATTTTCAAGTTATAGAAATTCGAGTTAGAAAGGTAAAAATTGTTACAATAGAAAATGTAAGGGGAACATCAGTAAACTTCGACTTATGGAACATTTCGAGTTGTGGAGGTTCGAGTTATGGAGTTTCGACTGTATTTTGCAATGACGTCAGTCGGAATAGCTGTGAAGTTTAGAGTTGAATATTTTACAAAAGATAATTTCCGAATATTTTTTTTTACCTGTAAAGGAGCAGTCGATCCAATAATCCTTCCAGGATGATACCAGGGACTCTTTTTAAAAACTCCTGCTACTATCGAAGTCATAACTGACACTGGAGGTATGTGAATTAGTTGAATGGCCTTAGGGGCGAAAGTTAAACATTGTTTTGCAAGTTCTACGGCTCTGGGGCCTTCGGCTATCACTCTTTCTCCTACTACAGCATCGATGGGTAAATGATGACAGGTGCATAGCATTACTATGATATCTGCAGTCTGAAATAAGATACTTTTATAAAGGCACTAATATCAGGGGCGGATCGAGAAGTCAGTTTGAGGGGGGGGGAGGCAAAAAATGCCCAATTTTATCTATTTGCTTTAAAAAATCAGGTATTTTCCTTCAAAACTCAGTCTCTTGGGTGGGAGGGGGTCATTTTACCTGAGAATTTGTATTAATTAATGAACTTTTGTAGTTAAAAGTTGTTTCATAATAATAACAGAACAACGTAATGTTTTATTGGATTTTTTTAAATAGGGGAATAGGAAATTTTATAAGCTTCAAAATGATGTATCACACGACCCCCTTCCGTTTAAAAATGTTCTACCTTGTACCCCTATCTCCATTGTGCTCCCTATATCAAATATATACCAAAAAATTATTTGGGTTATCTCGGGTTACATTATTTACGTGTTCCAAATATCAAGTTGATATCTTATGGCGTTCGAAAGTTAAAGGGGGGGGGGCTGACTTTTGAGACGCTCTGTATATTTAAAACACCTTGCAAATTTAGTTATTGAACTTTTTTATCCATTTTTTTTTACTTTTATTTGCGTAAAACAAAAACTTAAAGAAAAAGAAAAGCTTTGTTTTCTATTTCTAAAAGTATTGTTTACTCACCCGTATGGCTTTACAAAGCCTCTCTTTTCCAAGATAATATTTTACTTTACATTTTGTGTCAATGGCTTCTAAATCTTCTGCTAATCTGCTGTCTTTTTCTCCATACAAGTGTAAAAATGACAAAGCGGGATTTTGTTTGAGCAAAAGCGCCAAATTTTCTCCTAACGGAGTGTCGGCGCCCAAAAGGCACACTTGTACTGCTTTTCTTGCTGATTTTTCTGAGTATTTTTGGATGGGATTTTTAAAAGCTACGAAAATATATATTTTTAAACAAATGCAGAAGTTTTCAAGTTTTATATTTTTGCTTACATGGAATAAATCTTTGTAATTTTGCGAGATTCATGATGAAAACGAATAATTTTGATTAATGGTTTTTGAAATAAAAATTTGACAGAAACAGGTTATGTGAAATATTAAATATGACATTTTAGATCATCACTTTCACAATTAGTTTTAAATTAAGTAGATCCTTAGTTTTAAAGATTGCTAGATGTAGAATAAGGTTGGTTGGCCTAGGATTTTAGTAAAGAACATGAAATAAATAATTACACAGGACCACAATTTTTTTCTGTCAGTTGGCGTGGATCAGAAATGGTTTACTAGGTGTATTTTTGGTCGCTGGTTTTGGCCCGCCACGTCGGGATTTTTGTTTAAATAGAAAAAACCAATATTTTTTTTCCTTTCGAAAATTTTATTTCGCTCATATTTCCAAAATATTAATCTGAAAGTATTATATACCTAAATTTTTGGAATCAGCAAGATCTATCGAGATGATTTTTTTTTAAACATCCAGACGATGACCGAAATACGATTTTAACCATATCTCAGATTTAAAAAAAATCATGTCGATCTTGACGCGTTGATTCCAAAAATATAGGCGTATTTTTATATTTTGGAAAATATGAGCGAAATAAAAAAAAAATGGGTTTTCGTATTTAAAAAAAAACCCTGACGTGATGGGCCAAAACGGACGACGGATTCATGTTCATCGATTAAAAATACACCTAAAAAACCATTTTTGATCCACGTCGACCGAAAAAAAAAATTGTGGTCCTGAGTTATTTATTATTTATTATTATTACAGTAATATCCTTAGTGCAAGTTGAATTATTGATAATTTTGTTTTGGTTTATCAAAAGCATTTTAGTTGGATATAGTTCTAGTGGATAAAATTCACGAGAACAATTTCCTTAAAGTTGCTCGAAAAATATTTTGATTTCACAAAAACTTTAACATGTAATTTGAACTGGCAATTATCTTTATTTTCAACGTTTCGGTCCTTTCAAACACATTATAACTTATTCACTATAGTCTACCAAGAATACATATAGGTGTTCTTGTGATAAGAAAGAGGAAGAAAAAACATATACAGTTAATTTGAAATATGTCTACGTGTACGGTTCTATAGCTTTGTTTATTGTTCGTAATTGTTTATTTAAATAATATTTATGTTAAATGTAGTGTTTTAAGTATGCTAAGGTAAATGTTTTTCGTATTATCTAGGCATAAGATTAAAAAGTAGACGTTTTTAATTTTTTTTTAATTTTTTTTTAAGTTATATATTTTTTTATGTTATTACATAAGGTCTTTTTTCTCTCTTTTAGCTTGATAAAGTCTTGATTAAAGACGAAACGTCGCTAGTGCATAAAACTTAGTGTTTTAATTTAAAATCCTAGTCCCGATATTTGTTTATTAATTGTATAATCAAAGGACACTAATATAATTTGATATTATAACTTATGTAAATCCTTAAAAAAAAACAAACATTACATTACATTGTTAAAATGAAAACAACAAAGTTGCGAAGTCTTACTATTTAAAATAGACACGTGTATTTGTGTGTGTGCGTGGATTAATATAAAATCTACTCAATCACAAGGTTTAAAAAATAATCGAGGTACTTGACACCCATATACAGAGCGTTTGAAACAATAAGGATATCGATTTCAAATTTGGAATACCTTAATAAGAAAACTTAAACTAGCGTTTAAAATATATTTCATATTTGTAACTTTTAGAATGTGGACTTTTTATAGGGGGGATTTTTTTCATCAAAAGAGGGGTCTGTGGTACCATCATTTTCATAGAAAACGCTCACATCACAGAACCCTGAAGTACCCCAACATTTCAAATTTTTAGTTGTGGTATATGTACTTTACTAAGATTGACACTGACATTTTCCGTAATAATTAAGTAAGGTTAAAGTACAGTCTATATTATATAGTGCAAGTCCTATAACTGTCTTTAAGCATATATGCTTATAAGCAAAAAGGTTAACAAATTTTATTATAAATGATATTTATACAGTATGTCTCCAGATAGAGTTACAAAGAGGAATTTATTTTTTATTTTTGATTTGATCTTAAAAAAAGTCACTCTTTATAACTTGCCCTGCTTGATTTTAAACTCCCAAAACACTAAGCGCTTTTTGTACAACTCTTACGGTTCATGGGATAATGTTTTTTTCTTCAAAATAGTGTCTTCAAACATATAAAGAAAAAAAACATCATCAAGAGTGACTTATTTTAAGATATCAAAAATAAAAAAATCTTCTTTGTAATTCTAACAGTTGGTTTGTGTAATTTGGTGTAATTTTTGCGTGCCAAGCCTCAATGATGGCCTGTCGTTATTCTTCAGCATTATGACCCAGGAAAGTTAGTTTCTTCCCTCGCTCTGACTCCGGTATAGAAAGGGTTTTCCCGCAGATAATTCATTAATTGCATATCTTCTTCTGCACTACTCATTCTACTTCGAACAGAACCCCGCTTTCTGCTAATCTGTCCAGTTTCCTCAAGTTTTTTCTTTGCTCGCATTATAGTGCTGTTTGCAACATTTAATTCAGTGGCTATTTCACGTACACTTATCCCGTCATTTATTCTTGCTGTTATAATACATTTTTGATAATTTGTAAGCTGCGGCATAACTAATGTGAATTATTT
Organism: Brachypterus glaber; assembly: GCA_958510825.1. Taxonomy (NCBI): domain Eukaryota; kingdom Metazoa; phylum Arthropoda; class Insecta; order Coleoptera; family Kateretidae; genus Brachypterus; species Brachypterus glaber. The sequence goes on along the minus strand of OY294051.1, from coordinate 37,080,374 downwards.
TGACAAGTAATGTCATAATAATATTTGACAAATAAATGTCAAAGAGACCTTGATAAAGTTCAATATAATCTGTAACATTTTTAGGTGTAAGCGTTTATTATGAAAACGATGGTACATTGTTTTAAAGCCTTTAAAATTTTCTATTTGACCACGTATATTAATTTTTTTTGAGACATTTTTGTTGAGGGTTGAAAATAAGAATTTTCTACAGTAATATTTTAAGCGAATTACTAAAAATTGTTTTTTCATATATCAAAATCATTTTGCTTGAAATTGATCGAGTGAATACAATTTAGGAGAACAATAACAACATGCTTTTGATATGCCAGAAAATTACATGCAATTATTGTTTGAAAATTTTCAAAACGATTGTATGCATTATTGTAACAGTTTTGACCTTGATCGGTACTTTTAGGGTTAATTTTGGCTCAAGAATAATTTATCACTCGAACTTAGACACGCGAATCAATTAAACTTGATTAAAGAATCGTTTTAATTATTAGAAATCGATTTATCAAATCAACAATTTTTTGATTTATTTGAGAAGCAAATAATAGTTTTCGTAACGAGTAAGCGACTTTAGTCCTTAGTGCACGAGAATGAAGTTTTTTTGACGACGCGAAGCGAAGTCAAAAAATCATTCGAGTGCAATAAGGACCTATCGCAAACGAGTTGCGAACAACATTTTTCGTTCGATCTACAGTCTACTCTTTAAAAATGTATATTTTAAAGAATTACCTGTGTTTAATTTTGACATTTAAAAATTTTATAAACGTCAAACGACTTTTGTCAAAATGAAAGCTATGTGTACTTGTTTGGATAAATAAGTGTGCATAGTTGTCATTTCATTCAAATATGCACTATGTACTCGTGCGATAGAAATATATCCTAACGAGGATATATAGTGGACATGGATTTTTCTTTATTTCATGTACACTAGGTTTTCTTAACATTTTTCCATTAATTTATTGATAAATCATTGATAATCTGAGTAAAGCCCAAGAGCTCGAGCTTGAGCTTTAGTTGATTGATAAGAGTTGAATTATATAAATGTGAATTTGGGATAAATAGGAAAAAATAATAGCTATATAATATATAAAATTAATAGCTATATAATATATAGCCTATATTTAAATAATGGACGACTTTTTTTCTTGATAAATATATTGTTATTACTTACTTTTTATATTGCTTAGCAATGCTTAATTTCGAAAAATAGTACCTATATTATTCAACGAGCTTATAATAATTGCTAATAATCAATGAGGGTGAATTTTGCGACACGAGCCGATAGGCGAATGGCAAATGATTAATAACTATTATTCCCGAGTAGCATATTATACTTTATCCACAGCCGCACAGTAGGAACTTTCAAGGTTTTCTATTTCAAAATTCCAGAAGACGGTCAATAGAGGTCTGTACAACTAGAATTATGAAACAGAAGACGTCTACCCTATCTCTATCTCATTTGTGCACGGCACACCACTACCAACTTAGATAAATTAAAAAAATATTGCATTTTTTTCAATTTTTATCAACAGTTACCGTTGATTTTTGTAAATAAACCTAAAGAAATGAATATTTTTTGCTAAGAAATAACACTGACGATTTAATAGTAAAATAAAGAATGAAATATAAATCCTATTAATTGTTCTTAGGTTGGTTGCTTAATCTGTTTATTTATTTACAAAACATAACCTCAAATATGAAAAGGTAAATATGAATTTATTTAACGTTTATCATATTTATTATTAACTATATATTATTATTATATATTTTAATATCGTTACCAGTTTCTACATTTCAAGAAATTTTATGACTAGCGTTATTTCTGTTATAGCTACCAAAATGCCAAGATGTTTTTACAAGGGTTACAAAAGTCCAAACGAATTTCGCCTAGGCTTTAAATCTAAGGTATAAAGAAAGAACTTACCTTTGGTAAACAATATTTAAATATCAAAATTCGTAAAAGTACTATAATAGTCAATAAAAACACAATATTTAGTAAAACACACAAAAAACTGAAATCAAAACAATATCAAACGCAGCTCACACAATGACAGTGGCTAACGAAAATGGCGTTACTGACAGTGCAGCCAACATAAAACCTAGTAGATTTTTTTTTTCCTTATGTTGGTGATATTACTTCTATCCTTTTTGGGTAGAACTTTTGTCCCTGTCTAATCTAAATGGAGAAATCTCCATTTTGAATTGATCTTCCTATTTTTTTTTTAAGAACTTGTTACTTTGTACTTGTACTTTTCATAACCTACTGCTACAAATTTAATTTGCATAGCAATTGAGTGCTGAGAGATTAAGTTGTCAGATTACAATTTTTTCATTTATTTCAGAGAAGAATATTTAGGGAGTTTGAGGTTGCTAAAAAATTAAATCCAATATGGCGTCGAAAATTTAAAATTGGCGCGTGCCATATTAAATCAGTCATTTTAATATTAAATTTTTAACATCGGATTTGGTTTCAACGACCTTAAAAATACTTAATCACTAATTTTCAGCAAACAATATTGAAAATTTTAAAATTTCGACGCCATATTGGATGCGTCATTTTAAATTTAAATTTTTTAGCAACCCCAAAAACCCTAAATATTCTTCTCTTTTTTCTTTCCATCAAGTATAGAATTTTTAAGTTATGGACATTGGTCTACAACAACATAATCAAAAGAAGCCATTTGACACATATTCAGAAAGATCGAACAATAATAAACTTTGGCGCCAATTCTTTTTTTTTATTTTTTGTTATTTTATTTGAAATAAGCGGTATAAAAAATAAGCGTATGCAAAAATTCAGAATTTTGTCCCTGTTTTTTTTTCCTGGACCACTGTGCGGTTGTTCAAAACCCTTACGTGATGGACAAAAACGGAAGTTATATTCAAAATCAATATAACTAAATTACCCAAAATCAGCTGTCAGATCCAAATCAACTTTAAAAAGTTAAAAATTTGTTGGCCTGTGTTATTTGCAATTTTGGCGAAGGCGCTACACTATAAGAAACTTTAATTTTTTATTTTATTAAAAGACCCATCCTTTATGATCTGAATACAATAACTTCCAATTCCAATTCCAATTCAAATAATGGCACTTTCCCTAGGATAGTTTGCCAGCTCAATCTAATATAATTTTCGGCCTACGCAAAACCGTCTCACTCTGTAGTGATGTTTGCGCAGATGTCAACTTATAAAAAAAATATCTTTAAAATTTATAAAACAATTGACTTTACATGTTCAACAGTTCCACGTTAAAATTTAACATCACAAAATAAAAAAAAACATAAATATTCACGATTTAAAACTTTACTATTAAAGTAATACTTTCACGAAACAACATAAAATAAAATAAATCAAGTCCTGTGCATATCTACGATAGCAGGCTGATGCAGGAGTAAATCCGCCTAAGCGGTCACATCCGTCTTTTACAAAGAACACGCTGCGACTTAATACAATAACTTAATCTGTATTTATAATCGATAACAAACCAGGCAGTTAATAAAACCTAGAATTTAAATAATTTAATATCTCTTGATTTTGAAAAGGGTATAGGTAAAAAGCTATTTTTTTTTATTCAGTAGGTATACATACTAAATTTTTTATTTTTAATATACCTACCTAAAATAGCAATTATACACGGTGCTTGCAGTCTTTTGCCAATAAATAAAGGAAATGATTCTACATCACAAAACATAGGAACATAGATCCGGAACCGAACCCTTCATAAGAGAGTTACAACCCTTTAAAATTGTAACTCTGGTACCTACTCTTTGAGCTAGACCGATGAGGTTTTTTGAATCCATCCAGAGGCGTGCCTAGACGGACAAAATGTGTGACGCTTAACAAATTTTTGCCCCAAACTTTTTTATGTGTATTTTTAATTTTTTTTTTTAATATAGATTCCTTGAGTAAAAATACATAAAAAATATCATATAGGGTAACACTTTAGAAGCAACCGTTTTTAAAAATATGCAATTTTGGAGAAGTAACATTTTGTGCCACCAAAAAGACTATTAAAGCATTAAAATTTTATTGGTGCTTTTTTTCTTCCCCATTTAATACGTCCATCTTCTAAGGACCGTAGCTTCCTTAGGGCTTATATCCGGATATACATGTATGTTTCTTTGTTGGTTTTTCATATTTTGTGATATAGAATTATTTCCTTTATTTAATGCCAAAAGACTGCAAAAAACGTGTATTATACACGGTCTATACCAATACAAGGCAGATAAGGCATTTTATGTTCTATAGATTTCAAGAAAAAATTAAGATGAGGGTTAAATTTAAAAAAAAATCAGGACAACCAGTCACGTAGACAAGAGTCGAGACTGTTTATCAAGTGTCGAGACTTTTAGACTCCTTGTACTTTTCTTACACCTACCAGTTAACAGCTTTAAGTAAGTTATCTAGATACAAGTTATGAAAATAAAATAAAAACCATTGTCAATAATAAAACTTGTCTGTGAAGACAAGATCAACCTATTTTTTGTCTTGAGATTCGGAATCTTGACGAGAATTTCATGAAACCCTATACTAGACATTAATATCAATTTTTGCTAAACGTCCAGCTTAGACATGCATTTGTATAATTATATTTTTCTATATTGCGGTGTAGTTTTTCTGAAAATTGCGCACTGACACGCAAAGTTTAGTCATATATGTATGTATTATCGAAAATAACAATATTTATTTTAGTTTAACCTTCTGTTGAACAAAGTAACTTTAAAAATGATTTTATTCAGTAAGTTATTTTGATGAAATCAATTTAAAATAGCACGTTTTTGTCCATACTGTACACGCTGGGACCAAGTTTCTTAAAAGATAAAAATCGAATGTCGTTTTTTTCTTTGAAAAACACCGATATATATACGTATGTATAGTTAATATGTATAGTTAATATTATTGTGGGTAACAAATTAGTCGTCAAATGTTTCGATTTATAAAAATTTCCCTCATAATTCGGCAAAATTATTCCGTAAGCCTATGTTTCTGTGTTTATTTTCAACGTTAATGAGTCATAACTGAGTTTACGCCGAATACTGGTCATAAACAAAAGCTTTATGAAGATGTCTCGAGAGACGAAACGTCGGAAAGTGAAAATCCATTAACACGGTCTAAACCCGAAAGTGAAAGTTCTTTATATCTTAATGGCCGTGAAAGCTTAAAATCTAAAATATACGCATATGTTATTAGCTATTTCCAAAGTAGTTTTTATATTGCTCTTGGCAAAACTCCTAAAAAGAAATATTGTTTTCAAGCTATTATTTTTTTCGTCTGCTTCAGACAGATATTATTGAGTTATATAAAACTCTGTCTTGAAAGATAATAATGAAAAATTCAATAAAAAAGTTACAAAACCTTTTTATAGAAAGCGCAATGGGGTAGTTGCAGAAACAAAATATTCCCAACTAAAAATTAAGATTTTTTTAAACCTTTTACTCAGGTGTAGTTGAAAAAATAAAATATTGGTAGTTTAATTTATGACATCCCTACCCCCGCTTGCGCAACCTACAGAGTTTTTATGACGACTAAAAAACACTAGTTTAAAAAAAATTGGCCCAATATTATTATTATTTGTTTTTAAAAAATGTAGGTACAGCTTCCCCTATTTTTCCTTGATTACCTGATATTTCCCTATTTTTTTCCAGAGTGTGGCCACACAGTATACTATACGTTACTTTCCATAAAACGTGCAGTGGCTCATTTGCGAAATCGTTGTAAAAGACGAAGATCATATCAATTCGGGTGCGATTCGCGCAATTTCGTCTAAGGGGGATTCCTTAGAAAGCAGCATACTACGATTTGGGTATTAGTCACCCCAAGTAACACTGTAGCTATTAAGTGTTTCTTACCGCTCTTTCGCAGCAAAATTGCAGCCATATGGCTGTAATTTTGTTTCTAATGAGCGGCAAGAGATACTTTATAGCTATTGTGTTACTTGGGACTGCATGTTTCATTGGATTTACACTATAGTATACTGTCAACTCGCCCATGCCTAGGGTGAATAAATGGGCCCATTTATTCGTAATTTCGTTGACCTTTTAGAACGAGCTACTTATTCATAACATGTCGAGTAAACCATTTTATCTTGAAGGATATTAATGAAAAATCGTCGGAAAAATCCTAGTAAAAAATGTGTAAAATATTTCCAGCGAAAATTCAATTACATGCGGAAAATACGCAAGAAATAGTTTAAAAGCAGGGTTAGTAATGAAGTTAATATTCTCTTGACGCTTTTACGATTTTCATGATTTTCCTTGCGATTTTCACTAGTGTATTTCATCTATTAATTAGTTTTCACTCGTCATTTAATCATGAGTAATCATGGAATAAATTAGATTGAACAAAACCGGAAATTGTTTTTCTTTACTGGAACATTGAAGTATTTACTCTCAATGTACTTACAACATTTTTTGCACAATCATTTTTTTATAAGAAAATACGCAAAGAAATAGCTTAAAAGTAGAGTTAATAATAAAGTCAATTTTCTCTTGACGGTTTTTACGATTTTCACGAGGATTTTCTCGATTTTCACTGCTGGTATTTTATCTATTGATCGGTTTTCATTCGTCATCTAAACGATCAGAATGATTTAGCATAAAATAAATTAGCTTTAGCAATTCAAAAATAATATTTATGCACCATGAAATTACAAACATCCGAAAGGAAAAAGCCAAAAATTAATTTGAAATCGGAAATTAAATACATTTTTTTTAACTAGACTTTTATTAGAAAACAATAAAATTTCAGCACCATATATTACTTTACTTGCCATATATTAATTAAAGGTATATTTGAACATTAAGAGTAAACTGAACATTAATATTACAATATAATACATATTACAAAGCTTTATTCTTCAATTTATTTGTTATAGGAGAAAGTGGGGAAATACCGTGCAGCCAGGGGCGGATCCAGGAACTCTAGCACCGCAGGCGAAATTTTTTACGAATTTATCGCTTAAGTTCTACAAATTTTGCAATTATTTTATCCTGGGGGGGGGGGTAAACTTACAGCTAAATTAAATAAACAGTTTCAAAAAAAGAAATAAATTCTTTTCAATATTTAATTTTACCAGGTTATTATGATAGTTTTTTTGCATTTAAAGTCGGGAACTTCAAAATATAAATGTAAGGTATTCATTACATAAGTAAATAAATAAATAAATAAATAAATATCAAAAAGTAAAAGACACGGAATCAAACTAGTAATTTTTACGCTGCGTCTGTAGTAACGTTTCTATTATAAAGGTGTCTCTAACCAAGCGTTAACATTAAAACATATAAAAGGATTGTTTATTTTTTTAATGAAGGTTTTTTCTTAATAATTATTTTCAATAAATAAAACAGTAACTGATAGGTACCTTAATTATATAAATAAAAAATATAGGAGGTAGGCATTTAAAAAACATACAAAAATAATTAAATATTAATTATGAAAGTATAGTTATCACACTTTGCTTTTCACAAACTTTGAATTCACAATAAGTTTCTTGGTCTTTTTTAAGGAATTGTTGATGTTCTTTGGTCCTCTTCTGATCTTGAATATGGAGACTCCTTATTGGTCAATAAATAAAATTCCCCTGTAAAGTTCCTAAAAAAAACAAATTACTAGCTAATTTTAATCAGATTCAGTTTCAGCGACTTCAAAAACTTCAGAATACTAATTTTCATGAAAATATTGTAAACATTTAAAAATGACTGCCCCTAGTGGCACAGGGCCTTGGGACACTTTTATTTTTGAATTCAGCGGCTTCAAAAAACCTTGCATACTAATTTTCATAAAAATTTTCTGGCCTTGGCACAAAAATAACTAGTTTTTTACCTGTTGCTTGGAAAGCCCATGTATGCGTCGTTCCTAAATTCGCATTCTTTTTCTGGCCCCCTCCAAACTTTGCAAGAAGTCGAAGGAAAAGCTTTTGGATTTCTTACAGACTCTGCATATAGTCTCCATGCTCTAACGTGGCTGCATCCCACTAAAAAATATAAAAAAATATACAGAGCGGTCCAAAAGTCACCACCCCCCTCTTAACTTTTGAACCAGTTGAGATATCGACTTCAAATTTGGAACTTTTAAATAAGACAACTTAAACTATCTTTTAGCATATATTTAATACTTTCAGCTCTTAAAATGTGGGCAGGGGGGTATGGGGGCACATTTTTTTAAATGGAAAGGGGGGTCGTGTAATACATCATTTTAAAGCTTATAAAATTCTCCATTTAACTCCATATTTTTAAATTAAAAAAAAAATTGGTTTAAAATAGGGTTGAAAATGGGTATTTATGTCAAAATTCCTCTAAAAAAAACAAATAATTTTTTAAAAATGCCTAATTTCATCATAAAAAAATGTTAATTATACTTTTAAACTAATTTTAGTTGACATAAATAAAAATTTATAAAAAAAAACTTAAAAAATCGAATGTTTTAGCACAAAAAATTGAAAAATCAAAACCTCAAAAAACATTTTTAAAAAATTTAAAAATGTTAGTTTAAATAGAGAATTTTATAAACTTTAAAATGATGTATCACAAGACCCACCTTTCCATTTAAAAAAATACCCCCTCATGCCCCCCTGCCCACATTTTAAGAGCTGAAAATATCAAATATATGCTAAAAGATAGTTTAAGTTGTCTTATTTATTTCTAAATTTGAAGTCGATATCTCAACTCGTTCAAAAGTTAAAAGGGGGGGGGGGGTGACTTTTGGACCGCACTGTATAAAATACACTTATAATTTTAAACAATGTTGCAAACAAGATTTTTTGTATTGAATGAAAATTATTAGTGGCTGGATTCGAAGCAGCGTTTCCGGCTGGGTATGTATTCTCGGGCTCGAGAGAACGCATTCCCGGGAGAAAGGTAGTGTGGGTTTCATATTCTTTCTCTCGAAACGCAAAACTACTTATTCTTGAACTTCACTTCGCACGAAAATTGAGGAACTTTACTTCTACTACTCGGGATCGTGAGAAGCGGTCGTTCCGGGAAATTTTGACATATAAGTTAGTCGCGCGCATTAGCACATAACCCTATTTTTGCTTTGGTTTTGTGTTGTTAATTTGAATACCGTTTTGTTTTATAATAGTTAATCGTAATTAATAAAAGATTTTTTATATTTATAAATTATTATACATTATTATACATATAATAATAATAATAATATAACGATGGACGATTTGGAAATTGTGGGGGCTGTTGCCCTTTTGGGAGATTTGCAAGATGCGGAAGATCAAATGGAGAACAAATAACGGGAAGTGTTGGCTAGGGCCGACCCTTTCCAACTTTCCAACAAAAAAATTATAGTGAATTCAGGGCTAAACAGCCCACTATTGCCAAGAGGGTTGTGCTGAATAAAATTTTAAAGTATTTTTTTTTTGTTGGCTGCTGGTGGGCGCAGATCTTTTTCTGTTTTTATTCTCATTTCTTATTTTTTTTTTTGTTGGCTGCTGGTGGGCGCAGATCTTTTTCTGTTTTTATTCTCATTTCTTACACATTAATTTTTAGATATTAATTATAAAAATTATTCAAACCACAGAAACTTGTTTACAAATAATGAAAATAATTACAGCCTGCGCACGCAAACTCGTTTCGCATAATCTGATTGGTTAAAATCCGCTAAAATACTTGGCAACGCTGCAGCCGGCTGCAGTGATCCCATCACGCTCCCTAATGTTCAAGAATAGCATTTTTTAACTTTGGGGAACTTTTATATGATATGATCAGTTCCCTTCCTACGAAAATTGTTCACGTTCTCTCGAGCCCGAGAATAGATACCCTGGTGTCTTACCGACCAGGCTACTGAGACTAACGATTAACAATTAACGCGAATAAAAAAAGTAAAATAAAAAAAATCAAATAATTTTTTTTAATAGTTTTAATTTAATGGCTGTGTAATTTTTAATATCTAAACTTTAAAACATTTTATTCATGATAGTCAAAATTAATTATTTAAGCATTAATTGAAATATATTTAATTTGACAGCAAATAGACAAAAATTAATCTGGTTCAACAAGTCGTTTAATTATTAATATTATTAATTTAAAATTACATTTGGGAATTGGCAAATAATAATAATTATTATAATTATTATTTATAAACCAATTTTAAACCAACTTATTGTTTTGTATGGGTTTTAGTTTAAAACTTTAAAACTTTAAAAAAATTTAATTAATTTTCCTTTCAAGGGATCTCAAACCATTATTTAAAAACTCAGAATTCCAAATAGAGTTCTATCAATTAATTTTTAAAATACACTAAGTATTGCAGTATTAAAATTTTTATTGTCGCATTTTTTAGTTCCCATTTTGAATGCTCAGAACGTGAAATTTTCTCTTTAACTGCAATTTTTTCGACAACGGTTTGACCTACGGTATTAAAGAGTATCTTTTAGATGTATTTTTAACTAGAGAAGCATATTTTATTGAGAAAATGTCAAAAAACCTGCAGAAAAAAAGGTTTGGCTGCAAAAAAGTGACATCGCCCCTTCATTTTGCATGTTCCTGGTTAAAATTACCAAATACAAATTACATCAAATGATAACCTTTATCAATGTTAAGGCATATGCAAAAATTCGTTACTATGGTTCATACACTGTAAAAACTGCATGTAAAATAATGTAAAAGTACACCAATTTACATAGTACGGAATAGTAAATTTACTATTCTGGACTATGCATAATTCATGAATTTATGTAACAGAATTTAAAATAATGTAAAAGAATGTAAAAGAATGTAAAAGAATGTAAAAGAATGTAAAAGAATGTAAAAGAAGGTAAAAGAGTGTAAAAGAATGTAAAAGAATGTAAAATAATGTAAAAAAATATATTTACGCTGATTTACATATTTTTACATGATTTTACAATGTCGGGCTATGTTATTTTAAGACGCACGTGCGCTTTGGACAATAACCAAGAAGGCGTCGCATCATGAGACGGACCGTTTATTATTGTTTTTGTTAGAGAGATAGCGACCCAAGCTGCTAGGTTAAAGTGTTAAAAGTGTAAAAAAAGGTAAATATTATTTATGTACGATATTTAAATGCTTTATTTGTGCCTAAAATTTACATTTATTATAAATTACGATCTTCATCAACCAATAGATCTTTAAAGAAAGATGTAAGCAGTTTATACTCGTATTAAGGGTGCAAATCGTTTGGTTTATTAAACCTAATGAAATTTACGCTACGATATTTTAAAAAAGCTTTGACACAGAGACTTGTAATTTGGAAAAAACATTTTCTAAGTAGTAATTTTTTTTTTTCAAATTTCAAGTCTCTATGTCAAAAAATCCAAACCATTCTGGACTATGTTATTTTTAGCGGGCATACTTTTATAGGAACTTTTTTTCATATTTTTCAATGTAGAATAACCCCTTTAAATTCCTAAATTATTTCTGAAAAACCCTGTATAATGTTTTTAGCGATAACTTTGCATACCAACTTGATCCACTAATCTTCGCTGATAGAGCTCGCTAGGTTGGCAGCCGGGTTGCAGGGCACGTCCTCCATTGGGATAGAAATCCGTATGTCCCAGCGAGAGCGGAAATCCCAATATCCCGCCGTCAGTGTGAATCACGTCTACATATTCGGCGTCGTCGGAACTCAGTCTGTGTGATGGATCTGAAAAAAGGAAATAGAAATACAAAACTTTCTTAAGAAATATCAGTCAATTTTATACGAGAATATAATAAACATTCAGCAGAATATACAATCTAAAATAGTATATTAAAGTAGTAGTTTCATAACATACGTTTTTAGCGCACGAGTACAAGTTTAGAAAACGAGCCGCGTGTGCTCTAAAAACGTGTTATGAAACGAGTTCTTTATACAGTTTTTTCTATTTTGCTCTAAAATTTAAAAAACTTACATTTAAATTGATGACTGATTTAGGGATTTTTGTTTTGGGTTGGCATTACAGTTTACACTATGTTTAAAATTCTAAGAATAAATGATATTTTGATATATTTTACAGTCAACTCTTCTTTTTTTACTGCAATTAGGTTAACACGGTAAAAATTAACCCAAACACAAAATTTTGTAAAAAATTAAACTTAAAATTGACATTGTCATTTGCACGCAAAACGTCAAGAGATAGGCTTTTGTATGTTGCCAACCCAACAGAAAAAAAAGTAGAGACCTCTTATGAGCCTATAAGAATACGCAAAATGCGTGTGATTATGAGCATATAAGAGTCACAAAATAGAAAATAGTATATTAAAGTACTAGTTTCATAACTAGTACTTTAGACAACTCGGCTCGTTTTCCAAACTTATACTCGTGCGCTAAAATGGTGTTATGAAACTAGTGCTTTATACAATCTATTTTGCTCTAAAATTAAAAAAAAAACTTGCATTTAAATTAATGATAATCTACATAAAATTCCAAATACAAAGTTTTCCCCCTTTTTTGTAGGGGCTTCTTCAGGGCGGCTTTATTAATATTATTTATTAAAATTTGACTTATATCTCTCTCTGTAGGTAGAAGTTATCTCTTTGTCTAATCTAAATGTAGCGGCCATTGACCAGCAGTTTAATATCTGATGATAAAATTGGCTCGTAAACTTGATGTTTAGATCTAATAAACTTAGTGTAATATTCATTTCTCTTAAATCAAAAGTGCGTGTTTTCTGGCAATAAAAACATCCCCTTCTCCTTTTACCCAAGCTTTTAAGTGTGGATACTTAATTCATTTTATTAGTTTAACTACACTATGTTTTCTGTGTCAATAATAATAATCTGTTCTAGAAAAATGGTACATTTTACGGGCGGAAACAGTCGTTATTAAAATCGAACGAAAAATCATTTTTTTGGGGATTATAACTTATAACTTTTGAACGGAATGTCCAATTTGAAAAATTCTTTCACCAAACGATTCAGAACCTTTTTTGCTTACGTCACATGAAATATGGTCAACATTAGCCTAGGACAAGGGGGGCAAAGTTGACAAAAACTATAATTTTTAGCGATATCTCACTTATTATTTATTTTATGACAAAATCTTTTGCATAAATGCAAATAATATTTAATTCCCTACAAAAACATATGTGATCATTTTTATCGTATGACTATTAGTTTTCGAGATATAAGCATTTTCATAAATTTTGATATATTTTTACATTTTTAATTGGATGTCAAATTTTGACACTAGTAAAATTTCAATCATAAGTAAAATTCATTTCAATTAATTTTTCTTTTAATAAATTTCTGATAATGGTGCGGCCAGAAAAACAATCCGAAAGAGCTACAAAGAAAAAACGAAAGGATATGGTCCAAAAAATACAGGAAAAGTGAAGTCAATTTGATATCTTATTTTATTAAGTTCCTCATTTTTCCACCCGTCTAGAAAAGGTACCCGTTTCAGATTTTTTTTTTATTTTCGGGAATATAGGTCCAAAAATATTTTTAAAAAAGATTAGAACTTTTCTTATAAAAATAAGATTCTTTTGAGTAAATTTGTATGAAAACATGTTTTTTTAAGGGCACGATCAACCGGGTCCTCGGTTAATACATTTAAAGAGATTCAAAAAACAGTTGCTAATATCCTGGATATTATATCCACCAAAAGCCTCAGCTCATTAAAGATAGCAATTCTTGGATCTATCCTTCTCAAAACTTCTTTAATATTTTTATGTAGAATTACCCGTTATATTTTTGTTCTTTTTTAATAAATCACCATGTATACTATTCTTAGTAAGAACAGACCTTGTTGAAATTAATTAATTCATTATTGGGTAACCAGACGGTTTCTTTGTGCCATTCAAACTAAAACTTAATTATCCCAATTGTGGTAGAGTTAACTCTACTAGATTCCTACTTTGATTAACTAGGTACTGCATTTATAATAAAACCTTCATCACCAGTGCCCGTACTTAAAAAGAAATAATTTTATTTTTCTTCAAGCGTACTAAAATGTTCATATTTTATAACTGAACACACTAGTTAAAAGTGATCTATTTTTTTACAGTAAAAAAATGAGTTCATTGTTGTACGCCGTAAAAAAAAGTTAGTTAGCAAAACCACCACTGGCGGCAGCATTCTTTGACTTTGATGACAGCCATACCTCAAACTTGTTTCTTTATTATGTAAACAGGTGGTTGACTCGAGATTATGTGCAAAAACCTTGTGTGAAATTGATTAAAAATGATTGAAGAAGAATATATGGTTTATACACCTACAAATCTCTCCGAAATTTCAAATGCTACATTAGGCAAGTTACCATCGAAATCGCAAAAAGTGTACGATTTAGACTACGAAAAAAAATTAAAATGAGCTAAGGAAGGTTTATTTCGAAAGTATTTTATTGGCCTGTTTTAATAAAAAAACATACTTTATTACTAAATAAATTAAATTCAAAAATTAATATTTAAAAAAATATATAGGACGCTTGAAGAAAAAATTGTATGTTTCAGTCAGAGTCCTCTTAGTAAAGCAATATACTATTTTTAAAACTTTTTTGAAACAAAATGCCTTTAAAACATAAGTATTTAACAAACTATCTGTAAGTATTAAAATGTTTTCAAATTTTGCCGCCATATTAGATCCGGTATTTCGAATTTTTCATTTAAAAAGTTACACTGATAGAAATGTTGTTGTAATATAGGCGTCAACTGTATCTTGTAATATGTTATAACCTAAATATGCCATGCGATACAACAACCAGTTGTAAAATAAGAAATAAACAACATAAAATTGTAATAAATAAACAACGAATGTTATATTATGTCATTGTTAGTACTCTACTATAGTACAATTTGTGGTTGGCGCATATTAACATGTTGTATTTATAACGCTATATTTTATCAGTGTATACGTTAAATGGGAGTTTTTAAAAGTTAACTTTTTTTGTTTTTGGACTTACTTTCGAAAACAATAGTTAAAATGTTGAAAATTTAGAGTCGATCGGATTATTCGTTCTTGAGTTATCGTCTACAAAAAAACGTGACATCGGATGGACAGACGGACGGACGGACAGACGACCAAAAAAAGTTTCATGAAATACATTTGTATCCAAGAACTTTTTGTCTATGACTTTTTTGGCGATTTTGAGAAATTCGATACTACCGTATAATACTATTCTAGCGCATGCGCTGCGAATAGTATAATAATATTGCTACCCATCTGGTTAAACGTACTCATTTCCGCTTGTTCTACATAGGAACAAGTTATAGTAAAATTTTCGTATATTCTGCCTTATCTTTTATAAGCATCTAAAATAGCCATTAACATTATCGACCAATTTTGCACATACACACACCTTAAAAGTAATTTTGACCAAGGCCTATACCTAAATGTAACCTTTCTTTAATAAACTTATAATAAAGTTATTTTTAGCTAAAATACAGTTCAACAAAAACTAGTGTATTCAAATGGAGATTTCTCCTGTTAGATTAGACAGGGACAAAAGTTCTACCCAAAAAGGATAGAAGACATACATTCACTCCCACTTCCACCCAACCAAACAAATTCTGTATTTGTTCTTTATTGAACAAATACAATATTTACTTGGCCGGGCGAAAAGTGTAACTATTTTATTTGTATTAAAGAAATTACTGGCGCCATCTAAATTTTAGTAGAATTATCTTATTCTACAGATTCACATTAGCTATGTTCGTTCGTGTCGCTCACTGCTACACTTTCCGGCCAACCAAATAAATACTGTATTTGTTGTATGAAAAACAAATACAGTATTTATTTGGTTGGCTGGAAAGTGTAGCACAAATGAGATAGAGATAGGTTATACGTCTTTTGTTTCATAATTCTAGTTGTAGAGAGCTCCATTATGAGTTTAGAAAGGAACTTTTGGCAAATGCTATTTAAAAAACAATAAAGGTTTTTGTTATGGAGTCATAAAAATACCTATATCAGAAATGAGTTATCGAGGTCTTAGTAAAAATAGAATGTAAAATACTAAAAGCAAGTATATATAGATACCCAGGTAGCAAGGGATGTTATATTACAAGAAATTAACATCACTTTTGGGTGTATTTTTAAACTAAATCATAACATCACATAATATTGAAAAATAACATGTATTTAACATCACATTTGCAACGTTACACGTGTGACGTGACAACCATGTTATTTAATAAAAAATATTTAGCAACACTGTGAATATATAGCATGTCACATATTAACGTGGCTTTCACGTGAATGTCATGTTATTTTGCTTCTCACCGACGTTCGAAGCAAAAAAATCGATATAAGATGATGTTGATAGAGTAAATTATTATAAGGAAATTGTATACACATTATACGATTTCCAATGGATAGGGGGCTCTGCCGGGCTTCTCAAGACCACGGACACGGATTATATTCTCCGCTTAATCTGCAATTTCGTATTTAGAATCTATCTGTTTCAATCTGTGATTGTTTCAATTACTGATTGATTTTAAATCCGATTTTTCTATAGGGTTATAGCGTTTTTAATGGTTTTAATTTAGAAAAAGCTAATGTCCTAAAATATTATTTAAATATTAAAGTACCAGTAACGGCATCCATAAAATATTAGATATAACAGGAATGTGGATTTATGATGTCACAAACACGTTATTTTCGGGATGTCATTGTGTGATGTTATTAGGGGCGGACTTAGGACATCCCCACCATGCTACATTCTTGTTAAATGAGACTACAATCTTAACATCACATGTCACATATTAACGTGACTTTCACGTGAATGTCATGTTATTTTGCTACCTGGGTATACTTTTGACGAACATTGCTACTCCACCATAGACAATTTGTTTATTTTTTCTATGTACCCCACCAAGACTCTTAAACATTCGATATACTATTCCCAGCGCAGGCACTAGAATAGTATTATACGGTAGTTTCGAATTTCCCAAAATCGCCAAAAAGCGTCCTAGACGCGATAACTCAAGAACGAATAATCCGATCGACTCGAAATTTTCAGGAAAAATCAAGCTCTATGAGGGAAAAATCTCTATTGATTTTAAAAGTAATCCCACTAGAAACAGAAATGTTATGGGGGGTTAAACTTTTAATAAATTAAAAAACTATATACAATTAAAAAATTTCTTTTTTCGAAATTTTTTTTTTTGAAAAAAGAAATTTTTTTGAATTTTTTTTTATATTTTTTTTAATTTTTCAAAAAAAATTTTTTCCGAAAAAAAGAAATTTCTTTAAAAATAATTTTTTTTATGAAACTTTTTCTTTCAAAATTTTTCCGATTGCAAGTTTTAAACAAGCTGAAACAAATACTTACTCCTCCTAAGTAACCGGAGTCATCTTAGCAACAAACAGGCCAGCAACAAAATTTCAGCCGGTCCGACTAGTCACGTTAGCAGCAAAAGTCGGTAACAAAGTTTTGGCCGGTCCGAAATCTGTTGTTGGCCGGTTTGTGCTAACGTGACTAGTT